>CM066328.1:6564138-6896638 GCA_033807585.1 Hydrophis major
GAAGGAAGGAAGAAAGGAAGAAGAGAAGGAAGGAAGGAAGGAGGGAGGGAGGGAGGGAAGGAAGGAAGGGAGAAGAGAAGGAAGGAAGGAAGAAGAGAAGGAAGGAAGGAAGGAAGGAGGGAGGGAGGAGGGAGGAAGGAAGGAAGGAAGGTGGGTGGATGGGAGGGAGGGAGGGAGGGAAGGAAGGAAGGAAGGGAAGGAAGGAAGGAAGGAAGGAAGGAAGGAAGGAAGGAAGGAAGAAGAGAAGAGAAGGAAGGAAGGAAGGAAGGAAGAAGGGAAGGAAGGAAGGAGAGAAGAGAAGGAAGGAAGGAAGGAAGGAAGGAAGGAAGGAAGGAAGGAAGAAGAGAAGGAAGAAGAGAAGGAAGGAATGAAGGAGGGAGGGAAGGAAGGAAGGGAGAAGAGAAGGAAGGAAGGAAGGAGGGAGGGGAGTGAGGAAGGAAGGAGGGTGGGTGGGAGGGAGGGAGGGAAGGAAGGAAGGAAGGGAAGGAAGGAAGGAAGGAAGGAAGGAAGAACAGAAGGAAGGAAGGAAAGGAAGGAAGGAAGGAAGGAAGGAGGGAGGGAGGGAGGGAAGGAAGGAAGGGAGGGAGGGAGAAGAAAGGAAGGAAGGAACGGAAAGGAAGGAAGGAAGAAGAAGGAAGGAAGAAGGAAGGAAGGAAGGAGGGAGGGAGGGAGGAAGGGAAGGAAGGAAGGAAGAAGAGAAGGAAGGAAGGAAGAAGAGAAGGAAGGAAGGAAGGAAGAAGAGAAGGAAGGAAGGAAGAAAGGAGGAAGGAAGGAGGGTGGGTGGGAGGGAGGGAGGGAAGGAAGGAAGGAAGGGAAGGAAGGAAGGAAGGAAGGAAGGGAGAAGAGACGGAAGGAAGGAAGGAAGGAAGGAAGGAAGGAAGGAAGGAAGGAAGGAAGGAAGGAAGGAAGGAAAGAAGGAAGGGAGAAGAGAAGGAATGAAGGAAGGAAAGGAAGGAAGGAAGAAGAGAAGGAAGGAAGGAAGGAGAGAAGAGAAGGAAGGAGGGAGGGAGGGAAGGAAGAAGAGAAGGAAGGGAGGAAGGAGGGAGGAAAGAAGGAGGGTGGGTGGGAAGGAGGGAGGGAAGGAAGGAAGGAAGGAAAGGAAGGAAAGGAAGGAAGGAAGGGAGAAGAGAAGGAAGGAGAGGAAGGAAGGAAGGAAGGAAGGAAGGAAGGAAGGAGGGAAGGAAAGAAGGAAGGGAGAAGAGAAGGAAGGAAGGAAGGAAGGAAGGAAGAAGAGAAGGAAGGAAGGAAGGAAGGAGAGAAGAGAAGGAAGGAGGGAGGGAAGGAAGGACGAAGAGAAGGAAGGAAGGAAGGAGGGGGGAAAGAAGGAGGGTGGGTGGGAGGGAGGGAGGGAAGGAAGGAAGGAAGGAAGGGAAGGAAGGAAGGAAGAAGAGAAGAGAAGAGAAGAGAAGGAAGGAAGGAAGAAGAGAAGGAAGGAAGGAAGGAAGGAGGGAGGGAGGGAAGGAAGAAGAGAAGGAAGGAAGAAGAGAAGGAAGGAAGGAAGGAGGGAGGGAGGGAAGGAAGGAAGGAAGGAAGGAGGGAGGGAGGGAAGGAAGGAAGAAAGGAAGGAGGGAGGGAGGGAAGGAAGAAGAGAAGGAAGGAAGAAGAGAAGGAAGGAAGGAAGGAGGGAGGGAGGGAAGGAAGGAAGGAAGAAGAGAAGGAAGGAAGGAAGGAAGAAGAGAAGGAAGGAAGGAAGGAAGGAAGGAAGGAAGGAAGGAAGGAAGGAAGGAAGGAAGGAGGGAGGGAGGGAGGGAAGGAAGGAAGGAAGGGAGAAGAGAAGAGAAGGAAGGAAGGAAGAAAGGAAGAAGAGAAGGAAGGAAGGAAGGAGGGAGGGAGGGAGGGAAGGAAGGAAGGGAGAAGAGAAGGAAGGAAGGAAGAAGAGAAGGAAGGAAGGAAGGAAGGAGGGAGGGAGGAGGGAGGAAGGAAGGAAGGAAGGTGGGTGGATGGGAGGGAGGGAGGGAGGGAAGGAAGGAAGGACGGGAAGGAAGGAAGGAAGGAAGGAAGGAAGGAAGGAAGGAAGGAAGGAGAGAAGAGAAGGAAGGAAGGAAGGAAGGAAGAAGGGAAGGAAGGAAGGAGAGAAGAGAAGGAAGGAAGGAAGGAAGGAAGGAAGGAAGGAAGGAAGAAGAGAAGGAAGAAGAGAAGGAAGGAATGAAGGAGGGAGGGAAGGAAGGAAGGGAGAAGAGAAGGAAGGAAGGAAGGAGGGAGGGAGTGAGGAAGGAAGGAGGGTGGGTGGGAGGGAGGGAGGGAAGGAAGGAAGGAAGGGAAGGAAGGAAGGAAGGAAGGAAGGAAGAACAGAAGGAAGGAAGGAAAGGAAGGAAGGAAGGAAGGAAGGAGGGAGGGAGGGAGGGAAGGAAGGAAGGGAGGGAGGGAGAAGAAAAGGAAGGAAGGAAGGAAAGGAAGGAAGGAAGGAAGGAAGAAGAGAAGGAAGGAAGAAAGGAAGGAAGGAAGGAGGGAGGGAGGGAGGAAGGGAAGGAAGGAAGGAAGAAGAGAAGGAAGGAAGGAAGAAGAGAAGGAGGAAGGAAGGAAGAAGAGAAGGAAGGGAGGAAGAAGAGAAGGAAGGAAGGAGGGAGGGAAGGAAGGAAGGGAGAAGAGAAGGAAGGAAGGAAGAAGAGAAGGAAGGAAGGAGGGAGGGAGGGAGGGAGGAAGGGAAGGAAGGAAGGAAGAAGAGAAGGAAGGAAGGAAGAAATGAAGAAAGGAAGGAAAGGAAGAAAGGGAAGGAAGGAAGGGAGAAGAGAAGGAAGGAAAGGAAGGAAGAAAGGAAGAAATAAAAAAGGAAGGAAGGAAAAATGAGGAAAGAAAGGAAGAAAGAAAGAGAAAGGGAGGAAAGGAAGGAAGGAAAGGAAGCAAAAATGAAACGGGAAGGAAGGAAAAAATTAAAATGAAAAAGAAAAAGAGAAAAATAAGGAAGATAAAATTAAAATGATAAAAAGAAAAGCAAGGAAAGAAAAATGAAAAAGGAAGGAAGGAAAAATGAGAAAAAGAAAGAAAAAGGAAAAGAAAATGAAAAAGGAAGGAAAGAAAAATTAAAATGAAAAGTAAGAAAAGAAAAAAGGAAGGAAGACGGAGAGACAGTTTTTGGAAAATTGACTTTGGAAGCTGATTGGGTGCCCCTCATCAAACTGACAGATTGATTGCAACAAGCTGATTTACAAGCTGGTGGTGCCTCTGCTCTTACCAAGTTCTTCTCCTGACATGGGCAGGTGATAATCCACCATCTCTTCTGTCTTATCCAACAAGATGTCCACTCCGCTGGCCATGGCTTGCCGAAACAAAGATGTCATCTCCACGCTCTCCTGGAGAGCCCCAGCGCTCTGCACTTGACGGACAGCATTGACCGTGTTGGACACCACCGATCGAGTAAAGTCAACGCCCTCATTCATGGTCTCCTTGCCCAGGTTGACCATGTCAGCCGCGTGGTGAGTCATGAGGCCCTTGGCTTCGCTGACAGTGTTCCGGGCCGTGTTGACGGTGGTGCTCACCACAGATTTGGTCAAGGTGATGCTGTCCTGGACAATGTCCCTGGTAAGGTCAACAGCTTTGGTCACTCTCTGGGTCATGCGGTCCTTGGCTTCACCAGCTGCCTGGACGGTGGACGAAACCACCGTCTTGGTCAAGGTGACGCCATCTTCAAAGACCTAGAAGGAGGAGGAAGAAGATCAAAGGCTGAGCGAGAATAATTGGGTGGCCATTCAATGGCAAGGAAGGTCTTGTTGTGGTCCACCAGTGGCCAGCAGAGCTGGTGGCAGATTTGGACAGTGAGGAGGTTGGGGAGGAACCTGGGCCAGTCCCGGAGTCTGGGGAAGGCTCTGATGAGGGCTCTGTGTCAGAGGCAGAGATGGGGCCAAGGCCATCTGACAGTTATCAGCTGCCTTCGGAGTCAGACATCAGTGAGGCAGAAGAACAGCTGGAGCCTGTTCCCAGTGTGCACATGTGCAGAGCTGCCAGGAGAAGGGAACAGTTAAGGAACAAGGGTCAACTCAGGAGTAAAGGCCCAGGTGGACCTTTACTTGGGCCCTCCCATAGGGAATAAAAAAGGAATGAAAGGGGAGTGGGGTTTTGCAGGAGATAATTAGTTCATTTGGGTGAAGATCTGTTCCTGCATTCTTGCCAAGCATTGTCTGCTACAGTGAGGCAACTGAAAGATATCGGCCTGGTAACTCTCCAAGCCTGATAAAGGTCTGTAGTTGTGAAATCTCTTGAAAGACTGTTGGTCGGGACTTCTTCTGGAGAGGAATTCACTGTAAACTCAATCAAAGGGGTTTTATTGGGAGGAAGAGTGGGCTTTGTGCTGTAGGGGAAACCCAGGTCAGAACAGGCCTCTCGTCAAAGTCCAACATAGAACTCATAATATTTGAGCAAGCACCAGAAAATGGCTGAGTTGGAAAACTCCCAAGTCAAATCAGAAAGTGACCGTGGAAAGTGAGTTTAACCTTGAGTTACGACCAATCACTTAGCAACGGTTTGAAGTTACGGCCTGCCTGTAAAAAGGAAGTTACAACCCAGTACTGAAGTTCAGACAATCACCTTCCTCCCTTAAGTAGTCCTCAACTTATGACCATATTCCAGCTGCTTGTCACGATGGTTGTAAAACAGGTCGGTGGAGTGACACGTATAGCTGTTTGACTGTGGTTCACAACAGTTTTGTCAAAAAACAGCAGTTATATCCCCTTTTTGGATAAAACCTCACCCGTAGCAAACCATGGGTTTGCTTAATGACCTCAACGTTCATTTAACCTGTGTTTGTTTAATGACTGCCTCAAAAAAGTCTTAAAATCGGGAGGAGGGAGGGAAATCACGCGACTGACCTGCTTTACGACTGTCATGAGCTGGCTGCATTATGATTGTAAATTGAGGAACATCTGCATTTCCAAAGACATAATAGACCCTTGGAGTTCTCTAAACTTGGTGATAGGAACTTGGCCAGCCAAGGGTGGAGTTTCTTCATTGTTTCTTTATCAGATTCCGCTTCCTGCTTCTCCGGATATTAATTGCTGAGGAAAAATGTGCTTTGCACTGTTTTTTTTCCACTCCCTCGTCTTTTAATTGTACCTTTTTCAAAAGAATCTCTGGAACCATGGTGTTGAAAGGGAGCTCTGAGGTCATCCAGTCCAACCCTCTATAGATTGCCCTGATTCACTATATGACCAAAAACCTCTAGTGACGAGGAAGGGGCCTCTTCCACTGATTGAGAACTCTGGCCATGAAGAAAGAGCTCCTATAAATATCTAATCTATATCCACATTTCTGAATTTTTGTTCCATTTATCTTGTCTTACCCTCTGGAGCAAATGAGAATTACAGGTAGTCTTCTTTTTACAACAGTTCATTTAGTGACCCTTCAAAGTTACCAAGACACTGAAAAAGGTGACTTATGACCATATTTCACAGGTTTAAACCATTGGAGCATCCCCATGGTCATGTGATTTACACCTGACTCACATTTATGACGGTAGCAGTGTCCTGGGGTCATGTGATCCCGTTTTGCATCCTTCTGACAAACAAAGCCAATGGGGAGGCTAAGTTCACTTAATGACCGTTGTTACTAATTTGACAGCTGACAGTGGTTCACTGAACAAGTATGTCGAGAAAAGCTGTGAAATAGGGCAAAGCTTATTTAAAAATATTCTCCCTTATAAAACATAATTTTGGGGCTCAATTGTGGTCGTAAGTGGAGGATTACTTGTAGTTTCAATCATCTAGAAAAGGGGTGGAGAAATAATAGGATAGAACAGAAAATAGAACAGAACAGAAAACAGAATAAGAATAAGAATAGAGAATATAATAGAATGAAAAAGAATAGAATAGAATAGAATAGAAAACAGAATAGAATAGAATAGAAAACAGAATAGAATAGAATAGAGAATAGAATAGAATAGAATGGAAAAGAATAGAAGAAGAGAATAGAAGAGAATAGAAACAGAATAGAAAAGCAAACAGAATACAAGAGAAAATAGAATAGAATATAGAACAGAATAGAAAACAGAATAGAATAGAAAATAGAATAGAATAGAATAGAAAATAGAATAAAAAATAGAATAGAAAATGAAATAGAATAGAAAATAGAACAGGATAGAGAACAGAACAGAGAACAGAATAGAATAGAACAGAATAGAATAGAATTCTTTATTTGGCCAAGCGTGATTGGAACACAAGGAATTTGTCTTTGGTGCATATACTCTCAGCGTACGATGGCCCGTTTACAACTCATGGACTTCAATTCCCAGAATTCCCCAGCCAGCAAGGTGAGTTTTGGGGAACTTTGCAAATTTATCTAACCTGGTAAGTTGGTTGTTGAAGAATTGGCAGTTTTTTCTCCAGTCTGTCCAATCCTTTGCAAGCATATTCGTTCACGGTTGCAACTGGGAAAGAGAGAGGAAGAGGGGGAAACATTTTAAAACATTTGGCTTTAAGTCAAACCAGCCTCGCATTATGTTTCAGTCTGAAACGCTGGTATTCTTTCAGATTGAAAAGAAAACCCACATTCCCTAATCTATGATGATTTATTTAAAATTATTTAGGTCGTCCATTTCTTGATTCCTGTTGAAAGAACTAAAAGGGTCCCTATTTGGCTGAAAACACCCTCTTTTTAACAAAGAAAAGTGGATTGGGTGTTTTTCTTTTAATTAACTAATTAATTAAACTGAGAAAAGACGACGTGAATTCTAAATTAGTTCAGATTTCTTAAAAAGGCGTTTGCAAACAGGGATTTTCGCTAAAAAGCTTTTTGCTGGATATTTTACAGCATTGCACAGACGGGGCGGCCTTTGAGCTTTTCTTCCAGAGACCGAAAGGTTCTGCTCCATTGTTCGATCACAAATTCAACAGGAGCAGCGGTGGGCTACTACTGGTTTGGCCCCGGTTCGCATGAACCGGTAGCTAATTTTATGGCTGTTTTATGGCTAGTTCGGTGAACCGGCAAATCCTGGCCCTGCCCTGCCGAACTCCACCCACCTCTCCCAGGAGCCCCCACGTGGCCCATTTTGGATGCAAGGTAAGCGCAGGGCCTGCTCAGAGGCTCAGGGAGGGTGAAAAACGGGCTTCCTAGAAGTTCTGTAAGGCTGGAAATGGGCCTGTTTCCAGCTTCCAGAGAACTTCCGGACCCCGGAGAGACCATTTTTGCCCTTCCGGAGGCTCGAGGAAAGCCTCAAGAGGGTGAAAATGCCCTCCCCACCCGCTGTGGTGCAGGAGGCCAACTAGGCCACGCACACCATGGCCACATACACCCAGCAACCAGGGCAGAGAACCCCTTGCGTAAATGTTCAAAGACCACCCTGTGCAGGAGGTAATAAATCCCCTTGAATTAAACCGCCAAGCAGGAGAACGAGAGGAAGAAAAAAAGAGATGAGAACGTCCCATGCATTCCCTTCCAAAGAAGGAGACGGAAGCCCGGAAGGGAAGTGAAATGGGGTTTGCCAAGAAACGTTGACGCCGGTGATGGGATTCAAAAAGTTTCACTACTGGTTCTGTGGGCGTGGCTTGGCTTGGTGGGCATGGCAGGGGAAGGATATACTGCAAAATCCCCCCTTCCCTCCCCACACCACTAACCTACTTTCCAGCTCCGTTCTCCTGTGCAGGGCAACCAAAGGAGACCCAGCCGAACAGCTGGGACTCAATGGGAGGCGGAGAAGAGATGGGTTTGGCGGGGCCAGTCAGAGGCGGGATTGGCCGGTTCTCCGAACGACTCAAAATTTAAGAACCAGTTGAATCCCACTTCTGGTTTATGCCACGAGGACTAGAAATATTGATGGCAGCCAAAGGATGCTTGGAACTTGACCACCCTCAACCTGAGTAAAGGTGCTGAAGACACCCAACTGGACTCTATAAAGGGGGCAGGTCAGGGTGTGGGCTGCTACCATTTCACCCTGGTTTGGGTGAACCGGTAGCTAATTTTATCATTTTTAATGAGTGGTTGGTTCAGCGAACTGATAAATCCCACCCCTGGTTGGCCCCACCCTGCCCACTCCACCCATTCCAGGAGTCCCCTCATGGCACATTTTGGACACCAGGTAAGTACAGGCCCCACAAAGAGGCTCTGGGGAGGGTGAAAAATAGGCCTCCTGGAAGTTGCATACAGGACGGTCTCCGGAGCCTGGGCGAGGCCATTTTCACCCTCACAGAGGCTTGACGAAAGCTTCTGGAGCCCGGGGAGAGCAAAAACAGCCCCCCTGCCATGGTGCAGGAGGCCGACTAGGCCCACCAAGGCCATGCCTGTCAGGATTCCAGCAATTGCCCTAATTAAATCATGATTCTCGAGCCAAACTTCAACCAACTTCAAAGGATTTATTAGAAGGGACTGTATGAAGCCAACTCTGGCATATGTAATTTACAGTCCCCTGTGACCCTGTTTCCCTCCTCCCCCCTGGGTGTGTCATCAGTCAGATTCTCCAGTTGAGTACGTTCACAGGCTGGGTGTCATCAATCACGTTCTCCAATTAAATATATTCCCGGACAAAAGCTCTGGTATTTTAGTTACAATCTTTTAAAGGTAAGAGTTGGAATGTATTTTTGCTTCCAAAATGCTGCACTGCCTCTTCCAGATTTCCTTCCTCCTCCACTCCTACTTTTTTTTATGGCAACTACTAAAACAGGCGTAGGAAGGTTTTATGAATTGACAATGCCCACCCAGCAACTGGGCTCATTTGGACTCACTCTGAGGCTCAAGATGAGGCAGGAGAGGTTGGGCCCCGCCGCGAGCACTGCCCACTGCCACCGCGGCCACCATCTCGACAATGTTGCAGGTGGTGTTGATGCAAGGGTAGGTCATCTTGGCATACTGATACACGGAGGACCAAACTTGGTACGCGGAGCTGACCAAGGGCAGGTTGGTGATCCTGGTCACGATGTTCTGAAGGAAAGCAAGAGAGTTGGATCTCAGCTGGATCCCTTGCCCAAGAGATCTGTGGCTTCCAAAGATATACTTCTAGATTGGACGGACTACAACCCCCATCATCTCTGAGTGTTGCCCTTTGTGCCTGGGGTGGATGGGAGGTCTCCATCTGGGGATCCCCCACTCCCCTTGCTATCTGAGTAGACCTCGACTTACAATGACTCGTTTCACGACCGTTCGAAGTTGCGCGTCCTCATACTTACAAGGATTGCTGTATCCTTCTGGCTATGTGATTAAAATTTGGTCGCCTGCCACTGGCATGGGTTTACGGTGCTGGCAAATCACGCGATCGGCCTTGGCGATCATCCCATCTGATGACCACAATCAAGGGGAAAAGACTAATTCGCTTAACAATTGCGTGACTCGCTTAACAACTGCCGTGATACCCTGAACAACCACGGCAGAAGGGACGTAACCTCAGGTGCGGCTGACTTAACGATCGCCTGGCTTAGCAGCAGAAAATTTGCTTCCAGCTGCAGATGTAAGTGGTTATTAACTTAACTAGTGGTTATTAACTTAACCACAACTGATTAAGTTCGTGCCAATTGTGTCACAGCTGTGATGCAACTGGCAGGAACTTAATCAGTTGTGGTTATAAAGGGGGCTTCACAAATTGTGTTTTGCAGAGTCGTTGAGAGCTTCCATGAAAGACCAAGGACAAACAAAAATTGTTCATTACAGCAGATTTTCTATGGAAAAAAACCATCCAGACATTAATATTTATTTAGGTGAAACATTAACCCTCTATTGTGAAATTCAGCTCATCATTTTGTACATTTTTAACTCTGCATTTAAAAAATAAATAGAACATTATTATTTTATTCTTCTCACCATAAGCGGAAGGCCTTTTCCAGGACAACATTTGAGACATTTAACCTTAAGAGAAAGATAGTCTTCAACTTATGACCACAACTCAGCCCAAAATGTCTGTTGCTAAGCGAGACAGTGTTGAAAGTGAGTTTTGCCCCAAATTTTATGACCCTTCTTGCTACAGTTGTTCAAGGAATGGATGGAGTTGTTAAGTGAGTGACACGGTTGTTAAGTGAATCCGGTTTCCCTGTTGACTTTGCTCATCAGACGGTCGCAAAAGGGAATCATGTGACTGTGGGACACTGCAATCGTCATAAATATGAGACCGTTGCCTAGCATCTGAATTTTGATTACATGACCATGAGGATTGCTGTGGTTCGCCAGCAGCCGGTGCAGACAACAGCGGAATCGGACAGTGGGGAAGAACGGGGATCAGTCAGGGAGTCTGTGGAGGACTCGGATGAGGGTCCTGCGTCTGATACAGAGATGCAGCCAGGGCCATCTGAGAGTTATGTGCCAACTCTGGAGCCTCCAGAATCTGACATCAGCGAGGCAGAGGAACAGGGGGAGCCTGTTCCCAGTGCGTGCATGTACAGAGCTGCCAGAAGGCAAGAACGGTTAAGACAAAAGGGACAACTCAGGCTTTGAGGTGATTGGCTCTCTCATAAGACGTAAAAGAGGAGCAAAGGGACATGAGCCTTTGCAGGAAGCAACTTTGTACTGGTCAGTTTGACACCTGAAGATCTGTGTTAAATTTGTGCTCCGGTTAGCCTTGTATAGCTAATTGGAAATTTAGTTGTTAGCAGCATTTCAAGGGAGATAAAGGTGGGTGCTTATCAGACTTATCCTGAAGGATTTTGGCAGACTTCCATGGGACTATTTACAAACTGTGTTAGACTCATTACGGGCTGTGAATGACTAAAATTCACAGCCATTGAAATAAAGAAAAAAGGGCTTTGGGACTAACGTGTGTTTGTTAGTGTTTCCATAAGCTTTGGTCAGAATAGTCACTAAATGAACTGTCATAAGTCTAGGACTACCTGTAGTGGGATATCTTAAGTAAATTATGGATGAAATTGGGCATGACTTACTTGGCAATCCCTTATTTAGCAACAGAAATTCAGGGTTACAACCTATTGTGGTTGTAAGCCAAGGACTACCCGTATTTGCGTTTCTTTGCGATTTTGGCCAAGCATCGTCTCGGTGGATAGCTTGGGATTACTGATCCCAATCTCCTCTGCTAGAAAACAAAGATCACGATGAAAAGGAATGCTTCCAACTAGCCGGAGGCACCAAGTTGGAGGAACTGTGGCTGGAGTCTAAAGACGTGCCATGGACTCCACAAACAATGCAACAGTATTCCTGGTAACCATCATTTTCTGAACGAAGAGTTTGGAAACTGACCTCTGTCTTGGTAACATTCTGGTTCTCCCCTTCATTAGCCATGACGAACTCTGGTTGAACTGCAAGAGAACACAATCCGTAGTTTACGACCAATCCCTCCATTCCTCCATTCATTTCTGTCTTATCTATCCACCGATCCATTGATCCATCATCTTTCTCCCTCCTTCCTTCCATGCATCCCTCCATCCATCTATCCACTTATAATACCGATCTTCTCTATCCATCAACTCATTGATCCATCATCCTTCCCTCCCTCCCTTTGTCCTTCCATCCTTCTCTCCCTTTCCCCTCTGTCCATCCTTCCTTCCCTCACTCTGTTCCTTCGTTCCCTCCCTCTCCTCCCTCCCTCTCTCCGCCCCTCTGACCATGCATTCATACATCCACAATCCATCCACTTACAGTACTTATCTTATTGATCTATCAACCCATTGATCCATCATCCTTCCTTCCCTCCCTTTGTCCTTCCATCCTTCTCTCCCTCTCCCCTCTGTCCATCCTTCCTTCCCTCACTCCGTTCCTTTGTTCCCTCTGTTGTGTCCGCGAAATGATGCCAGGAGTCGGTGACTTCAAATCATGCTCTTTTATTAAAGTAGGAACCGAACTGGCTCTTCGCAAAAGGTTCGCGGCTTTTATTCTTTCAGCCGCGGCGGCCGCGGCCAATGGCACCGCTTTGAATCTCCCGCGATTCGAATGGACCAATCGCGGGAGATTCTTAGCGAGCCAATCGGCGCGGCTCGCCTGACCAATCAGAGTGCCCCGCGCTTTGGCCAATCAAAGCGCGGGGATCTCAAGAATGCTAATTAGGGACAGAACACCCTCCCTCTCTCCTCCCTCCCTCTCTCCGTCCCTCTGACCATGCATTCATACATCCACAATCCATCCACTTACAGTACTTATCTTATTGATCTATCAACCCATTGATCCATCATCCTTCCTTCCCTCCCTCCCTCCCTTCATCCTTCCCTTCTTCTCTCCCTCCCTCATTCTCTCCATCCATCCTTCCTTCTGTCCATCAATCCCTCCGTCCCTCCTTCCCTCCCTCCCTTTGTCCATACATGCATCCATCCATCCATCGGCATGGCATAACAAAGTAAATTAATATGGTTGGTCATACAGTCAGCCAGATGTTCAGATTAGATTTGGCATCTCTTCTCCATCTATTAAATCTTTCCCAAGGACCTGGGAATAGACAGGTGTGGAGGTTGGAGATAGTTATGTCAGCTGTTTGAGTCAAGCTGCCTTTTGCAATTGACTGATGGGAATTTGTCAATGCCGATGGTGTTTAGGTGATGCTCCAATTATTTGGGGGTGGCACCCAAGGCACCTGATCACTGTTGATCCTATCTTTGCTTTCTTTTGCCAGGGACGTTCTACTTCTGTATTTTGTGACTTTCTCCACTCCTTACTCTTCTTTTCTGCTGTCTTCAGTTAATGCCACATCCACTATCCAGATTTTTTTTATGTCTTTCTTAATTGGTAAGTTTGGGATGTTACCTAGCAGAGGCCTGCCTGTTAGGATTCTAAAATGCCAGAATACTTTAATATAAGATTAAATGACATTATACTTAGTAATTGAATAATATTTTAATGGTATTAAGTAATAACAATACGGTGGAGACTTCAGTACTAAATTTAAGACAGAAATCTTTACTGTACGACAATGATTGAAACAATCTGCAGTATTTTCTCCCCTAAATGCTATATTTAGCTCCGGATGAGAAAGCTAGATAATTTTATGCTCATTAACCCTGACATTTCAAGTCCTAATTAGTGCTGGTAGAATGTTTCTCTCCTTTTTAAAATAACATCTGCAGTGATTTTAGATTAGCCAAACAGTAAAAGGATCATCATCATTCCTCCATACTATACAAATACTACTGTGTTGAAATAATCTGAATGTATTATGCATGGTTCACAGCAATATCATTAAAAAGGAAAGAAAACTAGACAGTGTGCAGGAAACAAATGAGACGGAAGGGCATATCCCACAAAGGGGCAAATTTTGGGCTGGCTGGCATAAAACACTCTGTCAGACATTGGACTGGCTGACATAAATATTTGACTAGGTTTGTGCATATTGCTGTAAACCATGGTTTGCTGAAGCATTAGTGAGGCATGTTCTCAAATAAAATCCTAAGTAAAAGAAAAGTTTGAAGTTGTAATGAAAGACTACTAGAGGTCTCAAAACCTAATCCAAGCAGCCTTTGAGTTATGGCCATTTATTTAACAACCAAATGGTTGTTAATGCTGCGGCTGGGAGGCCATGCCATGTCCTTGAAGTCAGGTGGGGGAAATGCAAACAATAGATACAAATTCAAGGTTAATTGCACCAAACTTGATTGCAGGAAATACGACTTCAGCAACCGAGTGGTCAATGTCTGGAATACTCTACCTGACTCTGTGGTTTCTTCTCCAAACCCCAAAAACTTTAACCTTAGACTGCCTACTATTGACCTCCCCTCTTTTCTAAGAGGTCTGTAGGGGGTGTGCATAAGCACACCAACGTGCCTACCGTCCCTGTCCTATTGTTTTTTTTTATTTTTCTTATATGTATCCATTTCATGTATCCATAACTATATTTATGCTTATACCTATTATCTTGTAAGTAATTGACAGATTAAAAAAAGAGAGAGAGAGAGAGGAAGAAGGACAACGTGACCTGTTAGCCAATTGTTTTTGCTCCATGTCACAATGCAACAACCATCCAATTGATGTTCATCCAAGAGAGTGACTCAAAGTTGGAGCCAATCCATGGGAACGTTCTCCAATGAGAAAGCCTTTTTTCCCCTCATCTTCAACTGCAGCCAGGTAGAATATTTTCTTAAAAATGAAATTGAACTCAAGTCCAGGATGCAAGAGGCCAACAATACAAGAAAAGCCACAAACTTCTGCAACTGGGTGTGTTGGTGTGTCAATGCATTTGTTGGGCCTCCAGGACTACCAAGATCTTGGCTCTGATCTGGCAACATTTCCTTACAAAAGTCGACAGCTGGGACAGCAACGTGGCACTTCCATGCCTAGGGATAGTCTACCTTGGATTATTAATTGCTGAAGATTAATAACTTGGGAAGGTCACCGTCTCGCTTCCAGTGTCTTTGAGGGGCATCACCCAGGCACCTGGTTGGCTCAGAAGAAGTGTAGGAGGACCATGGGTCACATCGAAAATGCAGGGAGAGACTTAGTGCATAAATTCCTCCATGCGTAGGCGCAGTCTACCTTCAACGATGGTATGGGTAAGCAACCTCACCTTCTGCCTCTGCCTCACCGCCTCACTGGATTTGCAGATCAGGTGTACCATTTGGGCGTGAGAAGAATGTTCTGCATCCAGGACCAAGAGAAGACATTGTTATCATCTTGCAAGAATTTGAATTTGTTGGGAAAGAAACCCGTTTTTCCAAATGTCTGCCCACGATGTTTTGTCGCATTGAGCAACTCCAAAACCCAGCATGCAAGGTTGCTCTTAGTCTTCATGGCGACTCTCTCTCTTGCACCATCCCTTCCATGGTCATCTTAGCCAAGAGAGAAGGAAAGAAGTCTTCAGAAGAAGACTTCTCCATGGCTGGCTGAGAGGTGATCTGAATTGGGTTCCTTTAAAGTCCACATTTCCCCCAAAATATGTGGTGATAAGGTAAAAGTAAAGTTTCCCCTCGCACATAAGTGCTCGTTGTTGTTCCCGGCTCTACGGGGCGCTGCTCATCTCTGTTACAAAGCTGAAGAAGAGCCAGCACTGTCCGAAGACGTCTCCGTGGTCATGTGGCCGGCATGACTAAACGCTGAAGGTGCATGGAACGCTGTTACTTTCCCATCAAAGGGCTCCCTATTTTTCAACTTGCATTTTTTTTTACGTGCTTTCGAACTGCTAGGTTGGCAGAAGCTGGGACAAGGAACGTGACGCGGAGCTAGGGATTCGAACCGCTGAACTGCCAACGTTTCTGATCGACCAGATCAGCCTCTTCACCACTGAGCCACTGCGTCCCTTTTTATGGTGATGCGTACTCCTGTATTTCCAAGAAGTTGTTGGACACCTTAGAGAACCCACATTGGTGTCCCAACTTTCAGACTTTCAGACTGTAAGGTAATGTTGCTAGACCACAGCCAAGTTCTTTGTAGTCCTGGAGACCCAACAAATGCATTTGACACACCACCGCACGAACGTCCCAGTTGCACAAGTTTGCAGCTGTCCTGTATTGTTGGTCTCTTGCAGCTGAGTCACTTTCTGAAAAAGCCCGTTTCATCACCTGTCATCGGAATCAAATAAACATGAAAAAAATGCTAGAGAAGTATAATACTGTTTGTCTGCCTGTCTTTTGGGCTCAATTGTGGTCAATTGTGGTTAAGGACTAATTCACCTTTGGAGGTCCACACTGACCCCTTTGGAGAACTCTATTCTTCTGCTCGCAACAGAATACCTTATACCAGACTTGGAATTTTGGGATTAGACAACCTAGAACTATGCCACCTTCGGTCTGATCTAAGCGTAGTACATAAAATTATCTGTCCTACCTGTCAATGACTTCTTCAGTTTCAACCACAACAATACACAAGCACACAATAGATACAAAATCAAGGTCAACTGTTCCAAATTCGATTGCAGGAAATATGTCTTCAACAACAGAGTGGTCAACGTCTGGAATGCCCTACCTGACTCTGTGGTTTCTTCCCCAAACCCCCAAAATTTTAACCTTAGACCCTCTAAATTAAACAAAAAATTCCCTCAACACTGTCCAACTATTTACTAAGTCTGCACTTCTATTACGGTTAATCTTCTCATCAATACCTATCACCCATCCCCTCCCACTTGTGACTGTATGACTGTAACGTTGACGCTTGTATCCTTACAATTTATATTGACTGTTTCCTAATATGATTTGATTGTTTATTGTACCCTATGACTATTATTAAGTGGTGTACCTGATTATTCTTGATTCTTGATGAATGTATCTTTTCTTTTATGTACACTGAGAGCATTTGCACCAAGACAAATTCCCTGTGTGTCCAATCACACTTGGCCAATAAAGAATTCTATTCTATTCTATTCTATTCTATTCTATTCTATTCTATTCTATTCTATTCTATTCTATTCTATTCTCCAATATCTATTCTGTTCTGTTCTATTCTATTCTATTTTCTAGTATTCTATTCTATATTCTATTCTATTCTTCATCCAATATTTATTCTATTCTATTCCACTATTTTCTACTATTCTATTCTATATTCTGTTCTATTATATATTCTATTCTATCTATTCTATATTCTATTCTATATTCTATTCTTCATCCAATATTCTATTCTGTTCTGTTCTATATTCTGTTCTGTTCTCTATTCTATTCTATTCTATTCTATATTCTGTTGTCTACTCTATTCTATTCTATTCTCCAATATCTATTCTGTTCTGCTCTGTTCTGTTCTATTCTATTCTATTTTCTAGTATTCTATTCTATATTCTATTCTATTCTATTCTATTCTTCATCCAATATTTATTCTATTCTATTCTATTCTACTATTTTCTATTATTCTATTCTATATTCTGTTATATATTCTATTCTATCTATTCTATATTCTATTCTATATTCTATTCATCCAATATTTATTCTATTCTGTTCTGTTCTATATTCTATTCTATTCTATTCTGTTCTATATTCTGTTCTGTTCTGTTCTGTTCTGTTCTGTTCTGTTCTATATTCTATTCTATTCTCTATTCTGTTCTATTCTATATTCTGTTTTGTTCTCTATTCTATTCTATTCTATTCTATATTCTGTTCTCTATTCTATTCTATATTTTGTTCTATTCTATATTCTGTTCTGTTCTGTTCTGTTCTCTATTCTATTCTATTCTATCCTATCTTACCATGAACCTCACTCCATTCCTAAGAGGTTTGTAAGGGGGCGTGCGAAAACGCACCAGTGTGCCTACCGCCCCTGTCCTAATGTCTCCCTTTTATTCGTACCCATTTCACGTAATCATGTTCCAACCATATGTTAGCTAATTCATGCTTGGCAAATAAATATAAATAACATAAAATAAAAAGAGAGGAGGAGATAAAAGCTGAAGAGATACCCTTTTGAAGTCTTTAAAATGTAGATTTTGTAAATTAAAAAAAAAGTTGGGGAGGAAACAGACTTTAGGGATTTTCCAGGTGGCAGAATCCTTGATCTGAATTCAAGCATCAAAGCTCCCTTCCACAAAATGCCATTTAATCCTCTTCTTCCCAGGTTAAATAATTCTAGCATCTTAGGAGAAGCCAAGATGATTTAGATGAGGGAATAGAAGGGGAACTTACCAAATTTGTGGATTATACTAAGCTAGCAGGAATAGCCAACACCCTAAATGATAGGCTCAAGATCCAGATGGATCTCAACAGAGTTGAACATTGGGCCCCATCTAACAAAATGAAATTCAATGTAGAGAAAAGGAAAGTCCTACACTTAGGCAAGAAAAACCAAAAGGACACATATAGACTGGGTGAAACTAGGCTCAATAGCAGTAACTGGGACAGGGATTTTGGTGTCTTAGTGGACAACCAGCTAAATAGGAGCCAGCCGTGTGCAGCAGCAGCCAAAAAAGCTAATGCAATCCTAAATTGCATTAACAGGGGGATACAATTGAGATTACAGGAGGTACTAATTAGTTACTTTATTGTCATTGCACCTGGTTCAACGAAATCAAACGCCATCTTCAGTGCACATCATGACCATGAAAATAAACACAAACACACATCCTTCACCCTCTTACACACTGAATCGAAAACCCTTGACACCACACCAACACTGCACTATACAATAAAATTCAACAGAGCTACTGCCCTGGGATAGAAGCTGTTTTTCATCCTATTTATCCTTGTTTTTATTATTCTGTACTAATACTAATACCATTCTATAAAGCCTTAGTAGACCACACCTAGAGTCCTGCATCCAGTTTTGGTCACCACATTATAAAAAGATGTTGAAACTCTAGAAAGAGTGCAGAGAAGAGCAACCAGGATGATTTGGGGACTGAAGGCTAAAACATGCAAAGAACGGTTACAGGAACTGGGCCTGGCTAGTCTAGGGAAGAGAAGGACCAAGGGAGACAGGATAGCAGTCTTCCAATAATTGACAAACTGTCAGAGAGAGGAAGGGGTCAAGCTATTGTCCAAAGCACCTGAAGGCCAGACAAGGAATAATGGATGGAAACTGAACAAGGAGAGATTCAACCTGGAAATAAGGAGAAACTTTCTGACACTGAGAACCATCCACCCATGGAACAGAAGTTGCCTTCGGAAGTTGTGGGACCTTCACCATTGGAAGCTTTCAAGAAGAGACCGGACTGCCATCTGTCAGAAATGGTTAGGGTCTCCTGCTTGGGCAGGGGGTTGGATCAAATGACCTACAAGATCTCTTCCAACTCTGTTCATCTGTAAATCTGTAAGATCTGGAGATCTTCAGTCTTGGTCTACAGGCCCCTTGTAATCTTCACTTTTCTGCATATGGTGCATCTATCCTATTGAATCAAATTCTGATTGGGTCAAGGATCTCTGAGTCTTCACACCATTTCTGGGACTCCAGCAGCTTTAAAAGTTGCCAAAAAGATTATAGCCACACAGGACAGCCCAGCCAGAATAACAACACAATCCATCACATCAAAATTACCTGGGTTTTGTTATATTGGATGATGGTCCCTCCAGATGGCTTGAGGATAGACTCCTGATACAAACGTGTTCCCGTTTACACAGGGGAAGTTTTAAGCCTACGAGGAGTAGGCGAGCCCAGATCTAGGAGTTGCCTTGGCTTGGCCAATGTGGGATTGATGCAGGGGCGGAGAGAGTGAAAACACAGGTAGAGCAACTTGACAGGTGAAACCTACACCAAGATGCTGGAGATCCCAGGAAGTAGGTCAAAGGGAACTTTGTCCTGGTACAAATCAGCAAGGAGATTCTGGTTTTAAAAACAGCAACCTGAAGACGTGTGGACTTCAACTCCCAGAATTCCCTGCTTAGCATGGCTGGCTGGGCAATTCTGGGAGTTGAAGACCATTCTGGAAGTCAAAGTCCATTCTGAAAGTCAAAGTCCATTCTGGGAGTTGATGTCCATTCCTGCAGTCAAAGTCCATTCTGGGAGTTGATGTCCATTCCTGGGAGTTGGAATCCATTCCTGGGAGTTGGAATCCATTCTGGGAGTTGTCATCCATTCCTGGGAGTTGAAGTCCATTTCTGGGAGTTGACGTCCATTTCTGGGAGTTGAAGTCCATTTCTGGGAGTTGACGTCCATTCTGGGACTTGACGTCCATTCTGGGAGTTGACATCAATTCTGGGAGGTGAACTCCATTCCTGGGAGTTGAAGTCCATTCCTGGGAGTTGGAATCCATTCTGGGAGTTGACGTCCATTCCTGGGAGTTGATGTCCATTCTGCAAGTTGATGTCCATTCCTGGGAGTTGGAATCCATTCCTGGGAGTTGGAATCCATTCTGGGAGTTGTAATCCGTTCTGGGAGTTGACGTCCATTCCTGGGAATTGAAGTCCATTTCTGGGAGTTGATGTCCATTCCTGGGAGTTGAAGTCCATTCCTGGGAGTTGACGTCCATTCTGGGAGTTGACATCAATTCTGGGAGGTGAACTCCGTCTTCGAACAGTTGAAAAACACAGCTCTAGATTAAAAATGCAAGCTTGCATAGAATACAAGTATTCTTGACCTATGGCCACCCAAAATGTACGTTGCTAAGTGAGACATTTATTAAGTGTGGTTTGCCCCCCTTTTATGATATTTCCTGCCATGTTTGCTCAGTGAATCACTGCAGTTGTTGCATTTAGTAACATGGTTTAGGTGAATCTGGATTCCCCGTTGACTTGGCTTGTCGGAAAGTCGCGAAAGGGGATCGCATGATCCCAGGACAACTGCAACCGTCGTAAATATGAGTCAGTTGCAGAGCGTCTGAATTTTGATCATGTGACCCTGGGGATGCTGCAATGGTCATAGGTGTGAAAAACGGTCCTAAGTCGCTCTTTTCAGCGCTGTTGTAACTTTGAACAGTCATTAAATGCACTGTTGTAAGTCAAGGACTACCTGTAGTCCTCAATTTACAACATTTTGTTTAGAGACTGAACTGAAGTATATCAATAGAGCAAGGACACAGTTGTTCTGACCAAGGATTCCTGAGACCATAATTAAGCATATGCTTAGTCCAAACAACTCTTGTTTTATTTCAGCACTGGGAATTATGTGCATTCCCAGCCTGTAATGAGTCCCAAACAGTCCCTTGAGATAAGCACCCACCTTTCTCTCCTTTGAATTGCTGCCAACAACTAAAGTCCCAAAGTAACTATAAAAAAAACAACCGAAATACAAAGTCCACACAGAGCTTCAAGGTTTAATCTGAACAGAGCAAACGACTTTGCTTCCTGCAAAGATTTTGTCATCTTTGCCTGTTCTTTATACCTGATGGGAGGGGCAATCACCTCCCAGCCTTACTCCTGAGTCACCCCTTTTGTCTTAGCTGCTCTTGCCTTCTAGCAGCTCTGCACACACGTGCACTGGGAACAGGCTCCCTTTGTTCCTCTGCCTTGCTGCTGCCAGACTCCGGAGGCTCCAGAGTCAGCAGCCCACTCCCAGATGGTCCTGGCCCCATCTCTGCATCGGAAGCAGGACCCTTGTCCGAATCTTCCCTAGACTCCCTGACTGGTCCCCATTCTTCCCCACTGTCTGATTCCGTTGCCGTCTGCTTAGGCTGCCAGCAAACCACAACAACAGTCTAATCCAAGGAACAGGCAGTTCTCGACTTACAATCATTTCATTTTGTGACTGTTGGAAGTTGCAACAGCAGTGAAAAAAGCAACTTACAACTGTAGTTATATTAAAAAAAAAAAAACAGATGGGAAACTCTATATTAATGATGGCAAACCTTTTTGTAGTGGTGTGCCGAAAGGGTGCCTGCCGGCACCCACAATACAATGCGTCCCGCCCACCCCGCGCATGCGTGTGCAACATCCTCGCCTTGCCCCCTTACCTGCATTGTGCATGCGCGTGCTTCCCAGCTCATTTTTAGCCCGTCTGAGTCCTTTTTCGGCCTCCCAAAGGCTCAAGGGAAGTCTCTGCAGCCTTGATAGGCCGAAAAAACAGGCCTTCCAGAAATATTGGAAGTGTTTGTTTTCCGCCTCCGGAGGGCCTCTGGAGCTCAGAGGAGGCCATTTTCACCCTCCCGGAGGCTCAAAGGAAGCCTCTGGAGCTTTGGAAGGCTGAAAATGGGCCATTTCGGCACTTCCGGTATTTCCAGAAGGCCTCTTTTTCGGCCTTCCGAGGCTGCAGAGGCTTCCCTCAAGCCTCCAGGAGGGCAAAAAAGGCCTTACACAGGCTGAAAATCAGCTGGGAGGTGCACGCATGCTGGCGTGCCCTCACAAATGGCTCTGTGTGCCACCTGTGGCACTCAGGCCATAGGTTCGCCATCACGGCTCTATATAGTGAGTTCCTGACTTATGACTTCAGGTAATATTCAACTTACAACAGTTTATTTATGTCCATTCGAAGTTAGAACGGCACTGAAATAAAGTGACTTATGACTGCTTTACACCGTTATGACTGTTGCAGCATCCCCATGATTTACACGTGATTTACATTCGGACACTGGATAACTGACTCACATATATGACGGTTGCAGTGTCCCATGGTCCTGTTTTGTGACCTTCCGATGAGCAAAGTCAGGAAGGAAATCAAATTCACTTAACAACCGTGTGACTAATTTAACCACTGCAGTGATTCACTTAACAAATGCAACGAGAAAAGTCGTTAAATGGGGCAAGAGTCCCTGAACAAATGTCTCACTTAGCAACATAAATACTGGGCTGAATTGTGGTCGTAAGTCGAGGCTTACCGGTATTCAGTTAGGGATGGTTAGACAATGCCATGGATCTTACAGTTAGTCCTCCTCTTACGACCAAAATGGAGCCTGAAATTTGTGTTGGTAAGCGAGATAGTTGTCAAGCGAATTGTGCCTCATTTCAGAAACTTTCCTGTTACTTAGTTAATAACATGGTCGTTCAGTGAATCTGGCATTCCCCGTGGACTTGGTTTGTCGGAAGTTCGCAAAACACAACCCCAGGACCCTGCAACCGTCGTAAATATGAGTCAGTTGCCAAGTGGCTGAATATTGATCACGTGACCATGGGGGGGGGGATGCTGCAGTGGTCATAAGGACGAAAAATGGCCATAAGTTGCTTTTTTCATTTAGTGCCGAATGGTCACTAAATGAATGGCTATAAGTTGAGGTTGACCTGTACTTCCTCCTTCCAGCAGAAAAGTTGCACAGCTAACAATGAGTTAATGTAATGACGGCAGCTTCCCTTCACGATGTGGTGATTCCCTTAACGTCCACTCCAAAACAAGGTCGTAAGATCAGATTGATTGCACTATGAGCCATGATGACGCAGTGGTTAGAGGGCAGCGCTGCAGGCCACTTCTCTGGCTGCCGGCTGCCTGCAATTTGGCAATTCGAATCTCACCAGACTGAAGGTTGACTCAGCCATTCCTCTTTCTGAGGGGGGTAAAATGAGGACCCAGATTGTTGAGGGCCAGAGGCTGACTCTGAAAACTGCTTAGAGAGGGCTGTGAGGCACTGTGCACTGTCCGAAGTTGTTCCGTAGTCACGTAGCCGGCCTGACTAAACGCCGAAGGCGCACTGAACGCTCTTCCCTTCCCACCAAAGGGGTCCCTATTTTTCTACTTGCCTTTTTACATGCTTTCGAACGGCTAGGTTGGCAGAAGCTGGGACAAGAAACTGGAGTTCACTCCATTACATGGCACTAGGGATTCGAACCACCGAACTGACGACCTTTCTGATGGACAAGCTCAGCGTCTTCATCACCGAGCCACCATGTCCCTGCTATTGCTATTATGACCTGGTTAATAACTATCACGACCTATGACCGTAAATAGGCGGACTCCGTGATGGTTGTAACTCGAGGACGTCCGGTAAAACCCAACCGAGTGGACAGCGATTCTCGGAAGTGGAAACGTAGAGCGAACTTTTAATGAATCGGGAACTGGAGAGGGAGAACGTTATCCATTTTTGAAAACTATCTCGACCTATTTGGATAAAAACGGTGGAGGGTTTTGTGGGGGGGTGAGGGAACCATGGTCTTCCCTCCTTTCTTCGGGCGACCTCGTGGCCTCGTTTCTGATCACGATGGGGATCTTGGCCACCACCCGGTTGAGGCACCAGGGGAAGTGGACCGTGCCCGTCAGCTCGTAACCTATCTCCATGATGTCGTCCGATTTTTGAGCACTGGTGACGGGCATCACTTGGGGCAGGCAGAGGGTGCTGTGAATCTTGGTGAATTCGCAAGGCCCCCGCTCGATGTTCGACTCCAGGCGCATCATCTCTTCGTGTTGCTCTAATGTCCGCTGCTCCGCTCGGAAGTTGAATGCTTTGTAAAGGACCACCGAGTGGAGGGCGAAGGCCACCTTCCGGATGGACTTGCCCGTCGGGTTGGTGATTTCGGTGGTGAAGGTGATGTTGTCGCCCGGAAGGTAGATGCTCTTGCTCAGCGACAGGCGTAAGGTGATGGGCGCGTTCCGGAGACAACAGTTGTGCGCCAGGACCTGCTGGACTTCCACCACCAAAGGGTACTGAAACATGGGAAGGAGAGAAGGCAACGTTGAAGGAAAAGCTGATGAGATCCAGAGGAGAATAAGGTTAGAAACTAACTCCAACCCAATAAACTCCAAGACAAGCATTTCCTCAAAGTTCCATTTTATATTGGCACAACTGGGAAAACCCAAATCTGAGAATTCTGGGTTTTCCCTTCCCAAAAGAAAAATTCAAAAATCCATCCCCTGCATCAGTCCCTCACAGGGCATAATCAAATCTTCCTCCCAACTGGAGATCTTGCTCCAGTCACTCCAGGTGCCGGGCAACGTGTCCTTGACTCTGAGAAAGAATGTTGTTGTATCTAATCTCCTACATCACTAGGAAATCCCCCTTCCCAAATTCCCGGCACTGAATGTGGCAGCTTCGAAGCTTCTGAGTACAAAGTGGCTCTGAGTACCACATATTTACTTGTAGGGTTGCAAATCCTGCTTCGCTGCTGTTTCATAGTACAAGACGTAGCACTTGGTTACGTGTTACAAGCGTTTGATGGTGTGGGACAAGCTTTAAAAGCTGCCTCATCTTCCTCACTCAAAAGGAAGTAGTCCTGATTTATTCTCTTGAGGGACTTCTTATCTTTAGAAGGCTGAGAGATTGAGGTACCACCACCAGTCGTCCTGGTTTGATGCCTCTGACGCAGGAATGTCAAACACAAGGTCCATGGGCCAAATCTGACCCTGAAGTGGTTGGATCCGGCCCGCAGGGCTGTCCTGATCTACTCAATGCGAAGAGGAAAGATCAGGCCAGTGATGGGATTCAATTTTTTTTTACTACCGGTTCTCTGGGTGTGACTTGGTGGGTGTGGCAGGGGAAGGTTACTACAAAATTGCATACCCTCCCCTCCCCACCCCTCTAACCTGCTTTCCAGCTCCATTCTCCTGTGCAGGGCAACCAAAGGAGACCCAGCCGATCAGCTGGGACTCGGGAGGCAGAGAATAGAAGTGGGTGGGGCCAGTCAGAGGTGGGATTTTACGATTCTCCGAACTACTCAAAATGTCTGCTACCGCTTTTCCAGAATTGGTCAGAACCTGCTAAATACCACCTCTGGATCAGGCCAATGTAGCTTCCGCCCAGTTTACCCAATGCGAAGAGGAAACATGCCAGCCATTTGGGGAATGGCGCCAAGCTGGCCACGCCCACCCAGTTGGCCACGCCCACCCAGCCCCCTGAGATCAACCACTGTCCTGATGCGGCCCTCAGTGAAATTGAGTTTGACCCTTGCCCCTGCTCTGAAGGATCCAGCTTGAGAAGAATGGGCTGACATTTCCAGAGGCAAGGTCCATCTCTTCGAACTCAACCATGAAAATTGCAAGGTGGCCTTGGCGCCGAATCACAGGGTTGGAAGCACCCTTGGAGGTCTTCTAGTCCAACCCCCTGTTCAAACAGGAGATCCTTTCCTGTTCTAGACAAATGTCTATCCAGTCTCTTCTTCCATTGATGGAGCGGCCACAATGTCTGAAGGCAAGTCATTCCTCGGATTAATTGTTCTCACTATTAAGAGATTTCTCCAGGTTGGTTTTTCTCTTCAGCTCAGAGCTGAAGAAACTTCTTGGAGGAGAAGCGAAACATCTTCAAAGGAAAAAACAGAAAGTCCAGTTGCCTCTTGAAAAAAGCACCTTTGGCACAACCAGGACCTGGAGGATGGAGAATCTCACCAGCATCCTCATCCGAGTTGGGAGGGACATAGACATTCTCCTTAATTAGTTTCCATCCATTGCTTCTGTCCTGCCTTTGGGTACTTTGGAAATTAACTCTTTGTGGCAGACCAGAGGTGGCATTCAGCTGGTTCTGACAAGTTCTGGAGAACCGGTAGTGGAAATTTTGAGTAGTTCGGAGAACCGGCGAATCCCACCTCTGACTGGCCCCGTCCCCATCTATTCCCTGCCTCCCATTGAGTCCCAGCTGATCGACTGGGTCTCCTTTGGTTGCCCTGCACAGGAGAACAGAGCTGGAAAGCCGGTTAGTGGGGTGCGAAGGGAAGGGGGATTTTGCAGTATATCCTTCTCCTACCACGCCCACCAAGCCATGCCCACAGAACCGGTAGTAAAATAATTTGAATCCCACCACTGGGAGGTGCCAGGATCACTTGGAAGTCACCGGTTTCAGAGTCAGCTACACCCAGGCAGTGCCGGACGTGTTAACTCCCAATAAATCCTTTTGAAGTTTTGGAAGTTTGACTCGAGACTCATGATTTAAATTGGGGGGGGGGGGGGTGTAACTGCTGGAATCCTGACATGCACACAATCACCAAACTGGTAGTGGAACATGTAGGATCCCACAACGTCTGTTGCAACGTCAAACAGTCTGTTTGTCTGTTGCAACGTCAAACAGTCACTAAGCAAATGGTTGTAAGTCGAAGACCGCCTGTACCTTGGATTGCACTGTGTCCTGGCTGTACAGGGAAGTCCCTTGAACCAAGATGTACTTCTTCTGCTTTCTGAGGATCAGTTCCCGCGTGGCACAGAGCGCTTGGAGGAAGTAACTGATTTTTCCCACTCGGCTGGTGAAAGTGGATGGGATCCTCGGAGGTAAGACGAAGTCGAAGTCAAACTTATGCACCCCTGGGCCCAGCCAGTTATCTGCAGATCAAGAAGCAAAGCAAAAAATATCTCATTTTTACATCTACAGACCCCTCACAGCCTGGACATGAAGTGTTTCGACTTCTACCCTCAAAATCACGTTTTATAGGGCATTGCACACCAGAACAACTAGACACACGGACGTTTTTTCCCCTGTGTGCCATCACTCTGCTAAACAACAAATTTCCATAATACTATCAAACTATTTACTAAGACTGTATTACTATTCTTCTTCTCATCCTTCCCATTACCTATCTCCTTTTCTACTTATGGCTATAACTTTGTTGCTTGTATCTTTACGGTTTATATTGTGTTATTTACTTTCCTAGTATGATTTATGTTGATTGCTTATTTAGTATCTGATGACTATCACTAAGTGTTGTATCTGATGATTCATGAGGAATGTATTTATAATCATGATTCATCACTTATATCTTTTGTGAGAGCTTATGCACTGAAGACAAATTCTTTGTGTGTACAATCACACTTGGCCAATAAAGAATTCTATTCTATTCTATTCTATTTCTATTCTATCCTTATCTCATCTCATCTCATCTCCTTTCATCCATTCTATTCTTTATTCTACACTACTCTACACTACTGTGCTCTATTATTTAATTGTATTGTATTGTTCTATTCTATTCTATTTTCTACTATTCTATTCTATTCTTTATTCTACACTACTCTACACTACTGTGCTCTATTATTTAATTGTATTGTATTGTTCTATTCTATTCTATTTTCTACTATTCTATTCTATTCTATTCTTTATTCTACACTACTCTACACTACTGTGCTCTATTATTTAATTGTATTGTATTGTTCTATTCTATTCTATTTTCTACTATTCTATTCTATTCTATTCTATTCTATTCTATTCTATTCTATTCTATTCTATTCTCTTCTATTCTATTCTTTATTCTACACTACTCTACACTACTGTGCTCTATTATTTAATTGTATTGTATTGTTCTATTCTATTCTATTTTCTACTATTCTATTCTATTCTATTCTTTATTCTACACTACTCTACACTACTGTGCTCTATTATTTAATTGTATTGTATTGTTCTATTCTATTCTATTTTCTACTATTCTATTCTATTCTATTCTATTCTTTATTCTGCACTACTATGCTCTATTATTTAATTGTATTGTATTGTTCTATTCTATTCTATTTTCTACTATTCTATTCTATTCTTTATTCTACACTACTCTACACTACTGTGCTCTATTATTTAATTGTATTGTATTGTTCTATTCTATTCTATTTTCTACTATTCTATTCTATTCTTTATTCTATACTACTCTACACTACTGTGCTCTATTATTTAATTGTGTTGTATTGTATTGTATTGTTCTATTCTATTCTATTCTATTCTATTCTATTCTATTCTATTCTATTCTATTCTATTTTCTATTCTATTCTATTCTATTCCACTCTACATACTCTACTCTACTTTACACTACTCTACACTACTCTATTCTGTAATTGCATTGTATTATATTGTATTATTCTATTCTGTTTTATTTCTCATAGGCAAAGAAATTAATCGGGGTTCATTTTCCCTGCAGCCGCTTCCAAGGAGCCTTTTGCCTTCCAAACGATCTGCCTTAGGTGAGCTGCAATATTCAAATGAGGCCAGAACACCATGTTCCACCAGGAAACAAACAAAAAACAACACCAGCTTTTTAAAAAGGCAAAAGGTGAAATCAAAGGGACTTTTTATTTATTTATTTTTTTTTTTAAAAAAGTCCTTTCTCCTTAGGTGGGGTCTGAAATTCCCAACTAGGATTAGAAGAAACGACAGGGTGGTCTACTTGGAAGGCAAGTTATGGAAAAAAGCTGGGCTAATAGATTACAACATTTCCAAAATGTTGTAGCAGAAGAAGAAGGCAGAAGAAGAAGGTAAATGTTTTAATACATTGCAGGCCGCGGAGAAGATTGCAATGATGGGTGGTGCCCTAGAGAAGGCGACTCCATGTCAGGCAAGTTTATATCGCAGGAGATGTATAATTATCCTAATATTCCCTTAGGCTCCTGAACAAACAACAGGAAGTTATAAATTGGGGGAGGTAAGAGATATTATCCGTGAGTTGGGTGTGGAGGAGTTTTGGGAAGAGATTAGAGACCTGTGGGGTAGAAGGCAGGTTTTTCCCTGCCTATGTGGGAGCCCAAAAGCAGAAGAAGAAAGACTAAAACCTTTCTGAGCAACTAAAGGCAGTCCTTGACTTACAACTGTTCATTTAGTGACTGTTCAAATGTACCATGGCGCTGAAAAAAAGGGATTTTATGACTGTTTTTCATGCAGAAACATCGTTGAAGCATCAACGTGGTCGAAATTCGGTCTACTTGGCAACGGACTCCTATTTACGACGGTTGCAGCATCCCAGGAATTCCCATTTTTTTGGCAACCTTCCGGCTGGCAATAACAGCATGAAAATACAAATTAACAACCATGAGGTTTAAGTGAACCGCTGCAGTGATTCGCTTAGCAACGGTGATAAGAAAGGTGGTAAAATGAGGGAAAACTCACTGAACAAACAGTTTCACTTATCAGCCGCAATGTCGGGGCTCAGTTGTGGTCATTAAGTCAAGAACTACCTGTATAAGGGAGTCTTGTGTGCAGGTAATCCTTGACATACAACCGTTTAACGAATGTTCAAAGTTACGACAGCACTGAAAAAAAGTGACCAATGACCATTGTTTACACTGTCGATGGTTGCAGCCTCCCCATGGACTTCAACTCCCAGAAATCATCAGCTAAGAGGACCATTGGTGAGGATCCTGGGAGCCGAGTCCACAAAGCTGGATGCAGTACTCTAGGTGTGGTCTTGCTATAAAGCATAGAGTCCTGCATCTACCACACTATAAAAAAGATGTTGAGACTCTAGAAAAAGTGCAGAGAAGAGCAACCAGGATGATTAGGGGACTGGAGGCTAAAACACACGATAAACGGTTGCAGGAACTGGGCCTGGCTAGTCTAGGGAAGAGAAGGACCAAGAGAGACAGGATAGCAGCCTTCCAGTATTTGAGGGGCTGCCACAAAGAGGAGGAAGGGGAATCAAGCTATTTTCTAAGGCACCCAAAGACCAGACAAGGAACAATGGATGGAAACTGAACAAGGAGAGATTCAACCTGGAAATAAGGAGGAACTTTCTGACAGGGAGAACAATCAACCCATGGAACAGAAGTTGCCCTCGGAAGTTGCGGGAGCGCCATCACTTGAGACTTTCAAGAAGAGATTGGACTGCCGTTTGTCAGAAATGGTGTAGGGTCTCCTTCTTGGGCAGGGGGTTGGATTAGATGACCTACAACAGTGGCCCCCAACTTTTTTTGAACCAGGGACCGGTTTCACGATTATTTATTCTTCCACGGACCGGTACCTGAGTCACGCAAGACTCCACCACCATCGGGATGGCTCTTCATTCGAAGCCGCCCCCCCACTTTGACGAAACTAAGGCGTGAGCACCCAAACACCGCTTTCCAACTGAAAACCCGGAAGCAACCGAAAACCTGGAAGCGCTGTCGATACAAGATGGCGGCGCCGAAGCTTTGCGGCCTGGTAAAAAATGATCCACGGACTGGTACCAGTCCGGGGACTGGTGGTTGGGGACCCCTGACCTACAAGGTCCCTTCCCACTCTGATTATCTGTTATCTGTGTCAGGCTGGCAGATCTGCCAATCCCCACTAGATGGGGGAAAAAGAGATGTTCCAACTCTTTGCTGCCACCTACTGGCCACTATTCATGTTTGCAGATGAAATCTGGAAGCCTTGGTGGGAAATGCTGTGGTTTGTTAAAAAAAACATGATAAGTCTGTCTACACAACCATGCCACCCCGCCAGGGAAAGACCCCACTCCAGCCCGCTTTCTGCTTAACTGCCTCGTGGCAATCCCAGTTTTAAGTAGCCTCACGTTCAATCTTGAACGTTTTCGTCTTGTGAACGTAGTCCGCTTTGTTAACGCAGGTGGCTCGCTGGCTGTAGTCCTTGTCCAAGTGAGCCTCTTCGGTCCACTCCAGGTAGCCTCTCCCAATGAGTTCGACCTTCAGCAGAGGGTCCACCAGGGTGCTGTGAAGGCTGAGAATCAGCTGCCCTTCCACGGTTGAGCCTGCCAAGTACACTTCCTTGGGTATCAGCAGCTCAATAGATTTCACCACCGACATGGGTGGGCATCGAGCACAGGAACTTGGCCCCTTCTAGGGGCCCTCAAGACCCCAGAAGGTTTGTCTTGGAGAGGATGGGCCTTGAATGAAGAAGCTTTGTGACATCAGCTCGTGATGCAGTGAAATTGGCTGCTGGAGGCAGTTTAGGTGGCAGGGGAATCCCTAAATATTTCTGGAGGTGGTCTCTTCTAGGTTTAGCCTCTGCCAATGGTGGCTCAAGTCTCACAGTTCTGGAATGTTCCACCAGCAGAATGTTCCAGCACTCTGGTGTGCCTCCTTTCTTCAAACATGGATTTGGATTTTTTTTTTTTTTTTTTTACTAGCAGACCATATTTAATTGAAGAAAAAAAAATGATGGAGGAACAAACCCTCCCTTGTTTGTTAGGTCTTGGAGAGGAGACCACTTGGAGCAGGGGTCCCCATAGCTGGCTGGAGAATTCTGGGAGTTGAAGTCCACAAGGGTTAAAGTTGCCAAATTTGGAGACCTCTGACTTCAAGATTCTTGACTGGGAAGACCTGGAAGTTGTGAAGATAATGTGAAGGGTCAGGGACCACTTTATAAGGCCTTGGTAAGAGCACGCTTTCAATGTGGCATCCAGTGTTGGTCACCGTGATATATATATGTAAGTACCCGCGAAAGCTTAAGAAAACATATGTATATATATATATATAAAAGATGTTGAGACTCTGGAAAGAGTGCAAAAAGATCAACAAATATTGATTAGGGCCCAGTGATGGAATTCAACCAGTGGAACACCCTGTTTGGTGAGTGTATGCTTCGTGCGCGCACAGCGTTGGAAAACCGCCCAATTTCAGCTCTAAAACTTAACTTCTGCTGCAGCCCCGGTGAGGAAAACCACTGAGGCACGGCAATCCGCCATGCCGCACGAATCACATGAGCTATAAAACACAGAAATATAGGACAGAGTAGAGCGTGGGTGGGGCGTGGGTGGGGCCAACTGATTCTGGGAACAACTGGTTCACCTGAATCAGTGCAAACATGCTAAATCACACACCCCTGATTAGGAGACTGGAGGCTAAAACATATGAAGAATGATTGCAGGAACGGAGTATGTCTTGTTCAGTGGAGGCTAACCTTTTTGGACTCCTGTGCAAAAAATGGTGTGCGTGCTTGCTCTCGCATACCAGAACGCAGAAGGCAATGCACGTGTAATCCCATGCCCCCTTACCTGCACTACACCTGCCAACTGATTTTCGGCCGCGTGTCTCACAGCTGATTTTCAGCCTGTATGAGGCCTTTTTCGGCCTCCCAGAGGCTTGACGAAAGCTTCTGCAGCCTTTGCAGGCCAAAAAATGGGCCCGTTTCATCACTTCTGGTATTTCCGTAAATACAGGAAGTGATGAAACGGGCCTATTTTTCAGCCTGTAAAGGCTTTCCTCAAGCCTCTGGGGGACCCAAAAAGGCCTCAAACCGGCCGAAAATCAGCTGTGAGACATGCGCATGCGCAGTAAGATAAGGTTGACTGCGGCTTGCATGCTGGCACAAACGGCTCTGCGTGCTAGCCGTGGCACGCGTGCCATAGGTTCGCCATCACGGGTCTAGTTTAATGAAAAGAAGGACTAAGGGAGACATGATAGCAGTCTTCCAATATTCAAAGGGCTGCCACAAAGAAGGAGTCAAGCTATTCTCTAAAACATTTCAAGGCAGGGCAAGAAACAATGGACGGAAACTGATCAGAGAGTGAGACAACCAACCTAGAAATAAAGAGAAATTTTTGAGTGAGAATAATTAATCATTGGAATGGTTTGCTCCATCACTGGAGGTTTTTAAGAAAAGATTGTGTAGAAAGTCAGCACTCATCCACCTTCCTAGAGGATGAAATATTTTGGGGAATATTAAAAACGTAGGGCAGGGGGTTGGACTAGATGACCTACAAGGTCCCTTCCAACTCTGATTATCTGTTATCTGAAAATTGTCCCTAAAGGAGAAATGTGGGGAAAAATCTTAAAGGGGGCAGAAACCAGCACCAGTCTCTCTATCCCAGAGGAGAAATGGAGGAGGCCAGTTTTTAGAAATGCAGATTTGGTACTCCAGTTAAACCCAGTTCAGAAAGACTGGGCCAGACAGAAACTCCAGATAAGCAACACAATTAGGCAGGACAAGATTTAACTCAGACAAACATCTAGGGTTTGCACTTCCCCTTCTGCCTATAGAGCCAGCCATGACCCCTTAGGAATCTTAGCCATTAGAATATTAAAGGACATATTTTTGTACAGGAACAGGAAGTTGAAATACAAAGTCCAAATTTTCTCACAGACCACCAGTGGTCTCCGGCCCACTGGTTGGTGACTAGAGTTTCCTTTTAACACTAACTCAATTTAGCATACAGGTAGTCCTTGATTTACAATTCGTTTAGTGACCAGTTACATTGGCACTGGAAAGAGATATATGACCGTTTTTTTCTCACTTAATGACCTTTACAGGATCCCCATCAAAATTCAGATGCTTGGGAACTGACTCATATTTATGACGGTTGCAGCATCCCAGAGTGATGTAATCCCCTTTTGCAACCTTCTGCCAAGCAAAGTCAGCTTGGAAGCCTGATTCCTCAACAACCATGTTCTTCACAACTGCGGTGATTCGCTTATCTGTGGCAAGAAAGGTCGTAAAATGAGACAAAAAAACCTCCCTTAACAGCTGTCTCGTTTAGCAATAAATGTTGGGCTCAGTTGTGGTTGTAAGTCAAGGACTTTCTGTATTGTATGAACGCAGAAACAAAATATTTATCTGACCTGGCTGAGCGTAATTGTCTGAATATAGCCAAGAGGTTCTGTGGATTAAGTTCTGGTTCTTAAAATGAATTATAACACTTCCAGCAATATCAAAAAAAATTTTTTTCCAACCAGGCATCCCCCAGGTTTGTGAAAAGGCAAATTCTCTACTCCCCAGACTGGCTGTTGTGGATTATGGGACCCCATGTCCAAGAGATAGGCTTGGCAATGATAGTGCTTCCAGCTTTCGAGAACAAGAGTGCCTCTGAGCATACGACGAGTTGACACACCCCAGGAAATGAGGAATTTCCGTCCCCCTCCCCAGAATGGAAAGACAAAACGAGAACAGGACTATCCAAAGATTTGGACCCCAATCCCCAAGGATTACAATTCCGAAAATAAAATAAAATAAAATAAATAAAATCAGCAGACTGACTGCGCAGGCGCGACCCTCAGAAACGCGGAAGGGAGAACAGGCCGGCGAAGGCCTTCCCCTCCTCAAGTCCCGCCCCTTTTCTCAGATTCCCGCCACCGCCGACCAATCAGGAGGCTCCGATCGGCGCCGGGCGAATTTCCCCGCCAAACTCCAAAGCCGGGAGTTGTTAAAAAAAAAAAAAGAGAGAGAGAGAAAAAAATCAGATTTTTCTCTTTTTTGGCGCGGCTGCCGCACTCCCTGCTCCTTTGCAGCTCCGTTGCCTAGAAAACGCAGGCTCTTTTCCCGTGCAAAATTTAAAATTAAATAAGTTGGAAGTCTGCATTGCTTAAGATTGGAACGGACCGATTGCAAGTTTTGCTCTTTTATTTTTATTTTCTTGCACACACACACACAGAAAAAGGCGCCAACCTTTGAATCTGGCCAGAAGAGGATCCTGGGGGAAAGAGGAGTAAAGAAAGATCCGTTTGGCACAGTGAGTATTTTTCTAAAAGTCCTTCCAAGGCTGCAACGAACCCCCCACAAAAAATGCTTGCGGGGTGAGGTTTGACTTAATCTCGGGTGTTTGCACGTGGAAATGGGGGCATTTGGGTTCCTGGTGGTGGGAATACCCCCCCCCCCACCTGTTTCCCCTTGATCGTGCAGATATTTGCCAAGATGCATTTAAAAAAAACCCTGCAAGGTCTGGGGTAACTTCTGGACCTGCGTGTTGTCCCAACTGCAAGCTGCGAGAAGCGGCTGCTTGGGTGTGCAGAATTACTCCTTCTCAGGAAACAAGAGTTGAGGTCCGGATTTAGGGAGGTGTAGATCCAGCTTTTCCATTTGCCTCCTCACTTGTGCAATCAAAGGCATCCCTGCTCATGAGTAAACCCCGTTGCAATCAGTGGACCAGGTAATTCCCAGGTAAGTTTGTCTCTAAAATTATAAGTTATTTGAAACATTTCAAACAAATGATAGGTTTGCCTTGCGAAAACATGTGAAACTCCCCAAACTGGAAATTTTGGAATATATAGTGTTAGACCAGGTCAATTAAGGGCTTTCTGTATTTACTTTACTTATTCATTTATTTTATTTTATTTTTGTTATGATTTTATTTTTGTTTTGTTTTATATTATTTATTTTATTTTATTATTTAAATTTATTTTATTTTTATTTTATTATTCAAATTTATTATTTTATTTTATTATTTATTTTCATTTATTATTTTCATTTATTATTTTATTTTATTTATTTCAATTTATTATTTTATTTATTTCAATTTATTATTTTAATTGATTTTATTTTAATTTTATGTTTTATTTATTTCATTTTATTCATTTTACATTTTACCTTCGATTTCTTTCTCATTTCATTCTATTTTATTTATTTTCCTTTCATTTCCTTTTGTATCTTCCTTTCCTTTTTTATTTTTTATTTTTTCATTCCATTTTTATTGCCGCCCAATTCAACCGAGTGACTCTGGGTGGCGTACAGTCCTGCAACCGCCACACAATTAAAACGGTGGAAAAGACAAGAAAACTATTAAAACAAACAAAAACAAACCACCCACAAAATAAATAAGGATCAACAGCAGCAGTGTGTATGTGTGTGTGTGTGTGACTGACTGTATCCCCAAAACACAATCCTAGGGGCTCCCCTTGAAATTTCTCTCAAGTAAAACCGAAGTTTTAGGCCAACCAGATTGTTGAGAAGAACAAATGGGACTTTGGCAGGCCACGTGAGTTGACCCAACTATCTGCCTTGGATTTTTGTGGTGTAAAAAAGGAAACAGCCGCCGGAGGCGTAGCCGTCCTGTCCCGCTGCGTCATGTTCATCTGGCAATTATGGCTGCCACAAAGAGAGGATTGATGGGGGTGCAGCCGGCTTGAGCCATCCTGCGAAATATCTACAGGAGGCGGGAGGTAGATCGAAAGGGGCCATCCTGTAAGCCTCACCGAGGAACGATGGGAGTTGACCTGAGGTAGCGTCATATTGCTTTGAAAGACTCGGAGGGGGTGTCTTAGAGGTTATCCAGCCTGACCCACCCTGCTCTGCCCTGCTCAAGGTACGATCCGCTCAGAGCACCTGACAGATGCCTGGTGCAACTTTTAAGGGAAGTGTGCATTGAATAATGTCACATGGCAGGCTGTTCCTTTGCCAGGAAGGGTTGAGTTGATGTCAGGTAGTGTCATATGGCTTTGAAAAATTTGGAAGGGCATCTTAGAGGTCATCCAGCCTGACCACCACCACCACCCCCCGCTCTGCCCTGCTGTGGGTACGATCTACTCGGAGCATCTGACAAATGCCTGGTGCAACCTTTAAGGGAAGCATGCATTTAAAAATGTCACATGGCAGGCTTTCCGAGGAACGATGGTGTTGACCTCAGGTAGCGTCTTGTTTTGAAAGACTCAGAGGGAGGGTCTTAGAGGTCATTCAGCCTGACCCTTCCCCCCACTCTGCCCTGCTCAGGGTACGATCTGCTCAGAGCATCTGACGGATGCCTGGTGCAACCTTTAAGGGAAGCGTGCATTTAATAATGTCACTTGGCAGGCTGTTCCATAGGCTGACAGCCCATAGGCAGGTAATCCTCGACTTACAACTACCATTGAGGCCCAACCTTTCCACTGCTGAGCAAGGCAGTGGCTAAAGGGAGCCGTGTCCCACTTTACAAACTTCTTGCTCTGGTTGTTAAGCGAACCAATGCCGTTGTTGAATTGGTAACTTGGTTGTTCAGTGAATCTGGCTTCCTCTTGACTTTGCTTGTCAGAAGGTTGCAAAAGGGGTTCGTGTGATCCCCCGGGATACTGCAACCGTCATAAGTACATGCCAGTTGCCAAGCGTCCAAATTTGGATTATGTGGCCATGGGAATTGTAGTGGGCCATGATCATCGTGTGAAAACGGCTCGAGTCAAGTTTTTTCAGTGTGGTAACTGAAGCGTCGCTAAATAGAACAGTTGTAAGTCAAGGAGTACCTGTATTGGTTTGAAAGACTTGAAGAGGATCTCAGAGGTCATCCAGACTGACCCCCCTTCCCGTTCAAGGTAAGAGCCACTAGAGCCACAAGGTAAGACCTTGTAGGTTATCTAGTCCAACCCCCTAACCCTATACCATTTCTGACAGGTGGCAGTCCAGTCCCTTTTTTGAAAGCCTCCGGTGACGAAGTTCCCACAACTTCTGAAGGCAACTTCTGTTCCATGGGTTGATTGCTCTCACTGTTAGAAAATTTTGTCCTTATTTCTAGGTTGTATCTCTCTTGGATCAGTTTTCAACCATTATTCCTTCTCTGGCCTTTGGGTGCCTTGGAAAATAGCTTGACCCCCTCCTCTCTGGGGCAGCCCCTCAAATATTGGAAGATTGCTATCCTGTCTCCCCTGGTCCTTCTCTTCCCTAGACTAGCCAGGCCCAGTTCCTGTAACCGTTCTTCATATGTTTTAGCCTCCAGTCCCCTAATCATCCTGGTTGCTCTTCTCTGCACTTTTTCTGGAGTCTCAACATCCTTTTTATAGTGTGGGGACCAAAACTGGATGCAGTACTCTAGGTGTGGTCTTACTAAGGCTTTATAGAGTGGTATTAGTACCTTCTGTGATCATCATTGCATCCCTCTACTAATGCAATTTAGGATTGCATTGGCCTTTTTGGCTGCTGCTGCACACGGCTGGCTCCCATTTAGCTGGTTGTCCACTAAGACTCCAAGATCCCTCTCACAGTTCCTGCTATTGAGTCTGGTTTCACCGAGTTTATATGTGTACTTTTGATTTTCCTTGCCTAAGTGTAGGACTTTCCTTATTTCTAGTTGTCCACTAAGACTCCATAATTATTAGTTATGAAGTTTTTGAACCTCTCCCTTTAAAAGTTGATTCTGATCTTTCCTTCTGGACCAGTGGAAAAATAACTCCATTTTTTTCCCTATGGGGCTGACCTAGACACAATTGAACACTGCTATACAGGGAGTCCTCGACTTCCAACACTTCATGGAGTGACTGTTCAAAATTATAATGGCACTGAAAAAGTGACTGATGTCCCTTTTTCACACTTAATGACCATTGCAGCCTCCCCAGGGACACATGATCCAAATTCAAACCCTTGGAACAACTGGCTCACACATGTGACGGTTCCCTGGGATCATGTGATCAGTTTTTGAGATCTACCGAGTAATGAGGAAGCCAGATTCTGTCTGGCTTCCCCATTGCTATGGGCAGCCAGCTTATGGAACAGCCTGCTATGTGACGTTATTAAAATGCACACTTCCCTTCAAGGTTGCACCAGTCTTCCATCAGATGCTCCCAAGTGGATCGTACCCAGAGCAGGGGAGAGGGTGGGTCAGGCTGGATGACCTCTAAGAACCTCCTTTCCAAGTCTCAAAGCAATATCAACTCCATTATTCCTTGCACAGGCCTACGGGATGGCCCCTTCAATCTACCTCCTACCTCCTGCAGATATTTCCCAGGATGGCTTTTAAGCCAGCTGCACCCACGTCGATCATCTCTTTGTGGCAGCCATAATTGCCAGATGAACATGATGCAGCGGGACGGAATGTCTCCGGCGGCTGTTTCCTTTTTTTACACCACAAACATCTACAGATCTACTTGGCTTTGAGTGCTGAGCAGACTTTGCTGGCCTCAATTGTTCCTGCCAATTCTATGTCTCATGAATAAACGGAGCCAAAATATTTCCGCTTAGGCTACGATTATGAATCTGCTTACGGGTATTTACAATTGCCGTGTGTGCTGTGGAAATGATTCCAATGTGCTTCGGGTGATGCATGAATCTTAACAGCTCCTGTAGCTCTTTTATGAAAGCTGCCTGCGTCTTTTTGGTCGCCTTTGTTGTGAGCATGGGGGAAAAAAAAAAAAAAAAAGGAGGCAGCCGCTTTAATGAACCGTCTTATTAAAGCAGCCACATGCTCGCTTTGATTTTAAAAGCAACTGCCTCTTTTTTTTTTTTTTTTCCAAGCTTGCCTAAAAGGACTTCTTTGAATCCTTTTCTAAGTAGCCCGTATGTTGAATCAAGGAAGGCTTGGGTATACTGATAGTCCTCGACTTAATGACTGCAATTGGAATGGTAGAATTTCTACTGCTAAGCAAAGCGGTTATTAATTTTTAATTTATTTCTATTGAACTTTGGGGGTGCACACATGCGCAGTGGGGCGACCTCTTCTGGGTGACCTCTCGCATGCCTGCAGAAGTGACTCTGCATGCCACTTCTGGCACGTGTGCCACATGTTCACCGTCACGGATCTATACTGTTTACCCCAGACCACGTCATATTCCAATTCTTTTCGTAACTTTCAGTTCTAAAGGAAGCTTATCCATCTCTGCACGGTCCAAACACTTTCCTGATTACCATTCCCTCAGAAGAGGTGCTATTCAATTTCCCACTTTGTGCAAAGGCAATTCTAGCCCCTGTCAGTTGTAGAGAGTATAATATATTTCCCCTTTTTCCTAAATTCTCTAATTATTCCTAATAAAAAAAAAAATGTTTGGGTTTAAGCTCAGTTTGAAGACCTGTTATTTCCTGTAGCCAATTTCTTATCTTTACCCAATATTTCTTCATTTTGGGGCATGGCCACCACATATGAAAAAAAAAGTACCCTTTTTTTGTTTGCACTTCCAACATTCCAGACTCATGTTTGGGTACATCTTCGCCAATCTTGCTGTTCTGACCAAGGTTTTTCTTCCCAAGACCGTAATTAAGCACATACTTATTTAACTCTTGTTTTATTTCAACACTGGGAATTATATTCATTCCCAGCCGGTAATGAGTCCCAAACAGTCCCTCAAGATAAGCACCCACCTTTCTCTCCTTTGAATTGCTGCCAACAACTAGAGTGCCAAAAAACCAACCGAAGTACAAAGTCCACACAGAGCTTCAAGGATTTATTCGAACAGAGTGAACGACTTTGCTTCCTGCAAGGGATTCTCTACCTTTGCCTGTCCTTTATCCCTTATGGGAGGGGCAATCACCTCCCAGCCTTACTCCTGAGTCGCCCCTTTTGTCTCAGCTGATCTCTCCTTCTAGCATCTGCACACTGGGAACAGGCTCCCCTTGTTCCTCTGCCTTACTGCTGCCACGTTCTGGAGGCAGCATCCTACTCCCAGGTGGTCCTGGCCTCATCTCTGTATTGGAAGCAGGACCCTCGTCCGAGTCCTCCCCAGACTCCCAGACTGGTCCCTGTTCTTCCCCATTTCCGCTTCTGGCAAACCACAACACTCGCCGGTGGTAAATGCCAACGATAAAACATTTTGTAGAGGTTTTCCTTATAGGCAGCGGGCATGGGGGAAATTATGAACAAGGTTACATGAGTTATGCCTGATTTTATGACCTTCTTTGCCATAGTTGTTAAAGGAATAGCTGCCGTTTTAAGTGAATCGTGTGGTTGCTAAGGGAGTCTGACTCCCCCCGTTGACTTGGCTTGTCAGAAGTCAGCTGGGAACGTCGTAACTGGAGATCACATGACCCTCCCCGGGACATGGCAAATGGCATAAATACACGCTCAATTTTTTAAAAAAATATACATTTTATTGAACAAAGCAATTAAAAACTTTGATCATGGTGAAGTCAGTTTGACGTGATTTGGGGTCAATATTGCATATGTATCCTGTATATTTTCCTATAAACAATTATTCAACTATATGCATATCTACATTTATTTCTTCACATAACACATTTCTAATATCATTCATCTTTTCATCTCATCCAGTCATTTACCCTTCCAGCAACTCTTTTCCAAACTTAAGAGCTTTCTGTTTGCCCCCACCAATGATAGAATTTATCCCAAATTTCGTAATATGCCAATTCATCTTTGTTTTTCATTTCTAGAGTTAGCTTGTCAATTTCAGCACAAAACAAGATTACTTCTTCACTTGGTATAACTGTCTTTTTCCAATTCTGGGCAAATGCTATCCTTGCTGCAGTAATAATGTGTATAATTGAATAAAGCTCATCTTCCTTGTATTTTGTTGACATAATTCCTAATAGAAAACATTCTGGTAAACGATTGCCAAGCGCCCGTATTTTGATCATGTGACTGGTGACGCTGTGATAGTCAACAAATACGAAGACACTCTGTGACTTCAAATGGACACTGAATGTGTCAGGTTTCCAAATGATGAAATCCATTTAGAAAGAAAAGAGCAAAGTCCATCTTCCAAAACAATTTCTTTTATTTAGGAAAGAATCAAATTGGCAAAGTCTCTTTTAATTCTGGATCTGGCACAACCCGGAATTACACCACATAATATTGGAAATTAGAACCAACCCCCCAAAAGTCACATTCCCCAATAGAAGGAAATCAACGTTGCCTGTTGTCATCAATCTCCACCTCCAAGCCTCAGCAGGATCAGCTTTTGTTCCCACGGGAAGAAGAACTGCCTAGCCTAAACAACTCTCTCTATCTCCGCTCCTCCCACCTTTGGAATGTGGCAAGCCCGAAGCCCTTCTCCCCCATAACCAGCTAAGAGAAGAAAGAAAAGGAATATATAATAAGGCTAAATAAAATGGCTATGCATATGTCAATTTCGGGCTTGATAGAATGGTTGTAAGTTGAGGATTACCTGTACAGGTAGTCCTTGCCTTAATGGTTCACTTAGTGACCGTTTGAAGTTACGACAGCACTGAAAAGGGGACTTGTGATCCTTTTTCACACTTATATGACCATTGCAGCATCCCCAGGGTCACGTGATTTACATTTGGATGCTTGGCCACTGACTCACATGTAGGATGGTGGCTGTGTCCCCGGGGTCAAGCAAAGTCAGTGGGGAGGCCAGATTCATTTAACAACCGCGTCACTCACTTAAGAACTTAAGCATTCACTTAAACCACTGAGGCAAGAAAGGATGTCAAATGGGGCAAAACTCACTTAACGAATTTCTCATCTCAGCGATATAAATGTTGGGCTTGATTGCGATCATAGGTTGAGGACGGCCTGTATAGGGCCATGGTGTTGATTTTGCAAATGGCTCACAAGCACTGGTGCCTCTCAAGGAGAGAACGTTGTAAACCAGGAAATCAAATATTGTGCAGCGTGAAAAAAAAGTTAAAACACAACAGAATTTATTATCTGGATGGTACAAAGCCTGCCCTATATCTATGTCTATCTATCATCTATCTATGTCTGTCTGTCTACCTATCTCTGTCTATATCTTGTCTGTGTCTGTCTGTCTTTGTCTATTTTATCTATGATAGATCTATTATCTATCTACCTATGTATGGTCTATATAACTGTCTACATCTTTCTGTCTATATCTGTCTGTCTGTACCTATCTGTCTTATCTATATCTGTCTGTCTATTTATCTCTGTCCATGTATATGTATCTTATCTATGTGTATATGTCTATTTATCTGTATCTGTTTATCTATGTCTGTCTATCTATCATCTATCTATGTCTGTCTATCTGTCTATATCTGTGTATCTGTGTCTGATCTATCTACCAATCTATGTCTATATCTGTCTGTGTCTGTCAGTCTTGTCTATCTATGTATGGTCTATATAACTACCTGTCTATATCAGTCTGTCTATGTATATCTGCCTGTCTGTATCTATCTGTCTTATCTATATCTGTTTATTTATCTCTGTCTGTCCATGTACGTGTATCTTATCTATGTGTATATGTCTGTCTGTTTATCTGTTTATCTCTCTCTTTCTCTCTCCCTCCCTCCCTCCCTCTCTCTCTCTCTCTCTCTCTCTCTCTCTCTCTCTCTCTCTCTCTTTCTATCTATCTATCTATCTATCTATCTATCTATCCAGAATATTACCCATCTCCATCTGAATCTTCAGACTGAATTTGGAAAAAAAAGGAAGCTTAGGAAAGTTCATTTCAAAAGATGAGCACGAACGGAGAAGTTTAATTTTGTGAGAGGTGATTTCTTCCCTCCGTTCACTTAGTGACAAAGTTACAATGGCACTGAAAAAAGGTGACTGAGGACTGCTTTTCACAGTTACGACCTTTCCAGCATCCCCATGATCATGGGATACAAATTCAGACCCTTGGCAACTGGTTCATACTTAACAGCCGTTTTCGTGTCCCCAGGGTCACGTGATCTCCTTTTGCGACCGTTTGCTCAGTAAAATCAATGAGGTAGCCAAATCCACTTAACAACTGGGTTACTAACTTATCAACTGCCAGGGATTCACATAACGATCGTGGTAAAAAAGATGGTATAATGGGGCAAAACTCACTTAACAAATGTTTCGCTTAACAACATAAATATTGAGCTCAATTGTGGTTGTAAGTCAAGGACTCCCCCTATGTGAAACCTCCAAATAGCAGGTGGAAAATTTTCACTCTCCAACCAAGGGAAAGTAAAACCCCCAACTGAAATGTGCACCTGGGTGTGTTTTTGTGTTTGTGTGAGTTTGACACTCAACTGAATCCAAAAAGCTGCAGCTTTGATCTCAGCAAGGCAGGACAGATGGTTGATTTTTTTTTCTTCCCTCTCAAGAGGGGTTGGGTGGGAATCTCATAATTATTGCACTGACTGAGGTCTGGAATTCAGTTTTGTTGTCAATGGCTGCTCCGCGTTATGATTTATATTTTCAGCTAAGAAATAGCCATCCAGCCCTTCTTAAAAAAAAAAAATACATTCATTGGTCAGGCATGCGGTTTTCCCCAAAGGAAAATTAAACAATAGAAAAAACAACAACAACTTTCAGAGTGTTTAGAAACTCCAATCAAGATTGAAATCTAAAAAACAAAAAAATATCAATCTGCTGTAGACACAGATCCCGTAGAGACTTTCATGTCAATTTTTTTCCCCCATACGTGGCAAGTAAGATATGTGGACTTCCAACTCCCAGGTTTTGGGCTGAAGTTCCAAATTCATCGGCTCCATCTTTTTTATAAAAGGGATCTTCAAAGTAACAGTATAACAGAGGTGGAAGGGACCTTGGAGGTCTTCTAGTCTATCCCCCTTGCTCAAGAAGGAAACCCTATACAATTTCAGATAAGGTGGCTGTCCAATGTCAACTTAAAAACCTCCAGTGATGGAATGTGCACAATTTCTGGAGGAAAGGCATTCCATTTAATTGTTCTCACCATAAGGAAATTTCTCCTTCGTTCTATGTTGCTTCTCTTTTTGGGGGGTCAAATTTTTTTTATTTTATATTGCTTAAACATACCAATGTGTGTGATACCTGGGTATCATACATTTTAGTACAAATAAACATATCATAACATCATAGTTATTACATTTCATTTCCATTGTTTCACGTTTAAATCTATCTGATACTCCCGCTGTTCAATTTCTAAACCTCTTATTATTACCTATATCTTATTATATTAAAATATGTTATATTGTTGTTTCCCTCTTATTTCTATTTGTTTTAACTTTCATTCATGCCACCGTAGTATTCAAAGATGTTTCTTTTCTGTCTTCCATCTTTCACCTGTTTTATTATTCCTATTTCCCTTGTTTTAACTCTTCCCATCTGTCTATATGAAAGTTTCATCCTTCATTCTTTCATTGTTCTTCAGTATTTCAATACACAATTCTAATACCAGTCACAATGTCATTCTCTCCCTGATTAGTTTCCAACCATTGTTTCAAAACACTCTCAAAGATGCCTCTCATCCTGGGAACCCTTTTTTTGAACTATTACCATCTGGCAGACGGCACAGAATAATAAAAACAAGGACAAATAGGCTGAAAAACAGCTTCTATCCCAGGGCAGCAGCTCTTTTGAATTCTGCTGTATAGTGCAATGTTGGTGTGATGTTGCTGTCGGTTTCCGGTTCAATGTGTGAAAGGTGAAAGATGTGTGTGTTATTTCCATGGTCATGATGTGCACTGAAGATGGCATTGGATTTCGTTGTAGGAGGTACAATGACAATAAAGTAAACTAACTAATTGTTCAGCCTTCAGGGGCTTTGGAGAAAAGTTGTTCCACTGATTAATTGTTCTAACTGTCCAGAAATTTCTCCTTAGTTCTAAGTTGCTTCTCTCCTTGATTCGTTTCCATCCGTCGCTTCTAGTCCTGCTTTCAGGGGCTTTGGAAGATAGCTTCACCTCCTCTTGGTGGCAGCCCTTCAAATATTGGAAGACTGCATTCAATTTTGGTCGCCGCGATGTAAAAAAAAGATGTTGAGACTCTGGAAAGAATGCAGAGAAGAGCAACAAAGAGGATTAGGGGACTGGAGGCTAAAACATATCAAGAACACTTTGCAGGAATTGGGTATGTCTCGTCTGATTAAAAGGAGGACTAGGGGTGACATGATAGCTGCCTTCCAATATTTGAGGGGCTGCCCCAAAGAAGAGGGAGTCAAGCTCTTCTCCAAAGCCCCTGAAAGGTAGGACAAGAAGCAATAAGGATGGAAACTAACCAAAGCAACTCTCTCCAAGGAGACATTTTCTGACAGAACAATCAGTAGTACGAAGTTATGAATGCTCCGACACTAAACGTTTTTAAAAAGAGGTTGGATAACCATTTGTCTGAAGTGGTGTAGGGTTTCATGCTGGACTAGAAGACCTCCAAGGCCCCCTCCAACTCTGCTATTCTATTTTATTCTATTCTATTCTTTGTTAAACTAGACATACCTAGTTCCTTCATTCACTCACCATACAGTTTAGCCTCCAGTCTTTGTTGCTCTTCTTTGCACTCTTTCCAGAGTCTCAACCTCTTTCTTGTATTCTGGCGAACAAAACGGGAGGCAGTATTCCAAGCATGGCCTGAGTAAAGTAGTATAAAGTGGTATTATCACTTCGTGTGAGCTTGGTGTTGTCTGTCTCTTGATGCAGACTGTGTTGGCAGCTTTTCTGGCAGCTGCACCACACTGCTGGCTCATATTTAAGTGATTGTCCACTAGGACTCCCAAGTAATTCGCAGTTATTGAGCCAGCTACCAGGGGTGTCAAACTCATGGCTTCACATGATGTATTGGGACTTTTATCCCCTTAGTATAAATGGGCATGGCCAGCGCATGATGTGTCTGACCCGTAGGCCCTGACCAACACTATACCTAGTCTAGAGAAAAGAAGGACTAGAGAGGACATGGTGTCAGTATTCCAGTATTTGAGGGGCTGCCACAAAGAGGACGGGGTCAATTTATTTTCCAAAGCCCTTGGAGGCAGGACAAGAAGCCATGGATGGAAACTAATCAAGGAGAGAGGAAGCGACCTGGAATTAAGGAGAAACTGACTTCCTAGCAGTGAGAACAATTAACCAGTGGAACAACTTGCCTCCAGAGGTTGGGGTTGCTTCATCACTGGAGGTTTTTAAGAAGAGACAGATTAACAGATTGTTGTAAAGGGACCTTGTAGGTCATCTAGTCCAATCCCCCACCCAAGCAGGAGACCCTACACCAGGCTTGTCCAACCCGCAGCCCGTGGGCCGCATGTGGCCCAGGTCGGCTCGTAATGCGGCCCAGTGCCCACCCCAACCTTTGTGCAAGAGGACGAGCCAGGGAGGAGGAGGAGGAGAGGCAGGTGCGAGGCGGGGTGGGCGAGGCGAGCGCCATGCCAAGCAGCAACAGAAAAGGCGGGCGCCATCAGAGTGCTCCTCGTGCCAAGGCAGCCAGAGCCCAAGAGTCCTGTTCTGCCACCTCCTGCTGTTGCCGCCGCTGCTGCTGCCGCTGGAGTTGTAGCGGCTTCTACCCCCCGCCGCTGCTGCTGCTGCTGCTGCTGCTGCACCGAGCCTCCCGGTCCTCGCCTTCCAGTCCTGCCGCATCCAGCCGGACCATTTGCAGGAGGAGAGGTAGGCGTGAGGCGGACGAGCTCCCCCCCCCCCCGGCGTTCCTTTCTCCCTGGTTGACTATTTTTTATGATATCTTATGAAAAAAATTTGGCCATGATAAAAAATAATTTGGCCGTATTTTGGCTTGAGTTTGGCCACAGAGCCAAATTGCAATCTGGCAACCCTGCACCCCATTCATTATATTAGCTCCGCCATCTTATATTAGCTCCGCCATCTTGCGGCCTGTGCCACTTTCTGGTAGTCAGGAGACTAAGGCTGGGTTCACACAACGGATTTTGACACAAAGTGGAATTCTGCATCAAAATCCAATTGCATTGCACTTCCCATTAATTTGAAAGGGAAATCTGTAGCATAATGCACATAGTAATCACATTGATTATTAAACCAAGCTTTCTAAAAGTCCTTTATTTTTACATTCCAGCATGGCTTCTGAAATCTCAAAAAATAAAAACAAACACAAAAAAAGAAAAATTACAGATGAAGGAAGAGTGTTCCAAGAAAAGTGGACAGATGAATACTTTTTTGTTGAGTCCAATAGTAAGGCAATCTGCTTAATTTGCAAAGAATCCGTGCCAGTTTTCAAAGAGTACAACTTGAAAAGGCATTACATGACAAGACATGCTGAGAAATTTGCTGTGTATGAAAGAATGTGTCGTAAAGACAAAATCAGTGAACTGAAAAAAAATCTATCATCTCAACAAAATTATTTTAAAAAAGTATTGATTCAATCAGATTCTATTGTCAAAGCCAGTTATGTGGTTGCAAACCTGATAGCCAAAAAATCAAAACCGTATTGTGATGGTGAGTTTATTAAGAAATGCATGGAAACCGTGGCTGATATAATTTGCCTGGATAAAAAAGGGGACTTTTAAAAAATCAGTTTGTCTCACCAGACTGTAGCCAGGCAAATTGAAGATAAAGGAAACTCCATCGAAAAAGTTGTGAAGAGTAGAGCTGCTCATTTTAAATTTTATGCTATGGCAATAGATGAAAGTACAGATGCTACAGATACAGCTCAATTGGCAATTTTTATTAGAGGCATTGATGACAAATATAATATCACTGAAGAAATGGCTGCTTTAGTTCCACTGAAAGACACAACTAAAGCAAGAGATTTATATGAAGCTGTGAAAAATACATCACAGCGATTTTCTTTGTCATTTGCTAACATATCTGGCATAGCTACTGATGGTGCCCCTGCAATGATAGGTAACAGAGATGGACTTGCAAAATTGATAGAAGATGATGCAATTGCCTCCCAAAATTTCAGTATGATGAAATATCATTGCCTAATACACCAAGAAAATTTATGTGCAAAAGCTTTAAAGATGGCTAATGTCATGCAGATTGTCATCAAGGCTGTAAATTTCATAAGGTCCAAGGGATTGAATCATCGCCAATTCCAGGAATTCCTTAAATTTATGGATGCTGAGTATGAGGACATCATTTACTTTTCTGAAGTAAGATGGTTAAGTCGAGGGAAAATGCTGGCAAGATTTTATGATCTGAGAAATGAAATCAAGTCATTTATGGAATCTAAAGCAAAATGTGTGCCAGAACTTGAAGATGAAAACTGGCTCATAGATTTGGCATTTTTAGTCGACTTGACCACTCATTTAAATGAGTTAAACATGCATCTTCAAGGTGAAAACCAATTGATCAGCACAATGTTTCAAACTATAACAGCATTCGAAATGAAACTGAAACTATGGCATTCTCAAATGAAGGCAAAAAATTTGATGCATTTTAGCACATTGGCTAAACATGCCTCTGTGAACACGGAAAAATATGCAGCTTTGCTTTTCAATTTGGTACAGGAATTTCAGAACAGGTTTCAAGATTTTAGAAAAAATCAGCCATCTTTTCTGATATTTGCAACTCCATTTTCAGTGGACATTAATATATTACCTGCCAATTTGCAAATGGAATGCATAGAGCTCCAATCTGGCATTCAACTGAAAGTAAAATTTGACCGTGTCTCTTTAATGGACTTCTATAAGAAATATCTTCCCAGAGAAAAATATCCTTCACTTCACAATCATGCCTTATTCACGTCATCGCTATTTGGAAGCACCCACATTTGTGAGCAGCTATTTTCAAGGATGCAGCACACAAAGAATAAAACTAGAATCAAAATATCTGATGAGCACCTTGAGCACTCACTGAGAATGGCAACAAGTTCCATCGAAGCAAATATGGATGCATTGGTGGCTGAGAAACAATGTCAAACATCTCACTAACTTCATTTCCAAATAAATTTAATATGTTAACTATATTTTCTATGTTTTTTTTTTTGGATGATCAGGTATCATTATTATTTTATTTTATGTGCGGCCCAAACCAAATTTTCATCTTCTAATGTGGCCCAGGGAAGGTGAAAGGTTGGACAAGCCTGCCCTACACCATTTCTGACAGATGGCAGTCCAGTCTCTTCTTGAAAGCGTCCAGTGATGAAGCTCCCACAACTTCTGAAGGCAACTTTTATTCCCTGGGTGGATTTTTCTCACTGTCAGACAATTTCTCCTTATTTCTAGGTTGAATCTCTCCTGAATCTGTTTCCATCCATTATTCCTTGTCTGGCCTTCAGGTGCCTTGGTAAATAGCTTGACCCCTTCCTCCTCTGGCAGCCCCTCCTCAAATATTGTCTGGCCACTTATCTGAAATGGTATAGATCTCCTGCTTGAGCAGGGGGCTGGACTAGAAGACCTCCAAGGTCCCTTCCAGCTCTATTCCGAATCTCATTCTATACCTGTGCATTTGGTTTTTTTCTTGCCTAAGTGTCACTAATTTGAAAGCTCATTTCCTGTTTGGGCAGAAAAATCTCTCTGACCTTCTTCTCTTAACTGGGAAGTTAAGCAGGATTGGATCTGGTTCATACTCGGACGGGCAAAATCTGAAAATTTGAAAACGTATCGCAAAACGCCAGTTAGTTACTTAATTGTCATTGCACCTCGCACAAGGAAATCAAACACAAAACACACATCCTTCCCATTCTGTACGATTAAATTGGAAGCTCCTTGTTATGAACGAATAAAACGCTTAAATAAAGTTTTATCAAACCTTTAGAAAGTAGCAGGGTTCTAGTCCTGCACTTCTGATTGGCCGATAATAGCGATATCGGATTGGTCCGTTCAGGAGAATCTGATTGGCTGTTAACGAGCCACTCTCATTGGTTAAGGGGGTTTCTCATTGGTTACTAGATCAGCAGCTTGCCTATAAAAGGGCTGCTGTTGCCCTAGGGTTTTGCTCTGTTCAGAATGATTAATAAAGAGTTGAAGTTCACTGTTCACTGTCTCGTCTCCGTTCCTTGCGCCCAGGCGCAGAACTTAACACTGGCGACAAGGATGGGATGCGGAGACGTCAGAGCTGACTGAACACTACAGAGCACGTGGCTGAAGGCGCATCAACGGTGGAAACCATGACCAGCGGCATCATACCACCCGCTCCATTCGACCCGGCACAAGAAGACTGGGACTCATACATGGACCGGTTCCAGATGTTTCTGGAGACCAACAACTTGAAGGATGCCACTACTGGGAAAAAGCAAGCGGTATTCCTGACTCACTGTGGACCTGCTGTTTTTAAGATGGCTAAGGCACTAGCGAAACCGGCTGAGGTGAAATCCATGGACTGGGACGTCCTCGAGCCCTCCTACGGGCCCACTATGCACCTACCGTACCAACGCTTGTCCGAAGACATGAATTTTACCAGAGACCAGCGGAAAGGAGAAAACGTTGCAGATTTCATTGCAGATCTCCGGAACCTGGGAGGCCTCTGCGGGTTCACTGATCTCGAAGAAACTCTAAGAGACCGAATAGTTCTGGGACTAGATGCACCGCACGTGCAAAGTAAGCTGATGGTGAAAGGTGACATCAGTCTTGCAGATACCATCGCTGACGCTACTGTAGCAGAAGCAACCAGGAAGTCAGCTGCCTGAATGTGCCGCATCAACGCCCCGCTCCGCCAACTCGCCCGCGAGACCTCATCTCACCTTGAGGGACATGCAATGGCAACCCACCACGAGGACCTCGAATCGTCATCAGAAAGTGATGAAGAGGTCAACCGGCTCCGGTCTGAACGAGACCAACGCCACCAGCGTAATCAGAGACTGCAATATCAATGCGCAGGTTGTGGGGCAAACCACCCACGATCAGGGTGGGAAGAGAGGCCACATCGGAAAGGTCTGTAGAAGCAAGCAAGGATCCAGCCCATTTCAGAGGGGGACCAACTACCGCGAAACCACAGGAAGTCGTCCTGTGAATCGGGAACATTTGAACCACCAATGGAACAACCACTCCTACAGAAATAAACCACTAGCCCATTCAACAAAACGAGAAGAAGCACACCAAACCATTACAATTGGTCACGCCTCATCATTAGATGCAAAGAAGATCCGAGTGAAGATCGTCATCGAAAACCAGCCCTGCGTGATGGAAGTCGATTCAGGATCGTCCCTCTCGATGGTTTCCTGGAAGACCCTTAAACAATTAATCCCTGCCGTCCGGCGGCAAGACCTCAGAACCCAAAGAATCATACTCAAGGATTATCAGGGAAACCGAATTCCAGTCGTTGGATCCAGCCCAGTCCAGGTTTCATTCAAAAATCGTACTGCATCTTTACCATTGACCGTCGTCGACCGTGATTGCCCTAGCTTGTTAGGCCTTCAATGGAATGCCCCACTTGGGATTGAGGTAGCCGGCATTCACCAAACCAGCAGCGACGACTGGGAGGAGGCCCTCATCCAGGAATTCCAGGACGTCTTTGCAGACAAACTAGGCGAGTACAAGGGGACCCCGATATCATTTAACCTTAACCCTGAAGTAGCCCCCATCCGCCTTAAGCCTTGTCGAGTCCCTTTTGCCCTTAAACCAAAGATTGATGAGCAGCTTGATAAATTAATAGCCCAGGGTGTTTTAGAACCAACAGACCACGCTCCTTGGGAAACCCCAATCGTAACACCCATCAAACCAGATGGATCATTAAGGATTTGTGGGGACTACCGTGCCACCCTGAATCTCGCCCTTCAACACAACGCTTACCCGGTGCCGATGGTACAACACCTCCTCCATTCCCTGGGGGGTGGAAAAGTCTTTGCTCAATTGGATTTAGCACAGGCGTACCAACAACTGCCTGTAGATAAAAAACAGCAGAGGCACAAACGATCGTGACGCACCGAGGTGCCTTTAAGTGCAACCGACTCCAATTCGGAGTTAGCATAGCCCCAGGGATTTTTCAGAGTTTGATGGAGAGACTTACAGGGGATAAAAGGGGTCGTACCATATTTTGATGACGTTTTAATTGCTGCCCCGAATAGAGAAATACTAAAGGAGCGTCTTAAATTGGTTCTCCAGAAATTTAAAGACTCCGGCCTTAAGGTTAAAAAAAATAAATGTCAACTGTGTACAGATAAAGTAGAGTTCCTGGGGTACCTAATCGATAAACAAGGCATTCACCCCACCAATAGCAAGCTAAGAGCAATCAAGAACGCCCCAAGACCCAGAAATAAGACTGATCTCCAAGCTTTCCTGGGGCTCATTAATTTTTACAGCATCTTCCTGCCCCACAAAGCAACCATAGCTGAGCCCCTACATAGGCTTCTCGACAAAAAAGCAACCTGGGTCTGGGGGCACCGAGAGGAGCACGCGTTCCGACAAGTGAAAAACCTATTAACTTCAGGTGCTGTTTTAATGCAGTATAACGAGACTTTGCCTTTAACAATTACATGTAACGCGTCACCATTTGGAGTAGGAGCCATTTTGAGCCATGTGTTACCAAACGGTAGTGAAGCCCCTATTGCCTATTTTTCAAGGACTCTATCAAAGGCTGAACGTGACTATAATCAAATTGATAAAGAGGCTCTTGCTGTTGTATCTGCTGTAAAACGGTTTCATGAATATGTATATGGACGAGTTTTTACTATTGTTACCGACCACAAACCTTTGCTGGGGATTATAGCGGGAGACAAGCCAACCCCCTATATATTATCACCTAGAATGACTCGCTGGTCGGAGTTTTTGGCTGCGTACAATTATAAGCTGCAACACCGCCCGGGGAAAGCCATTCCCCATGCTGACGCGCTGAGCCGTGCACCACTTCCGGAAACCATCGACGACCCAGCTCCAACCCTTACAACCCTCCAGATTGAAACGCTACATTCACTGCCGCTAACAGCTAGAGATATCACGATCGAAACAAAATGCGATCCTATCTTAACACGAGTTCTTAGCTGGTCGAACGGGTATGGCCAGTAGATCAAACCCCTGAAGACTTCACCCCCTTCGAGAACCAGCAAACGGAACTTTTTTTGCAAAAAGTTGCATCCTATGGGGGGATAGAGTCATCGTCCCAGAGTGGTTACAATGAGCAGTATTAAGGACACTGCATGAGGGCCACCCCGGCATCGTGCGTATGAAAGCGCTTGCACAAAGCTACGCGTGGTGGCCGGGCATCGACAAACAGATCAAAGCCTGGGTAAAGACTTGTTATAAGTGCCAGGAAGTTAGTAATGCCCCTCCTAAAGCAACTCCGACAGAATGGGAAACACCCCGGGGACCGTGGTCCCGCATCCATATTGACTTTGTGGGACCTACTAAGGGACATACATTCCTCCTAACAGTGGATACCTATTCAAACTGGCTCGAGATCCACGAAATGAAGAGTACCACAACCGAGTCCGTCATCCGGAAGTTGAACAGGTTATTCGCAACGCATGGACTGCCAGATGTTCTGGTATCCGACAACGGACCCCAGTTTACCGCTCTACCCTTTGAACAATACTTAGCGGACCGGGGTATTCGCCATGCCCTAACTTTGCTAGTGTACCCTGCGGCTAACGGAAGAAGTACAATTTGTTAAAAAACCCTCTACAAAATGGACTATGGGGACATTGAAGATAAGATAAATAGAATACTCCTTCTCCAACACATCACTCCGCACAGCGTCACCAATAAGACTCCAGCTGAATTATTGATGGGACACAAACTCTGTTCCCACCTCGACCGGCTTCACCCGTCTTATGAGCCAGAGAAACCCTGTGGATCTAGCAGAAAATGCCGTGAGTTCAAGATAGGCGACTTAGTTTTCGCCAGAAACCTTTCTGGCGAACTGTTGTAGGTCGAGGCAACTGTAATTCAAGCCACTGGACCCAGGTCGTACCAGGTGAAAACCTGCGATTGAAAAATATGGAAATGCCATATAGATCAGCTTCGCTCGAGGCTACAACCTAGTTTCTGCAACTCCGGCAACTCCCAAACTGTGGGCGGGGGGATGTTGAAGAAACCGAATTCGAGATGGCGGAAAGCAGGAACGAAAGAAGTCAGCAATCGGGCGTAACAAATGAAGAAGAATCAGGGAAGGGCATGTCCTCGCCACAGAGGAACACCTCAACAGAGGCAAGCCCGCAAAGGCCAGAGGACAATGACGAGAACATTAGCGGCACTGAGTTGTCCAATGAGGAACCACCGGCACCTGACTTGCCCGAAAAGTCCCACCAAAACAGGGTTACAGACAAGAACCGGTGGGACAGCGTAAATCCAATAGACAGTCAAAACAACCTTCATACCTCAGAGATTATGTCACCGCACCCTAAACGGAACCTGGGGGGAAGGGTGTTATGAACTAATAAAACGCTTAAATAAAGTTTTATCAAACCTTTAGAAAATAGCAGGGTTCTAGTCCTGCACTTCTGATTGGCTGATAATAGCGATATCGGATTGGTCCGTTCAGGAGAATCTGATTGGCTGTTAATGAGCCACTCTCATTGGTTAAAGGGGTTAACACTCCACATTTCTCATTGGTTACTAGATCAGCAGCTTGCCTATAAAAGGGGCTGCTGCTGCCCTAAGTTTTTTGCTCTGTTCAGAATGATTAATAAAGAGTTGAAGTTCACTGTTCACTGTCTCATCTCCGTTCCTTGTGCCCATGCGCAGAACTTAACACTCCTGGTATTGCATTAATATTGCACTATATACAGTAGAATTCAACAGAGTTACTGCCCTGGGATCGAAGCTGTTTTTCAGCCTATTTGTCCTTGTTTTTATTATCCGGTACCGTATGCCAGATGGTAACAGTTAAAAAAAAGGGGGGGGGGGTTCCCAGGATGAGATGGATCTTTAAGGATATTTTGAGCTTTCGTAAGGCAGCGGGAGCTATAAAGCTCTTCCAAGGAGGGGAAGAGGGCAACCCATGGTCCTCTGGGCAATGACATTAACCCTCTGGAGTGCTTTCCTATCTGCCCCTGTGCAATTGGCAAACCATACAGAGGTACAGTGTGTTAAAATGCTCTCTATGGTGCAACGGTAGAAGGTCCCTAGTAGTTTTTCATTCAGTTGTTTCCTGAGAAGCCTCGGGTAGTATCAGACATGATATTCTTCCGATTAAAATCGCAATTCCAATTTTTTTGGGAATTGCCCCCCCTTTCCCCCCCTTCTTCTCATTCTCCTCCCCTCGGAGGCCCCGAGTCAGGAGTTGCTACCGGTGGCGCGGCTCCGCGCGGCTCCAGTCCTGCGTTGCCTCGGGAAGGGAAAGGCAAAAAGGAAGAGCTGTGGTGGCGCTTTTCAACGGCAGCAGCGGCTCCCGGTTTTGCCTTTCCCTTCCTGAGGCAATGCTGGACTGGAGCTGCGCCGGCAGTAGCAGCTCCTGACAGCCCCAGCCGTATACCTGAGCGGAGCCTGGGCGGTGCGAGTGGAGGCCGCTGAGCGGCAAGAAAAGGGAGCTGGGCAGCCACAGACCAGTCTCCGTGCAACACGCCACCGCCCGGCCCTGGCGAGGGAAAGCAGCGGGCGCTCCCCGGGCGGCGGCCTTGGCCCCACCACCAGGGAAGCAGCTGTCCAGCTCTGTAGCTGATCCACACCTGACCGGCTGGAAAGGAAGGGTGTGTAGTGTTGGTGTGTGTGTGATTTCTTGGTGCGCGGCGGGGGGGGGTCTCTTTTGGCCGGCCCCAATTTTTTTTTCAGAGGGGAATATCATGCCTGTAGTCTAATCTCTGCTGGGCCCTTTTGACCAGGGCTGCAATGTGGGCACCCCAAGTCAGGTCCTCTTTTAGGGTAACACCCAGAAACATAAAACTGGCCACTTACTCCACTCGGTCTCCCTTGAGAAGCAAGGGCTGGATGTCTGATCTCTTACTTCTATATAGTCCACCATAAGCTCCTTGGTCTTATTGGTGTTGAGGACCAAGTTATGGTCTCCATACCACGAAAGCAACCGGTCCACCTCATCTCGGTAGGCAGACTCATCTGCCCCGGAGATGAGTCCCACCACTGTTGTATCGTCTGCAAATTTAGTCATAGTATTATAGAGTGATGTGCATGCCTTAAAATCATTTGGAGGGGCTATTTTTGGCCCTTAAGCACACGCAGCCCCTCTGAAAATCTGCACTGCTTTCATGACCTACAGGTGGTCCTCAACTTATGACCACAATGGAGCCCAAAGCTTCTGTTGCTAAGCGAGACAAAGTGAGTTTTGCCCCATTTTATGACTTTTCTTGCTAAAGTTGTTCAATGAATCACTCCGGTTGTTAAGTTTTGTAACACGGTTAAGTGAATCTGGTTAGCCATTGGCTTTACCTGTCAAGAGGTCACAAAAGGGGATCACGTGACCCCGGGGACGCTGCGACTGTCATAAATGTGAACCAGTGGCCAAAGCACCTGAATTTTGTTCACTTAACCACGGGGATGCTGCAACCGTCATAAGTACAAAAACAGGTCATGTCACTATTTTTAATGCTGTTGCAACTTTGAATGGTCACTAAATGAACGAGGACTACTTGTAGTAGGATAAAATTGAATAAATTATGGGGTCAGAGGATCTAAAGCCACATGATTAAGGTCTGAAGCACGTCCCCTAAATAATTTTCACTATTCATGTGGTTTTTATTTTTATTTTACTTTATTGTCATTACACCTCGTACAATGAAATCAAACACCATCTTCAGTGCACATCATGACCATGAAAATAAACACAACCACACATCCTTCACTCTTCACACATTGAACCGGAAACCCCCAACATCGCACCAACACTGCACTATACAGCAGAATCCAAAAGAGCTCCTGCCCTGGGATAGGAACTGTTTTTCAGCCTATTTGTCCTTTAAAAGTTTCGTTTCATTTCGTTTATTATTACACCTCATACAATGAAATCAAACACCATCTTCAGTGCACATCATGACCATGAAAATAAACACAAACACACACTGAACTGAAAACCCCCAATACCACACTAACGCTGCATTATACAGTAGAATTCAACAGAGCTCCTGCCCTGGGATAGAAGCTGTTTTTCAGCCTATTTATCCTTGTTTTTATTATCCGGTACTGTCTGCCAGATGGTAACAGTTCAAAAAAGGGGTTCCCAGGATGAGATGAAATGTTTTGAGCTTTCTTAAGGCAGCGGGAACTATAAAGCTCTTCCAAAGAGGGAAGAGGGCAACCCATGATCTTCTGGGCAATGATGTTAACCCTCTGGAGTGCTTTCCTATCTGCCTCTGTGCAACTGGCAAAACCATAGAGAGGTGCAGTAAATTACGATACTCTTAAGATACCGTAATGACAGATTAGTTTATTTTATTTTATTGTCATTGCCCCTTGTACAGTGAAATTAAATTAGTTCAGTGCTGTCAGAAAAACAACATAGATGTGACACCAGGGTGAATAATTTGAGGGTGTATGGCAGAGGTGGTATTCGGCAGGTTCTGACCGGTTCTGGAGAACCGGTAGTGGAAATTTTGAGTAGTTTGGAGAACCGGCAAATCCTGTCTCTGACTGGCCCCGCCCCCATTTCTTCTCCGCCTCCCATTGAGTCCCAGCTGATTGGCTGGTTCTCCTTTGGTTGCCCTGCACAGGAGAACGGAGCTGGAAAGTAGGTTAGTGGGGTGAAGAGGGAAGGGAAGAGGGGATTTTGCAGTATATCTTTCCCCTGCCATACCCACCAAGTCACGGCCAAAAGAACCGGTAGTAAAAAAACTTGAATCCCACCACTGGCATATGGTAACTTTTTGTCGTGTTTAGTACAGGTAGTCCTCAACTTACAACTGTTCATTTAGTAATCGTTCAAAGTTACAACAGCACTGAAAAAAAGAGACCTGTGATCGTTTTACATAGTTATGACCATTGTAGCATCCCCACGGTCACGTGATCAAAAAAAATTCAGATGCTTGGCAGCAATTGACTGATCTTTATGATGGTTGCCATGTCCTGGGGCTCTCGCGATCCCCTTTTGTGACCTCCAGACAAGCCAAATCGACGGGGAAGCCAGATTCGCTGAAAAAAACCGTATGACCAACTTAACTGCAGCGAATCACTTAGCAACTGTGGCAAGAAAGGTTGCAAAATGGGACACAACTCAACAGCTATCTCGCTTAGCAATGGAAATTTGGGGTTCAGTTGCAATCGTAAGATGAGGACTATCTAATGGAATAGTTCCTCAGAACTAGAATAGAATAGAATAAAATTCTTTACTGGCCAAGTGTGATTGGACACACAAGGAATTTGTCTTGGTGCAAATGCTCTCAGTGTACGTAAAAGATATACGCGATAAACTCTGATTATAATGATAAAATACATTCATCATGAATGATAAGATACCACACTTAGTGATAGTTATAGGATACTAAGTAAGCAATCAAAAACATGCCAGGAAAGTAAATAACACAATATAATTCGTTAAGATACAAGCAACAAGGTTATAATCAAAAGACGATAAGGAGGCAGAGTAGAATAGAATAGAATTCAATTCTTTATTGGCTAAGTGTGATTGGACACACAAGGTGCAAATGCTCTCAGTGTACATTAAAGAAAAGAACATTTGTCAAGAGTCATAAGGTACAACATTTAATGGCAGTCATAGGGTACAATAAGCAATCAAATACGAAGAAACAGTCCATATAAATTGTAAGGATACAAGCGACAAAGTTACAGTCATACAGTTACAAGCTGGAGGAGATGGGTGAAAGGAAAGATGGGAGGTTTAATAGTAATAGTAATGCAGACTTAGTAAATAGTTTGACAGGGTTGAGGAAATTATTTGTTTAGAGAGTGATGGTGTTTGCGAAAAAGCTGTCCTTGGGTCTAGTTCTCGTCCAAGTCTTTAACTTCCACCTTATTTGAAAAAAACACCAATCATGGGCACAAAAAACACCTTCCTGGCACAAGGCCTTGTCTAATGAAATATTTGGACCTCTGCTAGATGGGGGATTCTGGGAATTGAAGTGCACACATGTTAAAGTTCCCGAGGCTGAGAAAATACCAGCTTAATGTTTTTAAGGATGCTTAAAGTCGATAGCCTTGAGAATTGCAACCTCTGTTATTTTGTGGTGATCTCACCCTTCCTGTGGCACAGCTGCCTGTTGACGGGTAGCTCTGCCACAAAGTCGGGCGCCATTGTTTTGTTGCATCTTTGAAATATCAGAGGACGCCTCTCCATGTTGTGTCTTTGGGCACAAAAGCAAAGTGAGCAGATTGGAGGGGCCCCAAGGACAGGAAAGAAATCTGGGAGTTTCGGTTGGTATTTTCCCTGCATGTGCCACGTGTAGTGGATCACAAAAGGGAATCCCCCTCCCCCCCCAAACATGATCCAAGGCAGGAGGAAATCAAGACTGGACTGTGCGGGAGAAAAATTCCTAACCAGTGACGAATTGGGGGAAGGTGGGTGGGACAGGGTTATAGGGAAGAAAGGTTGGGCGACAAAGGGGAAAAGCGAAATATTAATCCAGGCGTAAGCTGTAAGATACAGTAAACATCTTTTACAATTTGCCACGTGTTTTTCATCATCATGTTCTGATGAAAGATATTGGACTAGGATGATTCGGGAAACTTTTAAAGAACTTTAGGATATTTCTTTGTGTTTTTCAAAAGTGGATACTTTCATTCGGTATACTACTTGAGCAGGAGGCTGGACTAGGAGATCTTGGTCTCTTCCAGCTCTATTCTGATTGATGGATCGATTCTTTTCTCTCTGTATCTTTTTCTGGTGGAACTTTTAAATGCCAGCTTGAATCATTCAGGACTGGGCAATCTCATTTACTGGATCAATAATTATAATAATGTACATGTTTCATTGATTGAAATAGACTCCCGCTTTCTGGCAGTCTTCTCTAATTGCCCTGCTGTGCATTGTAGATATTTTAACTCCTAACCAAGAGGCAGATTCATGCTGCAATAAAATGGCAAGCATTAAAGATGCCGCAAGATGGTTGCTACAACTAGGGTTAGGTACTTCTGCATAAATATTGGCAATATTTTGGAGTTAAGCTTCAAGTGAGTTGCAAAAATTTACTCTTGAGTAAGTACATATTTTGCACTAATGCAATGTGCTTGCAAGCAAATTGAGTCCACAGATGCTTCTTTATTTTTGGAAAATAAGTTGCATAGGAAATCACCGTCCATTAATTAAATTAATCAAATTATTTTTTTTAAGTAAGCCTATCCCATAGCCATTGACAAATAAATAAATAAATAAACAAACAAACAAATAAATAAAGTTAGGGCCTTGCAACGGATAGGACTTTAATTTTGGCTGGACAAATTGCCTTGCTGCCTTCTGCAGCAAGCCAACTGAAAATCGCCAGTCTGCTTTTCGAAATAACGCGCAAAATTGTTGCAAGGGTAGGAAGGGAAGCTAAAAATGCTGCCTGTCCCTTTAAATTCATCTCTATTTTTTGTGTGTGTGTGTGTGAAGCGCTTCTCTCAGCTTCAGTTTTTTTTTTGGGGGGGGGGGTGTAACATCTCGCGAGACTTCCCTTTTCCAATCCTCGCGGCCGGGCGGTTTTTTTTCAATTTGTGGCGCGCGCCTTGAACTCAGCGAGGAAAGAACAGGCGAGTCGTCGGATTCGGGGGTGAGGTGCGCAGCCGAACTTGCTGGCGGGGGTGGGGGGTGAGAAGGCGGGAGCTGGAGGCGTTCCGTCAAGGAAAAGTGGCTTATGAGCGTCCTGCCTTCGCGAGCGCGCGGCCAATCGGAGGGCCAGGAGCGGGGAAAGGGGCGGAACGCAAGCGAGAGACAAGGCGAGGAAGAGGTTAAAAAAAAAAAAAAACAACCCAGCCAGGTGGGTTCGGTTGAGCGGTCGTGCTGAGGGGGTCGTCGAGCGGCTCCGAGGGGGCAACGGCCGACGAGGTGCGGAAGGGGAGCCCCTCAAACGGGCCGCTTTGGGAGCGAGGAATGGGAGGGCCGAGCCGGAGAAGCAGGGTTGGGAGCGCCGGGGCAGACTGGGCTTCATTTGGGGGGGACCTCTTTGTGTGGGTTCATGAAGTGGGACGAGCTGGAATTTGGGGGGGGGGGGGGGTCCCAGCCTATAGATATTGGAAGGAAGCTGGTCAGTTTCGGGGCTTATAAGAATGGGGGAAACTTGGGGGCACTCGTAGGGGGGGAACTTGGGGGAGGGGGATCCTGAAGAGGGTGAAGAGAGCGCTTGGGGGGCTTTGGGAGGGAAAATGGGGTCATGGTTGCCATGGTAACCTTGTTCTTAATTGGGGAGGGTGTTACGAAAGTGGGGAAAGACGGTTGTGTGACCCTTTATATTCGTTATCTGGATAATGTTTTCTAAGAAACGGGCTATTTGGAAATAACAGGACAGCAGCAATGCCAGTGCTAGTTATAATTCTTTTTTTGGGGGGGGGGAGGGAGGGAGGGAGGGAGAGAGATGACTGCAATTGGCTTTTTATTTTTTTATTTAGCCAAAATTTAGGTTCAGAGCAGGCCCATCTACCTTCAAAAGGGGTATTATGTTTCCTCGAGTTGATTCAAGTTGGCTGGAATAAATTATTTCCACCTACCCCCCACAATAAACCACCAAACAAAAAGTATTGGCAATAAATGCATTATAGAGATTTTATTTCTGCCAGACGAAACGAGTTGCATCCATGAAATGAATGGCATCCTTTTAAAAATTGGGGTGGGGTCTCGTATGTGGAGGGTGATGCTGGATTTGCACAATGGGCGCAAAATAGGACCGATCAGTGCGCAAACATGGAGGCGCTTCTAGGTTGAACGAGGGGAGACTGGCGAGGGGCGGGCATGTGTTTGGGGGCGAAGTCGGGATTGAATGGGCAGGCACGGTCTCCCTTCTCTCCCCCCCTCCCTCGTCCTTCACGTGCTTGTGATTCTTCCACAGAGACAACTGCCACAATGTGGATCCAAGTGCGCACCATGGACGGGAAAGAGACACATCGGGTGGACTCTCTTTCCAAGTTAACAAAAGTGGAAGAGCTCCGGCAGAGGATCCATGAAGTTTTCAGGGTGGTACCTGACAGACAAAGGCTTTTCTATCGAGGCAAACAGGTACGTCGCTTCCATTCTTCTCTCCACTGAGCTTTCGAATTGTGTTGGGACGGTGAGCGTTTGTGAAAATTGGCGCTGTTGGCACTTCGCTCCTTACCACGTGTGGCAGATTCCTTTGCATGGTTGTGTAGGAGGCCTTCAACTCCCCCTTCTGGATTTCTGTGGTGGAGGAGCTCCAAACCACCTCCTTGAAAGGCAGGGCAAAAAGGAGAAATGAGATGGAAATTAGTCAAGGGAAGAACTCACCTAAAATTAGGGAGAAATTTCCTGACAGAACAATTTAACTTGTGGAACAGCTTGCCTCCAGAAGTCGTGTGTGTTGCAACACTGGAGGTTTTTAAGAAGAGATTGGGTAACCATGGTATAGGGTTTCCTGCCTGAGCAGTGGATTGGACTAGAAGACCTCCAAGGTCCCTTCCAACTCTGTTATTCACAATCATCCAGGACTTGGTTGACCCAAAGATGCTTGTTTTCAAGAGGTCACTGGACTTTCTAGTTTTTCTTTGACACTGTTTTGCTTCTCATCTAAGAAGCGTCTTCAGCTCTGACTGGAACGGAAGGATTGATACTCCTTGCAGACAGCTGGTCATTTGCATCCTTTTTGAGGGTCTGTTGAAGCACTTGGAGGTTTACCTGTGTCCTCAGGATCATCTGAGTCGTGCAAATGGATGTGAAGCCTTGTTAAAAGGACTGTTGTAGACTGGAGATAAATAATGTATTTCTCCCCGTGCCCCCCACCTCCAACCATTGCAGCCCCCCTGCCATCACATGGTCATGCTTTGCAACGCACTTGCACTTAGGATAGTTGTAGCCTCCTGTGATCAATGTTGGCAGCCTTCCCTGCGGGCTTCCCTCAAGCAAAGTTAATGGGGAAGCTGGCAGGGAAGTTTGCAAGTTGCTCTGATGAGTTTCTCCCTTCCCCTCATGATTTCATGCCCGCTATGCCATCCAGCAGCTGCTCATGCCCTGCTGTCCCACCCCCTCTAACCTTTCTGCACCAGGTCTTCCAAGCCCTCCCCCTGTTCCGTGGCGTGGCCTCCCCCACCATCCTGGGATTCTACCACTTCCCCCTTAAAATCTGCAAGGATTGGGATTGTGATGGTATCCAGGATTGTAAGCTTGTCAGCATTAAACAATATGGATTTGTAATGTGCCTTACAACTGCATGGTGGCTTAGCAATGACAATCCTGGTTCTGCCATCGTAACTCCTGGATTATGAACATACCAATGGATTGAGACTGCTACTTCTTACACAGTGGTAAGATGGCTTTTCTCAACTAATGGCTCAGTTAATGAATATTAACTGGGGATGCAGAAATCTAGCTTTTTGGCTGAATTTTTTTTTGAATGAGTGTGGTGTGAGTAAATGACTTTTTTGAACTAGTTAAAAGCTTCCTAAGGAGGCTTGTTGTTAATTTGGTTTTTTAAAAAAGAAAATACTTGCACTGCCCTCTAGTGATAATGTTCCCACAGCGTTTTGATGGTAAACAAAAAATTAGCCATGTCCCCATATCCGTTCAGTTTCCTTAAGATGATAGGGTGGTGTTTTTTTTTTTTGCCATTTGCCATTCCTTTTTTGGGGGGAATGTTTTTTCCAGCATACCACTTTAGCCATCAATCTTGGAATTCTTTGGTAATCTCCTTGGCTTTTCTTAGCTTCTGATCCCAGAACAAGTTGTGTCCTATTTTTTTACTTGCTTCTGGGCAATTCCTTTGGCATTGCTTCCCTGACGACTAGGTTGGCATTAAAAAGTGTTGCGTTCCTGCTCCTATTCTATTATCAATAAACCAAAGTCCAAAGAGTTAATCTACTTAATTACTTGAAATGAAGAGTATTTTCCTCAATTTAACTGTACAATAGCAGGATCATTTTGTATTAACTGTAAATCTAATAAGAAAGGTAGAGATTTTTTTCAGTCTGTTTGTGTGTGTGCATGTGTGGGTGAGTCTGTTACATTATATTCTCTTTTGGGAAAATATGAAATCAGAGCTAGTCTGTTTTAGTGGTAAAGACATCAGGGCAGTTGTGAGATCTCCTGCCCTGGCTCAGACGCTTTCGCTCAGCCCCAAAAAGGAGACAATGGCAAATCCCTTCTGAAAAACCATGCCAAGAAAGCTACAGGGTCTTGTTCAGGCAGTGAATTGGACACGGAAGAAAAAAACAAAACAGTTGCAGTGTGAATGCAAAAATACCAATGATATATAGAAAACAAAAATGCAAACTAATCCTGGTGTTTTTGGAAGAACTTTGTTCTTTTAGACTTTAACAAAGTGCAGAGAAGAATGTTCTTGTGAAACGGTTTACACTTTGTGTTGAGCCATATTGTTTTTGATTCTACACCACTTCTCAGCTCTGTTGGTGGCTGCTGACTTCACACGATTGTCCTAAGCCAGAACTCCTAGGGCAGGTTTTGATGCAGCCTAGTGGCTCTTGTTTGCTTAATGATTATTGTTTCTTATTAATGGAATAAAGATACCAGCTTTCATCATCTATGTGCCATTAACATACAGGTAGTCCTAGACTTACAATAGTTCACTTAATGACTGTTCAAAGTACAATGGCACTGAAAAAAGTGAATTATGACAATTTTTCAGTTATGACATTTCCAGCATCCCCATGATTGCACGATCAAAATTCAGATGCTTGGAAACTGACTCACATTTATGCCTGTAGTTGTGTCCCAAGATCATGTGAGCCCCTTTTGCAACTTTCCGACAAGCAGATTCACTTAGCAACCAGGATACTGACGTCCTGCAGCGATTTACTTAATAACTGAGGCAAGAAATGTCATAAAATGGGGCAAAACTCACTTAACAAATGTCTCACAACAACAGAAGTTTTGGGCTCAGTTGTGGTTGTAAGTCGAGGACTACCTATAGGCAGTCTGTGATCTGTTGGGTCATTGTTTCAAAGATATTTCCTCACTAGTTTCTTTCATGCTTCTACTGTATTTCACTGGAAAAGTTATTTAAAAAAAAAATCAACAAGATATTCCGGGATGGCTCTGTCTTGAAAATAGCCTCTGATGAACCATTTAATAAAAATGAGCATCAGGACTACAGGAGATATTTTGTTACATTTGGTATAAAGTCATAAAATGTTTTACGATGGGTCTATATGATTAAATAGTTTATATCAAGTTTCACAAATTTCAATCCCATGGGAATTATGGGTCTCAGATTTTGGATTCATTATGTAAGTTAGTCCATTTGAGATATCTTGGTCTGGAAATTGTTGCCCTATAATGCATCGTTTTGCCCAATTAAATGTTACACATAGAGTTTTAGTAATATATAGACAACAGGCTTTGCAAACGATCTGGTTTGTCTTGCTGCACAAATTTTGAGAAACACTTTAGCCCACAAACTATACAGCTATTCCTTCAGCATTGTTCGCTCTGAAGATATTTTAAAATGCCATCATAATAAAAGGTGCCACCCTTACCACATATATGACTTCACTGCTCCAAATTCACAGCTAATAATGCTATCTAAGAGATTATTAGATTGGATTGGGAAATCAGGAAATGCTGTCATTAGAGACAGATATCATCTAGAAATAGGCATATATTTTTTAAATTAAATTTATTGTCTGCCCTTGACTCAAAGGGCTCCATGCACGGAACAGCCTATTTTTGAGTAGTTGGGGCCCTAATCTAATCAAAGATGAATAAGAGCTCTTTTGATCTGGGCCAAAGAATTTTAAGAGGGAGAACCGGGTGGGCGGGGGGGAAACAACCTAAATATTTTCAGCTATGAGGAGGCAGGGGAGGAAAGAGGATGGAAAGAGTTCAGGAATTGGAAAAGAAAGAATGAATACAAAAAAATAGAATCATAGATCTGGAAGGGACTGTGGAGGTCTTAGTCCAACTCCCTGCTCAAGGCAGGAGACCTTATCCTAGTCAAATGTTTATCCAAATTATTCTTGAAACCCTCCAGTGATGGAGCACCCATGTCTCCTGGAAGTATGCTGTTTCATTGATTAATATTGGTGTTATTCCTCTTTTGGAAATTTAAGTCACTATTTTGCTATCCTTAATGGCTCTCCAAGGTTTTCAGTAGGTATTTCCTATGTGGAGAACTTGGTCCTTCAGTTTGAAACTTTCTGCCTGCAAAGGGCAGGTGAACTCTGTAATCTTAACATTTCTGTTAACTGCTGCTTGCCTTTTGTGACTGGGATCTTCTCTCACCCTACAGATGGAAGATGGCCACTCCCTCTTTGATTACAGCGTGAATTTGAACGACATCGTCCAGCTGTTAGTGAGACAAAGCCCCACCCTCCTTCCCCTGGTGAACAAGGAGAAAGACTCTGAACTTTCGGACACGGACTCTGGCTGCTGTTCAGGCCAAAGCGAATCGGACAAAAGCTCCAATAATGGGGAAGGGGCTGTGGAGATGGAGGCACAGTGCAGTAGTGCCGTTGGGACTGACTTGGTGGACCCTGGCTTTGGATTCTATAAGGTGCGACTGCTTTAGGTGGAAGGTTGAAATGCAAAGGTCTTTTGAAGCAGAAGAGCCTGTATTCTTAAGTTCTGGGGAAACTCCACAGAGAACTATAGCATGTCTGTATAATACATTAAGCCAGGATTAATCTTAGTCATCGTAAGGATTCCGACAATGAATGCCTCCCTGGTAGTAAAGCAAGCCACGGCCAGCCATGGTTTGGCCATTTCTCTTTCTTTTGTCTGAAATCCTGGCAAACTTATCACGACCAAACCACCTAATTAATACAGGTTGTCCTTGAGTTCACGCTGACCCTTTGAAGTTACAATGGCCCTGAAAGTTGTCACTTAATGTTTTTCACACAAATGATCCTTGCAACAAACCCATGGCCACATGATCAAAATTTGCAGTTGGTTCATATTTATGACAGTTGCAGTGTCCCAAGATCATATGATCACCTTGTATGACCTCCTAAGCCAGCTTCTGACAAACAGTCAGTGGGGAAAGCTGGATTCGCTTAACAACTGCATGACTCACTTACCTTCTGTGGTTTGTTTAACAACTCTGGTAAGAAAGGTTGTAAAACGGGACAAAATGCACTTAATTGCTGCCTTACTAGTCACAGAAATTTTTGGCTCAGTTGTGGTCACAAGTCAAGGACTATCTGTACTACCTGGTTATTCACTGTGAGAGGTGCTGAGGGGTGAAGCGGCCTGTTCTTTGTTAACGTAATTTCTGAAAACGGAGAGTCGGCCATTCTACTTCCTGGCCTGCCTGCAGGTCAGAAGGCTCTGTCCTAGAAGTGGGTGCCATCTTGGGAGCAGTTGCAACTGATTGTAGCCTCTCCAATATTGGTGCCTGTTTCCTGCACCCACATGGCCTCCATCGTGCAGCAAGGTTGCATAATGCAATAGCTATTTTCAGAAGTTGATACATAATACCCAAAAGGTAAGGGGCCAGTTGGTGATGGGGGGGAGGAGAGGGTGGGACTCTGGGGTGGGAAGCAGGCTCGACTTCTGAGGATACCCAGTGGGGTGGGAAAGGCATACCTCGATCCATGGGATCTGAAATGGTAAATAAGGTCTCCTGTTTGAGCAGGGGATTGGACTAGAAGACCTCTAAGGTCCCTTCCAATTCTGTTATTCTGTTAAATAACTCAAGGTGCCCTCAGGTGGAGGAAGCCTGCAACAGGCCACAAAGGATCTGTAGAGTTGCTGCCGTGCCGCTTCCCCCTCACCCCAAGCTCTCCATGGCTATATCAGGGAGAGCAGAGATGAGCATCTTTCACCACTGTGCTCCTTAATGACTGTCGCAACATGGGACTTAAATGGGTAGGCTCCATTATGGTCATAGGTACAGCATAAATAAAGCAATCAGCATCCTGATCAAAGAGAGAGATTACGTTTTTATCCCCCCCCCCCATTTTTACAAAACACCCCCTTTTGTGCACTAGTTGGGGTGGGGAATTGGGTGGGAGGCTGTGTGTAAAATTTACATTTTAACTGTAAATGTCTGAACAAACCCACTGTCCAATAAAACAGTAATTTTAAGGCTGGATAGTTAAAATGGATTCAAATGCAGAGCATAGATTTGTGAGTATAATTTCCGAAACCTAGCACTTTAGGAACTATCATCAAATATTTAGCAGCCAACCCTGTGCAGTAATAAGAAAATGTTTTCATGATTACTGGTACCTAAAAAATAAATGAGAGGCTAAATTTTGGTTTTATTCAGACCCTGAAAACAAACTATATACAGGTAGTCCTTGACTTGCAGCAGTGCATTTAGTGACTTCAAAGTTACAACATGACTGAAAAAAGTGACTTACGACCGTTTTCAACTGTTCTAGCATCCCCATGGTTGCATGATCAAAATTCAGATGCTTGGCAACTGGTTCATGCTTATGACAGTTGAAGGGTAATCTGGGGGTCACGTGGGGACTTTTTTGCAACCTTCTCACAAGCAAAGTCAATGGGGAAGCCAGATTACTAATTACTAATGTTACTAATTTAACAACCGCAGCGATTCACTTAACAAATGTGGTAAGAAAAGTTGCAAAATGGGGCAAAACTCATTTAACAGCATAAATCTGGGGCTCAATTGTAAGTAGTAAGTTGAGGACTACCTGTACGGTTTGAAGTTGAGGACTACCTGTATATAAAAGCTGTACTCACAAGAAAATGGGGTTTTTTGAAGACTTTGGCTAATTAAAAACAAGTGTTTTCCTTTGATGCTTCTGGTTTAGATTAACGAGTTGGTAGATGCTCGTGACACGAGCATGGGAGCCTGGTTCGAGGCGCAAGTTGTGAAGGTGACTCGGAAAGGGAACTCGGCGAGCAAGGCGAGCGAAAGTGACAAAGAGTCCAATTTGGAAGAAGCCATTCCTGATGAGGACATTACGTATCATGTGAAATATGAAGAGTAAGTATTTGGGGTTTATTTATTTTTTTCCCTTGCGTCTCTGGAGTGGTAGCATTTATTCAGAGAGCAGGTTTACTTTTGAAAATGGTGTGGATGTTGCAGAAATTATTTGGATCTGGATTCATCCAGGTTTCCACAGTCCTGTCTGCTCACCATTGGCATTAAAAAAAAACTCCATTAGTCAATTTCAAAAGGTGGCTTAACTTGGAATAGCTTACATTCTGCAACAATATCCTCAGCAAATCTCCACACCTGCCTATCCTAGGAAGGTGGATAAAAATGCCAAATCCAGTCTCAACATCCAATTGATTGTGATGAACCATAACACAGGTAGTCCTTGACTTACAACAGTTCATTTAGTGACTTCAAAGTTACAACAGCACAGGTAAAAATGACTTTATGACCATTGCAGCATCCCCATTGTCATGTGATCAAAATTCAGACACTTGGCAATTGACTCATTTGTGACGGTTGCAATGTCTTGGAGTCAAGTGATCCCCTTTTGTGATCTTGACAAGCAAAATTCATGGGGAATTCACTTAACCACCATCTTACTAACTCAACAGCTGCAGTGATTCACTTCTCAATGGTGGCAAGAAAAGTCCTAAACTGGGGCAAAATTCACTTAACGATCGAAAGTTTGGGCTCAATTGTGTTTGTAACTCTAGGACTACCTGTAATGGTTTGGGAAAGGTTGAATGGCTGATTGTACTTCCTTCTCCCCAATAAAGCTATCCAGAGAATGGTGTCATCCAGTTGAGTTCCAGAAATGTCCGTGCTCGCGCCAGGATGGTTTTAAAATGGGAAGAGATAGAAATTGGAGATGTTGTCATGTTGAATTACAATCCCGATGATCCAAAAGAGAGGGGCTTCTGGTACGATGCAGAGATCCTCCAGAAGCGGGAAACGAGGACTTACAAAGAATTATACGCCAAGATTGTTCTTGGGTAAGTGACCTTGCTTGGAAGCTGTCTTCCAAACTAACTTATTCTGTGGTTCATCCAACTTTTGGAGTCCAGGAGAATGTAACCCTGATACGTTTCCTTTCCTTTTGTTCACTTTTGTTGCTTTTAAAATAATGAGAAAAGGAAAAAAAAACCCACAAAGATAATTTTGATAGAAATACATCCATTACACTCTTTCTGTCTAGATTATTGTGCTCCTTGGCATAAGATCTACTCCTTCCTACCCACTTGGCCTTCCAACTCTGAAACCCTGTCTCTGCCAATTGGCTTGGGGTCCCAATGGGGACATGTCATTCTCAAGATAATTTAATATAGTGGTCCCCAACCTCTGCAGCTTGGCAGCTGGACGGGAAGAAGAGAGGAACTGGCCCATTGCTCAAAAGTCAAGTTGCACTCACGCATGCGCTGGCCAGCTGCTTGCATAACTCTGTTCCGAACAGGCCACGGCTTAGTAGTGGGCCTTGGCCTGGGGGTTGGGGATCCCTGGTTTAATAGACTGATAAGACCCCATATCTACCTTGTTCATAGATTTTACCCAGGTTTTTTTTTTTATCCTCTTTCAATGTTTTGATTTTTTAATATTTCATGTTACTGTTTTTATGATATATTATAAGCCGCTCAGAATCAATCAAGCAATGAAATGGGCTATAATACATACATGCTTGTGTGCATGCATGCATACACACACACATGCATACATACATATATTATCAAAGAGGAAACAAGAAATCCAAAAATGTTCTCATTTAGAAGTTGAAAGGGAATGCGATGACCCTGGGCATGGCATGAAAGCAACACTGCCAGAGAACAGGTCTAGCTCCCCATTATTGCTCCAACTTTGCCCCCAAACGTCCCGACATCTACTACAAGTCCTGGAGCAAAGCTGTCACATGCACCCTTTGGCTGCGGGGAGTCCAGTAAGCAAGGTTAGCCAAACAGTAACCAGGGCCAGCAGTCCAATAATGAGGTTAGCCAAACAGTAACCAGGGCAAGAATTTCAGTGAAGCAGGCAAACCAGGCAAGCCCCACAAGACAGAGCACAGCAATCTCCAGGCTTCGGCAAGTGCACGCAAGGCTCCACAGATTCCACACTTGTTCCCGACAAATGCCCCTCCCACTGGCACCTCCTTACCTCTCAGCCCCCAGGTGTGCCTTGTGAAGGGGGGCGGGGCACGCTCCTCCCTTGTAGCAGGCTCAGTCTGCGTTGGTCTCTCCTTCTCTCTTCCCTGCTTGCTTTCGGATCGGGGTGGTGGTGGAGGTAGTCCTTGCTCTTCTCCTGAGCTCTCCCTGCCTGCAGGCCTCACTAAGTCACAAGAGCCTTGCCCGGACAGACCACGTGCCCTTGCCCAGTTTCCTCCAAGGCCAACGGAGCCACCCTCTCGGTCTCTGTCAGCTCTTCTTCCACCTCATCTTCCTCCGCAGATGCCGACGGGGCCATGTCTATCCAAAGGACCAGCATTATTATGGCGTTAAGATTTGCGGGATTGGTAGGAAGGAATTTATGCTGGAAGAAGCCACCATTGTTGCTGCTTCTCTTGCTCATTTTGTTCTGATCCCAATTTTGCAGTGATGGTGGAGATATCTTGAGCGATTGCCGAATTGCTCTGGTGGACGAGATTTACAAGATCGAAGAACCTGGCTGTAGTGTTCCTCTAACTGCAGAAAGTCCCCTAAAAAGTGAGCTGCCTTCCCATTGCCTTGTCCTCCTTTGCGACGAGTAATAGTTTTTGCTGCAAATATATTCGTGGCAGGTTGGGTCAAGACAAACTTATCTTTGGTTCTCAGTGGATGAGACTATTATTAAATATTTGATTTTAGTTTAATTTCTAAATTTAGTATTTGTAGCCCACCTTATTACCTTTTTTAAATAAATAATTTAAGGTAGGGAACAAAGTTAATAGTCTGACCTCCTCCTATTATTTCCATAGTAACAATCCTGTGAGGTTGAGAGAAAGGGACTGGCCCAAAGTCACTAAGCCAGCTTTCATAGTTAAGGCGGGATTAAAATTCATGTCTCCTGTAAATAATAAATAAAAATAAATACTATTTGTAAGCTTGTAAATACTTGGTTTATGTTGAATGCAAAAACAGATATGTCATATATAGTAGCAACCTACATAATTAGAAAGTATGTCAATGTGAGCGAACACCAGTATTGAAACGCTGTAATGAGTGGGAATGTGTTTTTATGATGATTGGCCCAAAATCACCCAGCCAGCTTTCATGCCAAAGACAGAGTTAGGACTAACACTCACCATCTGAAGGTGATTGACCCAAAGTTATCCAGCTGGCTGTGGTTCCTAAGGCAAGCCTAGAACTCCCTGTCTCCTGGTTCTAGCCTGGTGCCTTAATCACTAGACATCACACCTAATAAATGTTAATCATTTTTCTGGAAAAAAAAAATTCCACCCTTTTAAAATACCATCCGAGGTAGTGCCATCACCATAATCAATGCTAGTGACTGTCATAATTTGTGTCTCTTGGATGAGATTCAGAACCCGCATCTTTTTTGACCTTCTGTCTTTTGGCTGTTCTTTTTGAAGTGCTTTATAGTGTGCTTTTCTTAAACTTCAGGACAAAGTGGACCCGTGTGCAAGCATTGTAAAGACAACCCAAGCAAAACCTGCCGGATGTGCGCCTGCCACATATGTGGTGGGAAACAAGACCCCGAAAAACAGCTCATGTGTGATGAGTGTGACATGGCTTTCCACATTTATTGTCTTAACCCCCCTCTTAGTAGGATACCTGACGATGAGGACTGGTAAGTCAACTGTAATCAAGGTCTCTCAACTATAAGGCATGTGGACTTCAACTCCCAGAATTCCCCAGCTTGCAAATATATGATGGGAGTTGAAGTATACACATCTTAAAAATTGCTACAGTTGAGAAAAATTACTCTACGATGAATCTTAAGACGTGTGACTGTCCTATGGAACTGTTTATTAATAGTAAATTTCCAATGCTAATTTACTAATGTCAATCTGTGCTGTATCTCAGCTTACTTGTGTTAATGTCTTTATAAAAGACATGGGAAATTGGCAAGATTGTGAGCCTCCTAGGCTTTGGTACAGGATGAGAAAGACTACACAGGTTGTTCTTGACTGACAAAGCAAAACTGAGCCTGGAATTATGGTCGTAAGTGGATCACCACATGTTTGCACCAGTAGAGGGATTCAGATTTTTTTTTACTACCGATTCTGTGGGCATGACATGGCTTGGTGGGTGTGGCAGGGGAAGGATACTGTAAATTCCCTCCCCTATTGTACCATTCCCTCCCCTCCCCACCCCACCAAACTACTTTCCAGCTCCATTTTAACCAGAGACAGAAGTAAAAGCTTGGGTACTAATTTATTTGTGTTTTTACTTGGTATGTGTTTATCTTTTATGATTGTAAACTGCTAGAATTACTCTGAAATAAGAGGGTCTGCCAATAAATTTAATAAATAAGCAAACAAATGTGACTTTAGGATGCTGCAAATGGCCAAGTGCCATTTGGATGGTTGCCAAGTGCCCAAAATGCAATCACACAACCCGGGAAGGATGGCTATCAGAATGTGGGTTGGAAATACCGTTTTTTGGGTCCATCGTAAGTACAAATGGTTGCGAAGCAACTGGTCATAAGTCAAGGACTGCCTATGTACCCTGTTTTAAATAACAAAGTAAATAAAACAGCAACATTTTTTTTCTGAAAAGAAAGCAGTTGTCCTTATTGTGAATTAAGGTGGATTATCTTCAAGATGAAGTCCTGTCTGGCACAGTTTGGGGAGTCTTGGAAAGCTGTAACTTACTATACCTGCATCATTTGAAATTGAGAAAGTAGCTTTTAATATCTCACGCACTTGTAACAACAACAAATGCTTCCTCTCTCTCTCTCTTTTTTAAACGTTTAGGTATTGTCCCGAATGCCGAAATGATGTGAATGAGGTGGTTTTGGCTGGTGAGAAGCTAAAAGAAAGCAAAAAGAAATCTAAGATGGCATCTGCTAACTCGTCTTCTCAGCGGGATTGGGGCAAGGTAACTGGAACCTGGTTATGCTTGTTTGTTTCAGGCCAAAAAAATGCCCTTTATATGGCTCAGCCAGCACAAAATATACTGCACACTTCCAGTTCATTAAAATACTGGGAAGCTTATGGAGAGGAGGAGGAATTGCTGGGTGCAAATTTAAGGCACCAAAGTGGGAGATTACAAGTTCAAGCCCCACCTTAGCCATGAAAGCCAAGTGGTGATTTGGGGCCAGTCACCAGTGAGTTCTAGTGCCACTTTAGGCATGAGAACTGACTGGGGGATTTGGGCCAATCACTAGAAGAAGATGAGTTCTAATCCCGTTTTAGGCATGAAAGCCATTTGGGTGATTTTAGGCCAGTCACTAGGAAACGTTGAGTTCTAGTCTCTCTCTAGGCATGAAAGCTGGGTGACTTTGGGTCAGTGACCAGGAGATTGTGAGTTCTAGTCCCTCCTTAGGCATGAAAGTGGTTGGGAGACTTCGGGCCAATGACCAGGAGACTGAGTTCTAGTCCCCCTTAGCCATGAAAGCTAGTGGTTGACTGAGCAGTCACTCCCTCTTAGGTCAATCCAACTCACAGGGTTGTTGTTATGGAGGGGAAAATAGGAGGAGGAAGATGTATTGGATATGTTCACTACCTTGAGTTAATTGTAAAATTAATTAATGTAGGATATAAATAATGAGAATAGCTAATCAGAGCAACCTTATAAACTGCAGTTTTACTGATAGCACATTAACATTGATACAATTTATAGGCCACCAATCTCACTGATAAGGCAACTCTGAGTAGCTTACAATTACAAGCAAGAAAACCTAAATATAAAACAAATTAGAACTAAAAATTACGTTAAAAAACTAAAACCAAGGAGACCGATGGCACAGAGGTCAGCCTGTTTGGTGGAGCCAATGCCATGCACAGGTGAAGATCCATTTCTCCCATCAAAGACTGCAGCTGAGAGGCCTGGTGGGCTAATTCTGATGATTTTAAGTAGTGGGGGGTTTTATTAGAAGTTTGGAAATATACAGGTGGACTTTAGCCAATTCTTGATTCAACTATTTGGAATACATCCGTGGGTTGATTGTGTTGATCATGTTTAAACCGTGGCTCCTTCGCCCCTTTTCTTTTTAAGGGCATGGCATGCGTGGGACGCACAAGGGAATGTACCATTGTGCCATCAAACCATTATGGGCCCATCCCTGGTGTTCCAGTGGGAACCATGTGGAAATTCAGAGTCCAGGTGAGATGCTGCTACTAGGAAGCTTTGAGAATGTACAGTAGGTCTTACTGGGTATCGGTATGTAAATTGTTTGAGTCTGAAGGAAAAGGGGAATACAAGGGAAAAATCTAACCAGGTTGGCCAGCACTATAATTTTTAAAAAGTGCCAGCACTCGTGGCGATGCTAGCACGATTGGGATGTGAGTGCGCGTGCGTACACTGGCCAGCCACTCAGGCAGCCTTCTGGTCAAGAGGTCACAGTCCAGTAGTGGGCAGAGGCCCACAGGTTGGGGAACCCTGTGCTAAAGCTTTGAACTGTGGCCTTTTTACCTCTTCAGGTGAGCGAGTCAGGTGTCCACAGGCCCCACGTTGCAGGGATTCATGGCCGGAGCACCGATGGAGCCTATTCTTTGGTCCTGGCGGGTGGATACGAGGATGATGTAGTAAGTGACATTATTGTATCTCTCAGTGCTACCCTCCTCTTTACCACAAGTCCCAAGGCCAATAAGATATTAAATTAGTTGAATTTAATTACTTGGTTCAAATAATTAATTGTTAATAACAGAGCTGAATGGTTTGTCTCCTCGCTGTCTTGAAAGCCCTTACCTTAGGTAACTACTCCAAGACAATCTGGTATTGTGATTTTTCTGATGACATTTCTTCCCCTTATCACCTCTTCAACTAGCAACCCGATGCCATTTCCTTTCAGCTTCTGCTTAGTGTACATTCAAACCCTGAAACGGAGACTTTGTGACAAGAAAAGCTGATTTCATAACTAAAAGGCTAGGATGCGCTCCTTTGCACGTTAGGGCTGCTGAGCTCTGCATTAGTCGGAGTTAAATTGTCACGTGTCTGTTCTAGTACGGAGGCGAAGCAGAATTGCCTTCTCATGGACTAGCTCCTTTGTTTACTGGGCTAAGATGTCGCCCCACTCGTAACACACACTGAGCAGTGCACGTATGTGACACACTATTGGAATTAAAATAAACGTAAGAAATACAGAAGTTAAACAGAATCCCAGGGCTTGGGTTACTTGCTAAGAGCAAGTTTGAAACAACAGTCCCTCACTGTTGTTGCTTGGGAAATTCTGGGTTCTGAAGACCACACGTCTTAAAAAAATTTGTTGAAGCTGAGAAAGCTTAGTTAGCTCTGATTTGGGGGAATCAGACCAGAGGAACTTGGGAGTCTTCCAAAGTGGGAAGTGACCCTTTTGCTTCTTCATTTTTTTTTTTTTTTTTTACAAATGAACAGTTGAAGCATAAAAGTTGCCATAAAGCCATTGCCAGCAAGAAATGTTTCCTATATTGCATCTTTTTAGTTTTATGCGTGTATAATAAAATCGATTATGCTGGCTCTAAAATATATAAACTAGTGTTCAGGCCAAAGGCCAATTATTCGTATTGATATGAAAAGAATAAATAATTTTATATACAGGTAGTCCTCGAGTTACAACCGTAGTTAAGCCTGGCAATTATAGTCATAACTCATGACAGTTGTAAAGCAGACCACCATGGACCTGCCCGGACTCAATTTTATTACCTTTTTTGCAACAATTCTTAAGCGAACCAGTTGTTTACTGTTGGCTTGCTTTTTGTCAGAAACCAGAAGTAAAAGCTGGTTTCGGGAAAACCGCCATAAATCTCAGTCATATGACCATGGGGCAGACCAAAGAGGCAGAAATATTGGTTGGTTGCTGACCACTGAAAATGTGGTTATGTGACCTTGGGAAGGAACCAACACCAGAACTTTGAAGCTGGTCCATAAGCAGTTTTGGGAGTGTCTGTTATAACTTGGAATGATTGTAAGTGATTGGTCACAAGTCAAGGACTATGTATTGATGAAGCTGCAGTGTGGCAAAGTTAGAACTGCTGTTCAGCTAATGTACGGGAAAAGGATAGAAGATAAATCATCTTTTTACCTCCAAATGCAGATAGGCAAAGGATTGGTCATTAAAGAAGAACTTTGTCACAAATGTGAGTTATGAGGATACCTAACGAACCAATAAATATACTTTGTTATGGACGTCTTGTTGAGTTATCTATCTGCATCTGCACAGCTTAAAAATCCACTACTGTACAGAGTACAGAAGAGTAAAAAGATGATTTATCTTCTATCCTTTTCCCCCATGTTGTAACGATAGAAGTAGAGGAATTACCACGAGTTCAGCCAAGAATGAAGAAAAACCCCCAACCCCTCGAGGGTCAATTTAGTGACCAATCAGGATTACAGATGTCACATGATATGGACTACATTTCCCAGGATGCATTCCCTTAAGGGGACAGCTCATAATTGCTACCTAGCTATCCAATCCCCATACACTGGCTGGACAGCACAAGAACATTTTGCAAATGTTCACATTTGGAGGAACTCAGAGCAGTTGGCCAAGCAGATCACGAATTATGCCAAGTTGAAGAAAGATTTCAGTATTTTTAAGGGCCAAAATCCATTGATTCATGTTCTTGAGTGATCAGCAGAGTGGAATTTTTCCACCCCTGGATTGAATGATCTGAATATATTTCAGGATCATGGAAATTCTTTCACTTACACGGGGAGCGGAGGCCGGGACCTTTCAGGGAATAAGAGGACAGCTGAACAGTCTTGCGATCAAAAACTCACAAAAATGAACAGGTGAGGAGAAACCCCCAAGGAATTATGCAAAAGATGGGGAGCAAATGAAGCTAAACGTGTCAGAGATCTCTCAGCAGTTTTTAGAATTGCATTTATAATTCAGTGGATGCTTAGTGGTTTGTCTGCATCAGGGAGGATTTATTAAATGTTCATGCCTTCCTTTGTGGACAGTATTTTTGCAGTTCCTGTTCTCATGCAGTTATTCTTATGTGTTCACCTACCTGATGCTGTGCTTTGTATGATTCTAATCATCTGTTGATGGGGTCTCCAAGCTTTGCTGGCTGAGGAATTCTGGGAGTTGAAGTCCACAGGTCTTAAAGTTGCTAAGGTTGGAGACTCCTGATCTATGGGCCACAAACACTTCAGAAAGCAAATAAATGGGGAAAAAAGTTGCATGTAGGCAAAACCTCTGCTAAAAAAATAACTCTTCTTTGTTCATGAATGTCCACCAGTGTAAGATATAGCTCTCCAAATAAAACTGTGCAGCTGGATGGAGATTAACTCAACCAAATAGCTGATAAATTGATATATCTAATGCTTATGAATGTTTGCCAGAGATTAAATCAGTATCTCTCAATCTTGACAAATTTTAGAACTAGCGGACTTCAATTCCCATAATTCCCCAGCCATCATGGTTCTGGGAGTTGAAGTCCACATGTCTTAAAATTGCCAAGGTTGAGGGACATCAATTTAGGATATATCAACATCCATAAATGCATGCTGGTTGCCAGGCATCCATATTTTCATCATAACAGAATAACAGAGTTGGAAGGGACCTTGGAGGTCTTCTAGTCTAACCCCCTGCTCAGGCAGGAAACCCTACAAATGATTGTCCAACATCTTTTTAAAAACTTCCAGTGTTGGAGCATTCACAACTTCTGGAGGCAAGTTGTTCCACTGGTTAATTGTCTTCACTGTCAAGAAATTTCTCCTTAGTTCCAGGTTGCTTCTCTCCTTGTTTAGTTTCCACCTGTTGCTTCTTGTCCTGCCTTCAGGTGCTTTGGAGATTAGCTTGACTCCCTCTTCTTTGGGGCAGCCCCTGAGATATCGGAAGATTGCTATCATGTCACCTCTAGGGTCCCAGCAACTGTTCTTCCTATGTTTTGGCCTCCAGTCCCCCATTGTCTTTTTTGCTCTTCTCTACACTCTTCCCAGAGTCTCAACCTCTTTTATATCGTGGCAACCAAAACCGGATGCAGTGTGTGTTCTTACCCCAAGGCATTATAATGTGGTATTTTCATGGGATAATGCCGCTTTATAAATGTGATTTGGGGATGCTGGAGTGATTGGCCACTGGTAGTAAATCACTTTTCTCAGTGTTGTAACTTTGAGTGGTTGCTCAATAAGCAACTCTAAGTTGAGGACTACCAGTAGAAGGGAGGATCAGAGTTCCCAGGAAAGACCCTTCAGACCCCTTGTCTTTTCACGGTTGGTAGAGCTCTGGCCCTGAACTGCAGCGCGCCAATTAACGACAAAGAGGGTGCAGAAGCCAAGGACTGGCGAGCCGGGAAACCAGTTAGGGTGGTGCGGAATGTGAAGGGAGGCCGGTACAGCAAATACGCCCCCACAGATGGAAATCGTTACGATGGGATCTATAAGGTAAGATTGGGTTGGCTTGTAAATGGGGCCCCAAAGCTTAGGGGAAAGAGGGGTTATGTCTGGCCATTGTGTTTTATTATTATTATTATTTTTATTCCGTGTTATTCTATTTTATTTATTGTATTTTGTTACATAACTAAGGCGGTGCACACGCCTATTACTCCTTCCTTCCCTTTTCCCCATGACAAGTATTCTGTGAGGTGGGTTGGGCTAAGACAGGGGGGCTGGCCCAAAGTCACCTAGCCATTTTTCATGCCTCAGAGGGGGGGATTATAACTCATCATCTCCTGGTAATTGGCCCCAAGTCATCGAGCAGGCTTTCATGCCTAAGGCAGAACTAGAACTCACCGTCAGGAGAGTTCTAGCTTGGTATACCTTAACCACTACACCAAACTGTCTTTATGGAACGGAAACCTGTTTCTCTGTTCTCTTTTAAAGGTAGTTAAATATTGGCCTGAAACAGGGAAATCTGGCTTCTTGGTTTGGCGTTACATGCTCAGGAGAGACGATGAAGAACCAGCCCCTTGGACCAGAGAAGGCAAAGAGAGGATGAAAAAACTTGGCCTGACCATGCAGGTACAACAGGGGGGAGCGGCCATGAGCAGCCATCCATTGTTTTGACAGGCAGCGGTTATGTCCCAACTAACTTTTTCTCATCACCTTTAGTATCCTGAAGGGTACCTGGAAGCCGTTGCAAACAAAGATAAAGAAAACAGCAAGAAAATAGAAGAAGAAAGTCCAGTTCAAGGGAAGAGGAAAAGGAAATCTGGTAAATGATCTTCTTGAGTTGAGTTGCCTGCACATCTTTTTGAAGTCTCTTTGATGAATGAATGAATGAATGAATGAAGTAAATTCTATATGGTTGTGCACTTTTCCAGGAAACGATTCGGACCTTTATGCCTCTCCTGCCACTACCCCAAAGAAAACTAAAGTCGAAGTCTACAAACTCACTCCCCAGCAGAAGGCTCTTATCAAAGACGATGAAGCCAACACCAAGTTGTGGAATGAAGCATTAGAAGCCCTTAAGGAAGGACCGGTATGTAGGGAAAGCATAACTCATGCGCACAGTTTGTCTGTTGTGTTTGGCTTTGGAGATGGCTGGTCTTCAGGTTCTGTGGAATGAAACGACAGGATCGTAGCAGTGAGAGGAAATGGGAAGCGTTGCTGCATTAGCCCATTAGAACCTGAACTGCCTGTAAATGAATTTACCACGCAGGGAGAAAACCAATGGAAGAGAATATTTGTAGCTCAGGGTTGAACTGTGAGATCCTGGCAAACATTTTATGATGCAACTAGGTAACGTCATCAGTTTTAGAAGGGAGTGGGAATTTGTGGAGAGGAGGACTGGGGAGTCCTTGATTGTTTTCTTGCAGACATTTCATGATGCAACTAGATAACATCATCAGGACTAGAAGGAAGTGGGGCTTGCTCTCTGTTTATATACAGTATCTTGCCCTGTCAGGGTTGGTGGAGGTGTTCCTGGTGGTTCCTTGAGTAGGCTTTTGTTCAAGGAAACATGATTAGACTCTGAACCAAGAAAGCAACCAAGCTCAGAGGGCACCAGGGACCCCTTTGCCTTTCTCCTCCTCTCCACAAAACCCTCTCCCTTCTAACATTGAAGATGCTATCTAGTTGGGTAATGAAACGTCTGCAAGGAAACAAACTTTCAAAGCAATAAGGATTCCCCCAGGGAAAAAGCAGTGCCACATTTTTATTTCTTTTTCCTTTGGTGAAATGGCTCTGCTCATCTGCTGTGGGCAGCTTGCTTGCCTTCTCTTGGCATTTTCTCCCATGTTGAAATGGCCTTTCGTGCTCTTTAGTCCCACTCACTCAGATCCTTAAGTGCCAAAGTCTCTGGAACAGACGCTCAGGTAGTCCTTGATTTCCACACTTTGCTTAGTCACTATTCGAAGTTACAACGGCACTGAAAAAAGTGACATGCCTATTTACAGACTTAATGACTTGTAGCATTCTTCTCTCCCCTCCTCCCAATATGGTTACGTGATGAAAATTCAAACACTTGGCCACTGGCACATATTTATGACTGTCCTAGTATCCCAGGGTCACATGATCCCCAGTTGTGACCTGATGAGGAAAGCCATAGGGGAAGCCAGATGCTCATCACCCAGGTTACTAGCTTCACTGCAGTAATTCACTTGTCAAATATGGTAAGAAAAGTCGTAAAACGGGGAACTCGTTTAAGAAATTCTAACAGCAACGCAAATTTTGGCCTCAATTGTGGTAGCAAGCCAAGGACTACCTGTAAGTTAATGCTGGTTGCCAAAACCCTAAATTTTGATCATATGGCCGTGGGGATGCCACAACTGTTGTAACTGCGAGGACCGGTTGTAAGTAAATGGTTTTGAGTGCCATTGTAACTTCAAACAGCTACTGAACAAATGGTTGTAAGATGATACTAAACCATGAAAATAACGCAGTTCTCTCTGTATCTGTGGACATTCTCTGTCATCCAGGTCATGGTTGTCCCAAAGGTGCTTTTTTCAGGAGGCAACTGGACTTTCTGGTTTTTCTTTGAAGACTCTTCGCTTCTCATCCCAGAAGCTTCTTCAGTTCTGACTGGATGGTGGGGAATGGAAGGATTTATACTCCTTGTAGACAGCTGGTCATTTGCATCCTTTTTAGAGAGTCGTTGAGGCCACTCGGAGGTTTGTCTGTGTCCTCGGGGTCACCTCAGTGGTGCAAAATGGGAAATGAAACAACCACTTCACAAATGCATGGCACAACACAAGAGAATTTTGGAAGGGGAGGACCGCTGGTTTGAAGGAGAGCAAAGAGGCCACCTAGATTAAAACTGAATGGCCCTCTCTCAACAGAGGGGTTGAGATACAGCATCGTCTATCTCTGGTCTACAACACAATTCTTTCAGCAGTTCCAAGAAGGCTGCACACCCACTTGCACTACTCAGGTGTCCTTGAGGACACAGATGAACCTCCATGTGGCCTTGACAACTCAATAAAAGGATGCAAATGACCATCTTTAACCAGGATAAACAAACATGAAGACAGGCTTCTCCAAGGCCAGGGCGCCAAGAGGAACATTTCCTGGGTTAGGGATTGGGCAGGATGAGGCTGAGGATTAACTACCTTAATTCTCTCTCCTGGCAGAAATTCCTGAACAAAGTGGAGGAAACCTTTCTGTGCATTTGCTGCCAAGAGGTGGTTTTCCAACCAATCACCACGGTGTGCCAGCACAACGTATGTAAGGTGAGCAGCTGACATGTCTCACGTTTGCCTGCAAAGGTGGTCCAGGTCTTTGCTTAAGCAGCTCTGGGTAGGCAGGGCAGCACGACCATGATTCGGTTAAGTAAGTCAACCGAATCAAGGTGGGCTGGACTCTGATTGCTTATGGGAACCTAGGGACTCTAAGCTAATTCCTCTCTTGACTCCGCCTCCAGGTTCTGCCTCTTCTCCTTAAAAGTCAGTATGACATTTCTCATGGTTTTGAGTAGGTTAAAATGGAAAGGAGAGAGGGCACCTTTAATTCTCTCTGTGTTTCAGGAAATAATAATAATAAAAAGGCTTAACAGAACCGTTTTCTGAGTACGCCAGCCATACAACTTCTTCCAATGCTGTTTTATTTAAGGCATTAATTAATGGCTGAATCAAGCTGAAAGACCAGTTGTCCAGGGATTTGGTTTTATGACTGTTTATCTCGGGACGGCTGAGCACATAAATAGTCCCGAGACGAAGATGTCTTGTTTAAATGAGTTACAGGAGGGCCTGGCTGAGAGACTCTCCTGCTTGTTGTCTCTGTTCCTCATTCACTTCGAAACCTACATCTCCATTATCCCCTGAAGAATTGCTACCTGCAACTTAAGTTGAGAGAGTCGGCCTGATAGAACTTGAACCCATGCTCCGTTTATCTCCCCTCTTTCACTGAACAAGCAGTGAATCACAACAGCGTACCAGAGGATTCCCTTCCTGTTCCTGGTTTGTTTTGCCAGAATAAACGTGAACACATTTTAGAGGTAGTCCTCCTATTGTGACAGGTCCTTGCCCTCCTGGGATCAAGTGATTAAAATGTGAGTGTGTGGCAACTGGCATGCATTTTTGACAGTTGAGCATTCTGGGATCACTTGATTGCCATCTGCAACCTTCCCCTTTGAAGAAGAAGCAAAGGCATTGGAGGAAGCTGGAATCACTTAATAACAGTGATGGTTTGCTTAATGACCGTAATGGAACGTATGGATGATTTTGGGATATGAGGGGAAGAGAATGCTGCCTAGGAGACAACTCAGACAAGAGAGGCAACGGCAGTAGGGTGGGGAAGCAGGATTAATTGAACAACTAGCAGAAAAGGTTGTAAATTCAGGTGCAACTCATCTAACAACTGCCTCACTTAGCAATGGAAGTTCCGGTCCCAATGTTGGTCGTAAGCGGAGGACTCTTGACACCTGGACATGGAAGTAATTTGACAACTGAATTAGAAATGTTTGTTACAGAAAGTGTTGGAATCCGAACATACAGTGAAAAAGTTTAGAATTCAGGGGTGTCCAACCTTGGCAACTTTAAGACTTGGCTGAGGAATTCTGGGAGTTGAAGTCCACAAGTCTTAAAGTTGCCAAGGTTGGACACCCCTGGTTTAGATGATAACTCCACCACCCAAAACATACTTTATGGCTAGCTTTTTTTGCATGTTGTTTTTATGCTCTTTTATTTATTTCAATGTTTCACGTAAAAGTGATACTCGGAGCTTAATCCTGCTCTCCTCCATCCCAGCTTCTCCAGCTTACGTAGATCCTCTACAATTAAACTTTAAAGAGATTTGTTCCACTGGATTTACATTTTTAATCTGCTTTGGACCAAAATCTTCTCTGGGAGGAGGATTAGGTTGATCAAAGTTGTTGTTTAAGCGTAAGTCCCATTCTTTGCTTTTGTCCCCTTTTCTTGTAGGATTGCCTGGATCGATCTTTCCGAGCCAAAGTCTACAGCTGCCCAGCCTGCCGCTACGATCTCGGCAAAAACTATACGATGGAAGTGAACCAACCTCTGCAGGATCTTCTCATTCAGCTCTTCCCAGGTTACGGCAACGGACGGTGATTCTGTAAAGCACTTCTCATTCCGTTTTTTTTTTTGGGGGGGAGGTTCGTTCTGTTCTTTTGTCTTGTCCCCTTCGGAAAAAGGAAAAAGAAAAAACAACCGTGTGCGATTTTGATGGGGTTTATTTAAATAAATAACCTTTTGGAAAAACTTCTGTCTCCATTCCCCCTTCCCAAGCCCTCTCCCTCCAAAAAAAAGCGAAGATTGAGGAACTTGCTTTTATATTATTTTGGTAGCATTTCCAATTCACATATATACGGATCAGCATAGGTCAAAGGGAACCTTGTATTGCTTGTCAGAGACCTGCTATTAAATTGGGGCGAAGCCGTTCTCTCACGAATCAAATCTTGTATGTAGCTCAATTGCTAGAACAATCTTCTGAAGCAATGGATCCAAGGCCATAAGTTTGAAGTGTTTTAACTGTTTTCCCCCGGTTGTGTCGAGACTTCGTTGTTTTATTTGTGTGCATTGTTTTTGTTTTTTGTTTAAAAAAACAACAGTTCTTCCTTATCAACCGTTTGTCTTAAAAAGCCTTTATGCAAAATGGCTACCTCTGCCTTTGTATTTGCCAGCCAGGTGCTGCTTTCTATTTTTGTGGTGTCTTATGGGAACAGAGGAAAGCCATTGAAAAGGACAATTTAAAAGTCCTCTTTGCTGATCAGACTGATCTCTGAACCCTTCAAAAAAAAAAAAAAAAAAGCGAACTGCAAGCTGCCAGAGGAAAGTTTTGTTCTTGGAATTATCCACTATAATATTACCATTCTGTATCATTAGTTTTAGATGATCATCTTTGCGGTCCGCATGCGTGTTTCTTAACCTGCTAATTCTGAATTTTCTAGTTTTGCTTAGGATGGGAAACTAGATATGTAACTAGTTTTTGAATGGAAAATCTTGACTGTATATTCAGCGGTCAGTTGTTTCTCACCTCAACAGTCACAATACTCTACAGTGAATACCTCAACATAAGGAAATAAATAAACCAGGGTTGTTAAATAAATCACTCTTCACGTTGAACAGACTGGAACAAATGTACTTGTCTTTTTTGCATTTTTATAGATCTGTAATAATGTTCAGAAGAAAGCAACTTTTTTACCTTTCTGAATTATGCTAATTTTGTACAAACAGAAGTTCTCAAAATAAAATGCATTTCCTATCAAAAAGAGCATGTGCCTTCTTGAATGCTGAAATAGTTTTGAGATGGTCTGCTATCATGTTTCTATCTAGATTTCAGACATCTAGTTGCTGGGATGTGGGCCATTAATGACTTGCAAGAATGCAATTCAGGTAGCCTTTGACTTAAAACCATCCATTTTAGTGATCGCTTAAAGATACAACGGCACTGAAAAAAGTGACTTATGACCATTTTTCACACGATTGTTGCAGCATCCCCAGGGTTACATGATCAAAATTCACATGCTTGGTAACCCATTCATATTTATGATGGTTGTGTCCCAGGATCACAAGATTCCCTTTTGTGACCTACCGAGAAGCTAAGTTAATGGGGAAGTCAGATTCCTCTCACAACCTTGTTCACTGCAGTGATTCACTTTACAACTGTGGCAAGAAAGGTCGCCATATGGAGCAAAACTCACTTAACCGTCTCGCTTAGCAACAGAAATGTTGGGCTAAATTGTGATCCCCGTTAAGTTGGAAGTTAAGTTGTAATTTTTTTTGGGGGGGGGAGGAGGGTCTATTGTAACTTTGAACAGTCACTAGGTGGCCGGTTGTAAGTTGAAGACTACCTATATACTTTCATGCTGTTAATTACTTCCCAAAGCTTCCTACACAATGTAGCCTAGATCAGGAGGGAGGGGCTTAATTTCATTTCATGCCTATAAAACATGCCGGGACTTCCTATTGGGGGAGGCTGTATTGTTGGAGAAACAGGGTAGCTTCTCTTTCTCCACTCTAAAGAAGAAAAAGGCAATTTACTTCCAAAAATCGGAAGCAAAATTGCCAGGAGTTGATACCAACTCAGGCCCATGAACAGAGAGATGGCTGATTTTAGGAGTTTTGAGATGTTCAAAGTCATTAAGTCATCACAGCCAGCATATGAACCTTTGGAACTAGCTATCTAAACATGGAGGTAATACTGAGACTTTATTTGAAAGACTTTAAATTTAACAGCCGTACCAGGCTCAGCCCATTGCCTTTTGAAGTCGGGGAAATTTTTTTTGTTTGCACTTACATTTCCTTTTCCTTCCCCAAAGCACAGAACAGACTTCAGATCCCTTCACAAAATGACAGGTAACCTTCACAGAAATCTATAATTAACTAGAAGTCTCCTTTAATTAGCAAAATAGTTTTTTGGAGCATGGACAGGGAGAAAAGGGGCATAAACCAATGGACTTTTGCTCATCTGTTAATTTAAGTGGTTTTGTGTGCGCTTGTTCAGACATAAAATTTAAAAACCCTGCATATTTCTTCAACCTAAATGGTTCAGTTCTTCATCTGGGTTTTACAAACCTGTCAGTGCTCAGTCTCTTTAAATAAAGGTGATCACTGATTAAACTTTACCACCTTTCTGGGAACCAAACTGTGCAGATAGTCCTTGACTTCGGAGTACTATTGAGTCATACATTTTCACTGTTGTTAAGTGAATCACTGCAATTAAGTGAAAGTGAATCTTCCTCCTCCTCCTCCCTCACGGACTTTGCTGGTCAGAAGCTGGCTGGGAAGGGGGGAAATGGTGATCTCATGACCCCAAAGACAGGGCAACTCATAAATACATGCCATTTATCAAGGATCCGAATTGTGGTTTGCTGGCAGCAGGTGCTGAGCACTCAGATGAGGGGCCTGCGTGTGACGTGGGGATGGGGCCAGGACTATCAGAGAGTGGGGAGGCTGCCTTTGGAGATTGTGGAGGCGGGCAACAGCGATGCAGAGGACCCCAAGAAGCCTGTGCCCAGTGTGCATGCACCCAGGGCTTCTCGAAGGAAAGAGGCAACTCATGAGAAAGGCTGCATGGTGATGGCCCCTCCCTTAAGAGATAAAAGCCAGCCTGAGAGACCGGGATTCTTTGCAGGAAGCAAATAAGTTCTTGCACTTCAAGCCTTGTGGACGTTCGGACTATCCTGGTTTGTGTCTGGAGACTATTTTGAATAGTTCTTGGCAACTTTTATCTAGTGTTCTTGGCAGCCTTGCACAACTTTGGCAAGGCTCGTTCTTATCAGAGGCAATTAGTTTTCATAGCCTTTTAACTGAATGAATGGAATTCACAGAGAAGCATGACAAGGTTTTGCTTTTCCCTCTGGTGTTTGTTTCCTTGGAACAAGGTTTGGGTCAGAACACGAAGGTTTATTCCATGACCATGGGAACGCTGCAATGGTCATAAGTAGGGAAATCGGTCAAGGTACTTTTTTCAGTGCTACTGTAATTTTGAGTAGTCGCTAAACAGGTGGTTGTAAGTGGAGGGCTACCAGTCATGTTGTTCCTTGTACAGAATCATTCCACATCTAACTGCCTTACTTACTGGAGAACAAGCCAAAACAACTTCCTTCTGTCTGACTTTGAAAATTTTCCTACAAGAACCAGCCTGGAATAGAAATTAATGGTGTTGGAACAAGAATGGGCAGGCTGATATAGTAGTTTCATTCCCATTCATTCAATTTATTAATTAGAAATTAGAAAATATTAATTTTAACATATACATATACATTAATGAAATATAGAGAAAAGTTGTTAATTATAATTACTGTGTGGCATGTGCATTTATATATCTATCTACATCCATCCATCCATCTATATATCCTATCCATCATTTATCTATCTTTTCCATCATCTATTGATCATCTAGTTCAGAGGTCTCTAAACTTGAATTCTGGGAGTTGAAGTCCACAAGTCTTAAAGTTGCCAAGCTTGGGGATCCCTGATCTATCTATCTATCTATCTATCTATCTATCTATCTATCTATCTATCATCTATCCATCCATCCATCCATCCAGTGGGGCATTAAATTTTTTACTATTGGTTCTGTGGGTGTGGCTTGGTGGGCGTGGTGTGGCTTGGTGGGCGTGGCTTGGTGGGAGTTGCCGGGAAGGATACTGTAAAATCCCCCTTCCCTCCCCATCCCACTAACCTGCTTTCCAGCTCCATTCTCCTGTGCAGGGAAACCAAAGAAGACCCAGCCCATCAGCTGGGACTCAATGGGAGGCGGAGAAGAGATGGGGCGGGGGCCAGTCAGAGGTGGGATTTGCTGGTTCTCCGTTTCACTACCGGTTGTCCAGAACTGGTCAGAACTGGCTGAATACCACCTCTATATCTATCTATCTATCCATATATCTATATCTATCTATATACATCATCTATTGATCATCTATCTTGTCCATTACCTATTGATCATCCATCCATCTATCTATCTTGTCCATTATCTAATGATCATCTCTAGTCCATTATCCACTGATAATCTAGTCCATTATCTATCTATCTATCTATCTATCTATCTATCTATCTATCTATCTATCTATTGATCATTTATCTTGCCCATTATCTATTGATCATCTATCTTATCAATTACCTATTGGTCATCTATCTTGTCCATTATCTATTGATCATCTATCTTGTCCATTATCTGTTGATCATCTATCTAGTCCTTTATCTATTAATCATCTATCTATCTTGCCCATTATCTATTGATCATCTATCTTGCCCATTATCTATTGATCATCTATCTTGTCCATTATCTATTGATCATCTATCTTGCCCATTACCTATTGATCATCTATCTATCTAGTCCTTTATCTATTGATCATCTATCTAGTCCATTATCTATTGATCATCTATCTTGCCCATTATCTATTGATCATCTATCTATCTAGTCCATTATCTATTGATCATCTATCTACCTACCATCTATCCATCTACCTATCTATTCTATCATCCATTAATCCCTCTCTCTCCCTCCCTCCCTCCCTCCCTCCCCCCCCCCCAAAAAAAGAGACGTGGTCAATGCAATGTAAGGGATAAAATATTAAATTAAGAAGCAACCATAATAAAATCACCATAACGCGGAGCCACAGAATTGCAGCGAGACGGAGGTTTTAATCGAACCGATTGTAGATAAAAGATAGAATCCATATCTGATGGCAAATAATACAATAATATCCACTCGGCTGTTCTGGCACAGCACTTCGGAGGAGAGTCCCAGTGGGCGGAGTGGATTTGAACCCCCTACCTCAACTTAGGTGCAATGTTATGCACGGCCGCAACTCCCACCCGAGGATCTGCACCCCTATATGTGATCCCCACTCCCTTTTTTTTTTTTTTTTGCCCACCAGGATCACTGAGCAACGTGCAAGCAAACTCGCGTGGGGGATAGAAGAGAGGAGGCGGGGGAATAGCTCGTGAGGGCGTGGCCTGCCGAAAAAGAACCTGCCCACTCTTCCCCGATTGGTGCGCCAGACCCCGCAAACCCCGCCCACCCCCGCGCGACTGCTGCTGTGCACGTCCTCACGTAGGCCGCTCGCGTCGCTTCACCCATCCCTTCCCAAGGGGGCCCGAAAGGGCGTGGCCTGGCCTCGCCTGGCCCAGCCCACCTTTTTTTCCTCGTCCCTCCGCCAATCCGAGAGGCGCTGCCATCCAGCGCCTCCCGATCGGGCGGTGCCTGTGTCTCCCTCACCGCGACTCTTGATTGGTCGCCGCCCGTTAACCAATGACCAACGCCGGAGCGGAAGAGAGAGAAAAGAAAGGCGACGCGAGCCTCCCGGAGCTCTTTAACCAGCGTGGAGGCGGGGTCCGGCTGGCGGGTAAAGCCATTGGCGGAGACGTCCGTGGACCTTGCTTGCGATTGGAGGGCCCGGCCGTCCCTCCGCGCGCGGCAGCAGCCAATCGGCGGCCGGTGGCGGGGGCTGCTCGGCCGTTGGAGGCGGAGGAGAAGCAAACGGCTGTTTTCTGAGGCGCCCCTCCCCCTCCCACCGCTTTGCTCCCCTCAGCGGCCGCTCGGACAGGCGACGACGTGACCGGAGCCGTTGCCGACCGGTGAGACGAGCGTCGTCGACCGTGGAGGGCTGGGCGGTTTTCCTCAGGGGAGGGGGCGGGAGAGCCAATGGGCCGTCCGTCGCCGCCGCACGGCCTGGGCCGCGGGTCCTGAGGGCTATCGAGGCCCTCCTCCTCCCAGTCACGAGGGGGGCCTTGAAAATCCCTGAGGGAAGTCTCCTCGCTGAGGGATCTGGAGCCCGAGACACCCCCAGCCCCGACTAAGGGGCTTCCGACGGGGGAGGAGTGAGGAGGGTCCTGCATGCCGTCGCGGTTCCCCCTCAAGAGAAGAGACCATTTTGGCCCCTGAGGTTCCTATTCCCGAAGCTGAGGAGACTCTGGGATTTTGGTGAGGTTCCGAAAGGTCATCTAGTCCACCCCCCCTTTCCCTCAGCATCCTCACTTCGACAGGCCCGGCCTCCTCTCGGAGAGAGAGGGGATGCTCTCGCTTTCTTGAGGTTTCTGCCGTTCGGGGTTTCGCGGTTGTTTCTTAACGGGGGCGGGGTGGTGGTGGTCCTCGGCTTGCGATGGGCAACTTGGAGCCCCCCAGAATTCCTGTTGCTAAGTGAGGCGGTTGTTACATGAGCTTGGCTACCTTTCTTGGCCAGGGTGGTTGACTGAGTCCCTGCGGCTGTTCAGTAAGGGACACGGTGGTTTAAGTGAATCTGGCTCTCTTCCCTGTTGACTTTCCTGGTCACGGGAAAGTCGCAAAAGGGGATCGGGCGGTCATAAATGTGAGTCGTTTGCCAAGCAGGTGAATTTTTTTGATCACGTGACCGTGGGGAATGCTGTTGTGGTTGTGGGTCACTTTTTTCAGTGTTTTTTTTGGTGTTTTCGAGGACTTACCTGTACAGAGGTCTCTCTTTCAACCTCGAGGGCAGTTTTGGGATGTGTGGACTTCAACTCGCAGAATTCCCTAGCTTCGGTTCCTAGAATTCTCCACTCCCAGACATTTGAAAGTTGCTGAGGTTGAGAGATGTGGTTGTGTAGTATTGTGCCTCCGTTTCCCTATCTACCCTTAGTTTAGCCTGCCCAGCGTTTCTCAACCTTGGCAGGTTGAAGATGAGTGGATTTCAACTCCCAGAATTCCCCAGCCACCATGCTTTAAGGTAGTTGGACTTCAACTCCCAGAATTTCTTGGCCACCGTGCTTTAGGAGTCCAACTATCTTAAAGCAATGCTGGCTGAGGAATTCTGGGAATTGAAGTTCTTGTTTCTTCAACTGGCCGTTGAGAAATGCTGCTCTAGGATATTTTTTCTGGACTCCATGGGTCTCACTCCCCTTCTTTGCACTCCTGTCCTGAAATGGCTCCCATACTAGAATGGGGATCTGCCAATGCAAAATATAATTTAATGGTTTTTAAAAATATTCTTTTATGCAGCCTGAAACACAATTTTAATTTTTAGTAGCCAAATTATATGCTTCACACTTATCCAACTTGTTAGTAGTCAGCTTTCTACACTATTTTCTTTGCTCTTTTTGGTTCATTTTTGAAGACACTATTTCAACATGGTTCAGCCTTCCCAATTTTGATGAGCTGCAACTCTGATTGTCCCAAGAGTGCACAGTGTTGGTCATGCTGGCTGGACATTTTGTTGAAATTAATATCAGGCTGATAAATTGTCTTCCCTTTCTCCAATAGTGAGGTGTATTATGGAAAGAGATGATCATGGGAGTGAGAGTAGAAAAATTCTAAGGAAGATGGTCTAATAAGTTTTACTTATACAGCACTGAATTTAGCCTTACAAAATATGCAAATCAAGCCTCTGGTTGATTGTTTCATATGATTTATTATTTTGTATGCATTGCAAATCCAGAAAATTAGTGTCCCCTGATAGAACCCAGGAAGTAGGCATTTCCTTTCCTCTGGAATAGTTTCCTTCCAGAGATTCAAATAGCTGTTGACCTGGTTTTAAATAAGTCTTGATGATTTGGCTTTTTCTACACACCTGGTCAACCTTTTGGAGCATATGTGATCTTTAGGGTTTTGATTTTATTGTTCTTTGTGAATATTTGTCTTTAGTTTCTGCTGTTTATAATGTATTATACTTCGTAATATTGTGTACTGCACTGAATGGTTATTATGGAGTCAAGCAGCCTTTGAAATTTGATAAATAAATTCGGTTGAATAAGGTAATGGGTAAGCATGTTGCGAAAATAAAACACAGTATACTTTTTAAAACCAACATTTTGTTTGATTAAAAGGAATCTTGCGTTTCATGTGAAGGCATGATAAAATATTTCAAGCGCTCCTCTCATTTAATGGTATTCAGAAGTCTAGTGCAAGGGACAAAAAAAAGTTGAGTGGAATTTTGTTGGAGAATTAAGTCTAGGTCAGATTTGCTTTTATTATATTTTCCCATGTCTGAATTCATGAAAGTGAAGTTGCTTCATGAGAGAAGGGGAGGACCTAACTATTGTTGGGGAGAACCTAACTATACAGACATGTACAATACAGTAATTTGCATCCCTTCCTCCCAGTTACATAAAGAAGAGAATGATAGCATGTTCACAAATCAAGGTCTGGACTGGATGGAGACTAAAACCTGCTGCCACTTCAGGAACAGATTACTGCTGTTAACTGCTAAATGCTGGATGAAGTATGGTAGAGGGGAGGTGACTCAATGTTAAGAGCAAAAGTTGTACTTCCACCCTTAGGAATGAATTATAGCTAGGATGTGATTGCTCTTGGCGTGAGAACAGACTGCTGGACTAGATGGATCAGGAATCCGATCCAGCAGGGCACATTTTATGTTCTAATGCCTTGTCAGGGACCTTTGAAATTGTAGTGATTATTTCCATTCAGCCATAAAAAATTAATAGATTGAGTATAAAGATGTATTTATTAATACTATTTATATATTCTTTGTTCAGAAAAAATGTAGAATTATGGAATATACCATATACAGAGCTAGTTAGGTGCACGTGGTTAATTGTGCCAGATTAGAAACCAGCAGAATGTGAATTGTATAGATGATCATTTATTGAATAGAATTTATTTACATCACCACAATGTAAAAAAGATGTTGAGACTCTAGATTAGAAAGAGTGCAGAGAAGAGCAACAAAGATGATTGGAGACTGGAGGCTAAAACATAGGAAGAATGGTTGCAATAATTGGGTATGTTTAATAAAAAGGACTAGGGGTGACATATCAGTTTTCCAATATGTCATGGGTTGCCAGAAAGAAGAGGTCCATCTATTCTCCAAAGCACCTGAAGCCAGGACAAGAAGCTAAACTAATCAAATAGAAAAGCAACCTGGAATTAAAGGAGAAATTTATTGACAGAACAATTAATCAGTGGAACAACTTGGTTCCAGAAGTTGTGAATGCTCCAAAACTGGAAGTTTTTAAGAAGAGATTGGACAACCATTTGTCTCAAATGTTAGAGTTTCTTGCCTAAGCAAGGAGTTGGATTAGAAGACCTCCAAGGTCCCGGTCCAACTCTGTTATTCTATTCTTATTCCTAGTCCTGTTCTATAGTGTGATTAGACACACAAGGAATTAGTCTCTGGTTCAGAAACACTCAGTGTACATGCAGGGCAACAGAGAGAATCATCATCATAAAATTAATAAAAGGGGGAAGTAAAGAAGATAAGGATAAATATTACAGCTACTATATATGTGGGTTTATATATATAGCAGAACTGCAAGAATTAGGTGTTCAGCAGAGGGATGGCAAGAGGGAAAAACCTGCCCTGTCTGTATCTAGTTGTCTAGACATGATCAGGTTCCCACCCCCTTTGTGCCACTTGTTTTACTAGTGCTTGTTCAGTGAACAAACTTACAACAGTGCTGCACAAGTAGTTATGACCAGTCCTCACGATTGTGTCATTTGCAACACCCTCTGATCACAATCTCTGATCTTGGCACAAAATTGGTCCATCTCTCTAGGAAAAAGGCAATGGCAAATGATTTTCAGACGTGCTGCCCAGGAAACTGGAAAGTCATGTGTTGAGGCTGACTTGAAGCCTGACCTGCTCATCCACCCCCACTCCACCCCAATATAGTTACTGGTTTTTCATGGAAATTTGCATACATTTTATAACTAATCACTGTAACATCTTGCTTGATCAGTCAGTGCTATCTCCCCATCCTGGATGAGCTTGCAAGTATTCTTTTCTTTCTCTCCATGCTTGGAGATGAAGACAATATCATCCCTGTTGTTAGGAAATGTTCCCGTACTCTGGGATTTCCTCCCTTTTTTTCTACTTGTGGGGAGGAGGTCCTGGCTTCTGACATTGCTCTAACGGCAAACTTGGCAATTTTAATAAGACTTGTGGACTTCAACTCCCATAATTCGCCAGCCATCCTGGGAGTTGAAGTTCACAAGTCTTAACTTGCCAAGTTTGCAGAGCCCTGCTCTAAAGGTGTCACTTTGTTTTATCTTGGCGAGCATGACAAGTGATTGGGCTATGGGTGTGATAGATGTGACATTTTGGAAGCACTTGGGACTTCCATTTTCAGAACTGGGACCAACATTCTAGTAGTTCTAGTAATTTAAGTAGCTTTACTGACCCTATTTGTCCAATACCCTTTAACTACAGTAGTCAACCTAATTGTATCTCCTAACTAGCTGTGTCCAGAGACCACTTACATACTATGGATTTCCCACTTCCTTTAGTCTTGCCTGATATTCCATGAGCCATTGTCCTAGGAAACTGGGGGGAGGAGGGAAGGTTTTATGTCATCAATGGCTCCTTTGGTGGGCAGAAAGGAAGCAACAGGCATGGCTTGACCCCCGTGGGCAGCCTCTGTCTTTGAGATATATGCATCATTTAAATAATGCTTGAGGAAAACAGGAACTCCCCCTCTCCCATTTGTTGTCCCTTCTTCTCAATTGTTCCTCCCCAACATATTTTCTTATCTTTGTTAACGGTAGAAAACAATAGATTCTTTAGAATGTAGGGTGGGAATTTTATCAAAGTTCGACCAAGTGGCATTGATTCTTGGTGTATTGTGCTTTTAAAGGATGCTTGGATGTATATATTGTACAGATATATATGTTATATGCATATTTACAGGAAAAGAAGATGACTGGACCTTAAGTCAGAAATATTGTGACTGCTTACTACTGGTGGATGTTTTGTGATATGTCTGTTAAGGCAGGTGTAGTTTTTAGTGCTCATGTTATAGGGAGAACTGAAATACTTTGTTATGAAAGAAATGTGGATCACATGACCCAAATCCTAAAGGTGTTTTTTCAAAGCTTGCTTTAGCTTGAAGACCTTTTGCTCTTCATCCAAAAAGCTTCCTCAGTTCTTCAGAACTGAAAAAGCTTCTTGAATGAGAAATAGGTTTAACCTTAAGTTTTATTTAATCTAAGCTTTTGCTCACAAGATTAATTGTGTATATCAGGGGTCTCCAACCTTGGCTCCTGGAAGCCTAGCGGACTTCAACTCCCAGAGTTCCACAGCCAGCAAAGCTGGCTGTGGAATTCTGGGAGTTGAAGTCCGCCAGGCTTCCAGGGGCCAAGGTTGGAGACCCCTGGTGTATATCATAATATAGTGGTTTTCAGTCTTTTAGGCTAGAAAAGTTTGTACATGTTAAAATGTAATTTAAAACAAGATGTTTAGAATAACAGAGTTGGAAGGGACCTTGGGAGTCTTCTAATCTAGGGATCTCCAACCTTGACAACTTTAAGTCTTGTGGGAGTTGAAGTCCACAAGTCTTAAAGTTGCCAAGGTTGGAGACCCCTGGACTAGTCCAATCCCCTGCTTAGGCAGGAAACCCTACACTACTTCTGACTAATTGTCTCTTCTTAAACAATCTCTTCTTAAAAACTTCCAGTGACTAATAATATAATAATAATAATCTCTTCTTAAAAACTTCCAGTGTTGGAGCATTTTACAACTTCCGGAGGCAAGTTATTCCACTGATTAATTGTTCTCATTGTCAGGAAATTTCTTCTTAGTTTTAGATTGCTTCTTTCCTTGATTAGTTTCCACCCATTGGTTCTTGTCCTTTCCTCAGGTGCTTTGGGGCAAGGGTCTCCAACTTTGGCCACTCTTAAGACTTGTGGACTTCAACTCCCAGAATTCCTCAGCCAGCTTTACACTGCTTTGCTGACTGAGGAGTTCTGGGAGTTGGAAAGTCCACAAGTTTTAAAGCGGCCAAGGTTGGAGATCCCTGCTTTGGAGAATAGTTTGATTCCCTCTTCTTTGTGGCAACCTCTGAGACATCAGAAGACTGCTATCATAACTCTCCTAATCCTTCTTTTCATCAGATTAGACATACCTAGTTCCAGCAACTGTTCTTTATATGTTTTAGCCTCCATCTTTGTTATCTTTGTTGCTCTTCTCTGCACTGTTTTTAGAGTGAGTCTCAAGGTCTTTTTTACATAGTGATGACCGAAATTGGATACAGTATTCCAAGTGTGACCTTACCAAGGCCTTATAAATTGGTATTAACACTTAACCTGATCTTGATTCCATCCCTTTGTTTATGCAGCCTAGAACTGTTGGTTTTGGCAGCTGCAGCACACGGCTGGTTCATATTGAAGGGATTGTCTACTAGGACTCCCAGATCCCTCTCACAGTTACTGTTATTGAGCCAGGTACCGCATATACTGTAGCTGTGCATTTTATTTTTCTTGCCTGAATGTGGAACCTTTTTTTCATTTTTTGAATTTCATTTTGTTAAATAGCGCCCAAGGTTCAACTCTGTCAAGATCCTTCTGTACCTTAAGCCTATCTCCTGGAGTGTTGGCTATTCCTGCTAGCTTGGTGTCTGCAAATTTGAAATTTATGTCATTACATAATGGCTCATTGGGAATATCCATTCAGAAGTGCTAGAATTGGGATTTTGCAGAATATCCAATTCATAGAAAGTCAAACTGTTAAAGCTCAGTGACAAGTAAGTTTTGCAAGAACCTGAATTCAAGCAGGGGGGAAAGTTTCAGAACACAAAACTGCTCAGTTTTTCTACTCCTCCAGGAAGAGCCGTTTTAAAATTCTGTTTGTTAAATAATGTTGCCTGCCCATAAATACAATATATGGCACAGATGAACTTAAGTTCCTTATTTACATCTTTAAAACCACAGTTTCCGATTAAGCAGAAACCCACTTTTCAGAAAAGTTGTTTGGTGATGGTAGCAAACAAAAAAAAAAAAAATCAAGAGCCCAGCTTAAAAGCAGAAGTGGGCTTCTGAATCTCAAAACACACCATACATTAACTTTGCTGCCTAATACGTGGTGGGCTCATTATAATTTTATCTCAGTATTCACCATTCTGCTCACTCTACCTGGATTCATTTGCTTTCCTCTAGAGCGGTCTTAGTTCTAGCCTTAGCAACTTTGAGAGGCGTGGAGTTCAATTCGCAGAATTTTGGGGAATTTGGGTTGAATTGAAGTCCATGCATCTAAAAGTTCCTAATGCTGAGCAACATTACTCTAGAACCTTAGTGATTGTGAGAGGCTGTTGTCTTAATTCAGCTGGAGGGAGCCAGATGTAGGTCTGATGTATTCCTTGAAAACAATATCCATGTTTAAATTAGATTGTGAAAAAAATACACGTCTTTGAAATACTGGCAGTTATTATACTGGATGGCTACTAAAGCATCAAGTAGAATTATTAATTAGATAAGTATTTATGCAGTTCCTCTTGCGGGTTGGTGCTTTTTGGTCATCTGAGATGGCCCAGATTGGTCCTCTTGCTCTTAGGTTGGGAGTTAATGCTGTATTCCTCCCTAGGATTTCAAAGAGAGACTGACCTTTGAAACTCAAAGGGGTTTAAAGATTGGACCATGGAAACTATCCACAGAGAGCATTTTCCCCCTAGTCATCTTGCAATCCTGCCTGATAAGCGGAAAATAGAAAACACCACTGATGCCTAGGTACTGAGCAGTGTCAGGTGTAAGAGGATCGACATGCTGTATATTTATGTACGCTTGCTTTTCTTGGACCAACATTTCCACATGGGGTATGTCCTTGAGAGATTTTACTTTTTTTCCAGTCAGGAAATATAATTCCTGAAGCTTGTTTTTGTTGGATGAACATGGTGATTACTCTGTCAGATTGTTGTAGTATAGTGTGATATTTATAAAATGTATAGCAAAGAAGTAAAAAAGCATGTTTGAGAGTCATCTTTGGTTAAGATCTTCTATATACTATTGTACGATACTATAAATGTGCATTTTCTGGAGATTTTTTTTTTCAGCTAGATTTCTAACCCAGAATATTCAAAAGAAGAATAAGCTTGTAGGGATTGGAATATATAGTGATCTTTATATAATGTCATACAAATTAAAATATGCTTTTGGGAGCCCCAAATATTTCTGATCTGTAGAAAATATTTATAAAAAAAAATATACTCAGTCTAAAGAAAAAACTCTGGAACCACTTTGCAGTTCTACATTATATGTAAATTGGTACAGTACTATATATTATTTCCAGCATCATATTTGCATAGATTTTACATATTGAAAGTTCAATATTTTGCAAATATTTGCTTATTCATCAGTATGTTGTTTTTAAAAAATTATATTTCTTAAACTAACACATACTTACAAGTTTGTGATAATGTGAAAGCAGAAAAAAACACCAAAATTCTACTTTAAATGTTGTACATTAGTATCAAAATTACAACATTTTGGTATGAAAACAGGAAAGAAGAATTTAAATTTGCATGGTGTCTCTAGTGACAAAAATGTTTTATAGCAACTTTCCCAGGCTTAAAAGTAATCTTTTGTCTTTGGGGAGAAAATTGCACAAACTACATCATGTAATAAAAAACTCTTTTCTCATCCAGCCTTGCTTTTGAAAATAATGGGTCTCCTATGTTGAATGCAGTTATGATTAATTCAGAAGAAGACAGTTTTCCCCTTTCCACAAGTAGCTAGGCAATTGCCTGTATATAACGCCTCCTTTAATATAGTTTCATATACTTTGGCTCAAGAGATAACTAGTGATAACTTTCCTTCCCCCATGGCTTCTTATTTATGCAGTGTAGTTTATATTCCTTCCTTACAGAAGCTTATTCCTTTTATCCTGTTGCTTTGTCTACACCAAATGCTATCTCTTTTTTTTTTGAAAAAGATTTTATTAATTTTCTACAAACAAGACAAACAAAACATAAAAACATCAACTCTCATATGTACATCCAGTGTGTCAGTTGGTTCATCATTTTTGTGCATTCATTCTGTAGTCTCAATTACAATTATGTTACATAACAACTCATATTGTCAATCCAAACATATATATACTAATATCACTAAAAAAAGAAGTTTTTGACTATATTTTTAATCATTCATGCTTTATGAGCTAACAATACTTTAAACCAGTTTATAACAAATCATATAATCATATCAAATCAATCCTAAAAAACCCTTTATAAATATAATATCAAATAACAAAATAATAGCAAAATAGCAAAATAAAGATATTCCTTACTGTCTAGCATTCTAAATATTCTATTATCGTATTTTATCATCTAACCATTGATAAAAAAGATCCCAAATTTCATAAAATTGTTTATCCTCTTGCTCTCTAATTTCAAATGTCAATCTACTCATCTCAGCACATTCCAATATTTTCTTAATAATTTCTTCCTGTAATGGTATTTTCTCATTCTTCCAATTTTTAGCAAATACAATCCTAGCCGCTGTTAATACATTTACAATCAGGTACTTCAAATCTTTACTATATATATCAGGTAAAATTCCCAATAAGAAGATCTCTGGTTTCAAGTCTATGTGTTTCTTTGTCATTTTTTCCAACCACATGCGAATTATAGTCCAATATTTTCTAGTGTCCTCACAAGTCCACCACATGTGGTAATACGAGCCGGGTATCTGATGACATTTCCAGCATTTTTCAGATTTGTTCTTAAACATTCTTGCTATTCTTGTTGGAGGAAAGTGCCACCTGTAAAACATCTTATACAAGTTTTCTTTATATGCTGTTGACATTGTCATTTTATAATTTTGAGACCACAATTTCTGCCATTTCTCTAGATCAATCCCATATCCAAAATTCTTCCCCCAAACAATCATAGTTTCTTTGACTTGTTCTTCCTCTAATTTCATTCCCAGTAAATAACCATATAATTTTTTAATCACTTTCTCATCAGTACCCATCAAGATCTTATCTAAATCAGTCTGCTTATCATAAAATCCCTCCGTTTTGGAATCTTCATCATACCTTGAATGTATTTGTGCATATGAAAACCAATTCATCCTTATACCTTGTTCCTCTAAGTTTTGGATCGATTTAAGTTCACCCTTTTCATCCAAGAGTTCCCCATATCTAACTGTTTGTTCCTTCTTATAAATTATAGGATAGGAAAATGCTTCAATAGTCGATAACCAAACTGGAATTTTCAAATAACATTGGGTTAAAAACACAGGGTTATTTTAAAAGACATTATATGCGGGAGTCTTTGTGGTTAAACTGGGAGAAGATAAAAAGACAATGTTATTTGAAAATACCAAATGCTATCTCATATGTTTAGGAAATGGGGATATATGGGATAATATAACTTAGTGCCTCTCAGATTTGTTGGTATGCAACTTCTATCATTTTGTAATTAGACTTTAGTGGCGCAGTGGTTGGAGTGTAGTACTGCAGGCTACTTCTGCTGACTGCCAGCTGGCCTGCAATTTGGCAGTTTGAATCTCACCAGGCTCAAGGTTGACTCAGCCTTCCATCCTTCTGAGGTCTGTAAAATGAGGACCCAGATTGCCGGGGGTGGGTGGGAGATGCTGACTCTGTAAACCACTTAGAAAAGACTGTAAAGCACTGTGAAGCAGTATATAAGTCTAAGTGCTATTGCTATTGCTAGACTGGCATTGCTAGCTGAGGATGATGGGATCTGTACCTGCAGAGATGATGCGTATCTTCTCAAAAACTCATGCTTTGACATTGGACAAATTAAAATTACAATCCATACAGTAGGATCCCCATTGTGTATAGTAAGCTGGTTAATTATTAATGTGCAGGCTAGCTAGAACTGACTTTCCATTATGATGGCTGTGCTGGGGCGTTGTTACATGTTTCAATATTTGTATGACCTTAATTAATTAGGATTGATCATTGAACTTTCTAAACTTAATTACATATGATACCCCAAATGTTTATCATTAAAAATTATTTGACTATTGGCAGTCTTAACAATCTACTTCTTCACTGAGCTGAAGGGAGAATCCAGGATGGATAGTCTCTAGTCTTCTAGCTCTGCAGACTGAGTTGAAAAACTGAGGACACCCCCCACCCCCCCAACAGTCCTCAGTTCTGAACAACCTCAGGTAGGACCAATGCTCCTTTTTTTTCCTGATTTGATGAAGTAATATGAATAAAGCTTGCCATTGCTGGATGTTCCTTTTGTCTATATTTCTATTCATTGTTGTTTTTTAATTGTTCAGTAAAAAAAATGCAGCAGCTGTGTAGTTAATGATGTTTTCCTGGAAGATTGCTCAGCTGTGATACAGTATACTGGGTGATAGCATTTATTTAGTAGGTCACAATTAGACTCAAAGTATATACTTCATTTAAGACAGCAAAACTTACATCAAATGCTTCTATTTCAGCCTAATTTTTAATACTGTGAATGTGTGGAGCAAGACACTGTGGGAGTAGATTCAGACATTATGCTGAATAATAGTGTGGCTTATTTTGGTTTTGACTTATACTGAATAACAATTATTAAAATTTAACATGTGTGCCACACCTCCCCCTAAAGCCCCTGGAACAGTCTAGCCTGCTTGGGGTTTGTGGCTTGTTGTTTAGGACAGTTTGCAGATGTTTGTAATTCAATTTCCAAAATGCACAGGGGGGTTTTGCTGGCTGGGGAATTCTCAAGTTGTAGTCCATATATCTGGACATTGCCCATGTTGGAAAATGCTGAAAATGTCAGATAGTTGGCTTTACAGATTGTGTGGTTTTATTTAAAAAAGAGCTTGCTTCGTAGAACATGCTTAAACAAGACAAAATAAAAAGACAAATACTGTATGATTTAGTTGTATGTAAACCCAGCTGTAGCTTTTCTTCATTCTTTTCTCCCTACACAACATAAAAATACTGTAATGTTTGCAGTTTATGAACTGTAACTCAATGCCTCTTGTATTTGGTCCTATTATTTATTCTAAGCTTCCTTGCTAATTCTGAAAACGCTAGTAAGGCTGAGCTTGCTTAATGCTTGGATCTGAGACTATCAGAAACTCCCAAGCCCTTGGGCTACAATGTCTGAGAGCAGTAATGGTCCACTTCTGTATTGTGGAGGCTCATCTGGCTGGGAGAGAGGTTTACTTTTTGTTTATCCTAGTTTGGTCTAGTGCATAATTCGTAATTGATTTTAAAAATAGCAATCATATTAATAAACACACTAAGCCTACAGAAAGTATCATTTGTTAGCTGCCTGAGCCATTTGAGCTTTGGGGTTGTTGTTTTGCACCATTAAAACCACAGGTTCAGGTGCTTTTGCCCAACAAAACATTTAAGTAATTGGATTTAAGCAACATAAATTTAGATTTACCATCTTTAAGCTTTATAAGTATTTTAATTAGGAAAATAGCTGTTAGCATGCAGGGCAGTGTTTTCTTTTAAGAATGTCGATCATTTGTATTTTTAGCAGTTTCTTACATTTTATTCAGCCTTTTCTTTTAAACTAGAGAATAATGCATATTGGGTTATCAGAATGTCCTTCTGAATATACATGGTCCTTTAATTACAGCCAGGCCAATTGTTTAACAACTGCTTGGAGTTATGATGGCCTTGGGAGGAAAAAAAAAGCTTTCCACCCCATAAAATATTTCTGTCCATCATAAAATGTGTTCTCCCTCCCTGCAGTCACATGACTGCCTTTTACATGCTTCGCAACCATGTATGACTAGTAGAAGCATCCTACAGTCATGTGATTGTGATTTGTGACCTTTTTTTGCTGGTTTCTGTAAATAGTAATCTTCATCGTGTCTTTTTATTATAGCTGCTTCAGGATCAGAACTCAACATGTATTTTTAAAAAGGAAGCACAAATTTCCATTATTTCCAGTCCAGAATTGCTTATATAATCTGATTATTGGTTGATTGGCTTATTTATCTTTTAATACTTTTGGGAAACAAAAGTATTAAATGAAATACTTGTAAGCTTTTTTGGTTAATCCTGAAAAGGTTAGGTAGACCAGAACCTGATCCAAGTTGTAGATGGGGTGAATTAATTGGAATTACAAATGATAACAGAATAAGAGTTGGAAGAGACCTTGGAAGTCTTCTAGTCCAACCCCCTTCTCAAGCAGGAAATCCATTTCAGACAACTGGATCTTTTAAAAAACTTCTATTGTTGGAGCACTCACAACTTCTGTAGCCAAGTTATTCCACTGATTAATTGTTCTCACTGTCATGAAATTTATCTTATTTCTAGCTTGGATCTGTCTTTGATTATTTTCCATCTTGTCCTGCCTTCAGGTGCTTTGGAGAAATCTCACATGTCCTTCCTAACTTTTCACTGGGCTTCCTGAGAACATGTTTTGGGTTTGACTGATTAGTTAGTAGGCACAGAAAGTCTTTATTCATAATGTTGCAGGATCCAATCTTGATTGGTCACCAGGATCTCAGAGGTGTAGTTTTTTGAGCTTTTGGGCTTGTGCTGAGGATGGGCTCCAGCACAGAGTCTGAGAAACTTAGAAAATTAAATCACTGATTTCGTTGATCGACCCAAAGTGGATCAATTGGAATTACTTACTCTAAGAGCCTGGTGGATCTTGATGGATTCCAGTAGGTGTTTGAAAATATGTGAGTCTGTTGGTTATCTGGTTAGCTGCTGGCAAACCATGACTCTTGTGATGACTCCCACCTCTCTTGCATGCAAATCCTGTTTATGTTTCTTCACTAATCAGTGAGGAAGTCAATAATCTCCGGAAACAATGCCTGGAGTATCAGCAAAGTGAACCTAATCAAGCATGGAGATAAGCCTGTGCTTATATTAGCAATGAGGTGAATGAGCAAAGCTGATTGATTTGATTACTGGATTTTTCTTCTTATATCAGAAGGTTGTTGGTCAGTGATCTTTTTAAGGGTTGCCTTTTGTGGAAGAGCAAGCAGTTCTGTCTGGCTGCAATAGCACTTAGACTTATATACCTCTCCACAGTGTTCTACAGCCCTCTCAAAGCGGTTTTCAATCAGCCTATGGCCCCCAATAATCTAGGTCCTCATTTTACCCACCTTGGAAGGATAGAAGGCTGAGTCAACCTTGAGCCGGTCAGGACTGAACTTCAGGCTGTGGGCAGAGTCAGCCTGCAATACTGCATACTGTGCCACCACAGCTCCTTGGAGTGCAGCCCTTCCTGACAAAGTTGCTTGGTTTCACCTGAATTGTGAATTTTCCTTAGTAAAGTCAAAGTGGTGGTGACTGGGATGATACATTTTATCATGTGAACAAGCAACTTTGGAGGCATGGTTTGTTCCAACTGTGATCACAATCATGCTTCTCTTCCCCCCTCTTTCAGGATCACCATGATTGGCTGGATCCAAATAGTTGTCAACATCTCTTTGTAGAAGTGAGTGATGCCTTGACCTTATAAAATGCCATGGTGTGTGCCTTCCTTGGGTCAAGCCATATTTCACAACCAGTAGCTGATCCTTTAAATTTTCTTTTTGGGAGAAAATTGTTGAGAAAGATGCAAGGAGCGTTCTTTAAAAAAGCAATTTATCAAGATTCAGAGCTGGATATGGAACTGAAATAACATCGATTGCATTGGTGGATGATCATTGCAGGATCTGGACAAAGTACAACCTTTCTGGATCTTATTTGACATTTAAGTAGGCTTAGGTATAGGCTTAGCCTATTTTGAATCGTGTGTGAAGTTTGGGGTTGGGGACCCAGTTTTCCAGGGAAGGCAGTGCCACTTGGTCATAGTAAGTAGAGGTTGGCTGGTGGCAGCTTGATTTAGTTCCCTTCCCCCCTTATTTAATATTTACATGGGAACATTGTGAGTGCTTATCTGGTATGTGGTATCAGTAAGCTGATGATTGTAATTGATGATTGTAATTCTACATTTGAGGTGACTTGTTAGTCTGTTGAAGTCTTGCTCCAGTATCTGATGATCAGAGTTAAAACTCCAACACGATTGTTTGTTTATTAAGATTTTCTTTGTTCTCCGTAAAACTGCTGCGAGCATCCAGAGAGTGGGAGGTGCTCCAGTCTTCACTTCTCACAGGCTGAGCTGAAATTGAGGAACGCCCTCCTCCTCCACGTGACTCCTCCATGTGTTCCCCAGTTTTAGCTCAGCCTTCAAGAAAGACAGGCAGCTTTTCTTCTGTTCCTTGGCCGTTTCAGGTGTTGTTGCATTTTAGCTTCAGGTTTGATTTCTTTCTTTCCTCCTTGTCCCTGCAGATTGTAGTGCGGTCCCAAATTTAGTTTACAGAGCGATTTCGCTTTCAGGAGGGAGGTAAGGGGTTTGGAGCCTTTTCGCCCCCCCCTCCTCATTCTTCCTCTGCCGTTCCAAGCGCGCTAGGCTCAGCCGCTTGGCTCCGTGCTATATTTTAGCGCGCAATTGCGTCTTCCCCCCAAGAATGCCTCAGGGGAGGCAGCGCTTCCTCTCCCAGCCCTTTTTTTCTCCTTCTTGTACCTTGAAGTTGCGGTTGGGCTGGTGCGCCTCTGAGCTGTGCGCTCTGAGCTGGGCGGCCATTTTGGGCGCGCCTCGTGGCTGGCGCCATTTTGTTCTCTCATCAAGTAAGGCCCTTATTGTTTCGAATTAATGGTAAGCTGCGAGGCCTTTGTAGGCCCTTAGCGGGACCGTCAGGCCGCATGGAGCCTCTGTTTTTACCTGGAGGGCACTGTGGCTCCGTGCCCTGTTGTCCCTCTTGGTTAGATATTGTTGGCTTTCTTCCTTTGCCCGCAGCTAGTTCAGAGGCGCAGGCACGTACTCCCCATTGTTGTTGGGGGGCTGCCTACAGAGGCCCTTTTTGTCTTGCCTTTTGCATATTTGCTTGGCCTCAGCGTTCATTTGGTCCATTTGGAATTTAGGTCTTTGCTAGTAGGTATTTTTGCTGTTATTCCTTGGGTCTGTTTGGTCTTCCTTACTTGAACCCAACCCTCAATTTAATAATAATAATAATAAAAATAATAATAATTCAGTGTATATATTTATTAAACTTGGGTAGATTTTTTCTTTCCTTTTTATTGCATAGAGTTAAAAAAAAAAGAGATCATTAAATAGATAGATAGTTAGTTTAATTAATTACTGTTCTAGAATAAAATTTCTTTCAAAAAGGGGGACGTGACCCAATCTTAGGAAAACCGGCTTACGTAAGTAGGCCGAACTCCTAGGCATGCCAACCACCATTCCTTTTTTCAATACCATGGCAGAGGCTAATCCTACTGGCTCTTCTCTGAAGGCCAAATCAAAGATGCACTACCTTCGCAAAAGGGATGAGGAATCTTCCAGTGCTTCTCAAAGAGATGCTTTATGGCGTCATAAGGCCCTAGAAAGGGAGTTTAGCAAGCGGGCTAAAGAGTCACACTCTATAACACCTGCCTTACCTTCTACCCCCCCCCGCCAAGTCAATCCTCTCCCTCCAGGTGCAGTACCTCCACCTGAGGCCGCCAGCCCTCCCGTGTGCCCGAGGCGACCTTCACGCCGACCGCTACAGGCCTACGTTCTGGAGATCCTACTCCAAACATTATACCTGATGACATTAGAGAATGGATGCAGTCTGCCATCCGTCAAGGAATAGCCGAAGGAATGCAGCAGCTGTCTAGACCGGACTCCCGAGGGAGGACTCCCGAGGTTGAATCTTTATCCGGAAGGTCTCTCTCTGCACCAGCGTCTCAACATGGTCAGGTACCTCCTCACATGGATGCCCCATTCCCAAAGGGGGAAGATACCCAAGAAGAAGAGGTAGTGGGCCTTGAACCGTTCGGAGAGTACGAAGGTTCTGATAGAGGTTCCTTGAAGTATTCTGAACCCTTTCTGGAGGCAGATCTAATGGAAGGAGAAATGCCTTTCCCCCGAGCAACCTGCTGTTGTGGGTCTTTTTAAACCCCATTTATTTAAGTCCTTATTATTTAAGGCAAAGAACGTTTCAGGTCTGGCCTCGCAGTTTCCCTCTGACCCTCCTCCATCGAGCCCAGAAGGTCCTGATGACCTTATGTTCAGACAGCCGGCGGTGGCAGCGGACATTATTCCCCCCCCCCCCAATCTTCTCGGATCTGGTCGCAAAGCAGTTGGCTTCAGTGGGTCCTTCTCCGGCCCCCTCTAGTCAGGACAAGAGGTTGTTTACCCTGGATCCGGATTTCTCCGCTATGTTAGATACACCGGAAGTAGATGATCCGATTGTAAGACTTGCCTCCTCTTCCAATCCTACCGATGCACTGGAGGCACTGAAGCTGGAGGATAGGCGAGCGGAGATGGCGCTCCGGCGGGCTCACAAAGCTGATGCTAGGGCTATCCGGTCGGCCACGGCCGCTTCCTTCTTCACCCGGTCCTCCATCAGGTGGCTCAGACAGCTGAAGCAACATATCCCCCCAGCTGACACTAGAGCCCATCAAGATATCGCAAAAATCACGGCGGCGGCGGAATTTGCAGCGGACGCCACCTTTCATTCGGTTAAGTTCTCATCCCGGGCTATATCTTCCCACGTATCTGCCAGACGATTGCTTTGGCTTCGACACTGGCAGATATTAAAAATAAGTCTAAGTTGGCTTCAGCCCCCATATCAAAGGGGCAATTGTTCGGGCCCGCTCTCGAGCCATTGCTTCTGGAAACTCGAAATAAGAAAAAGTTTCTGCCTTTGCTTTTTCGTAGGCAGGAAGCCAAGGGTTCCCAGCCCTTTCAGAGGGGCTCCTTTCGTCCCCCTTTCCAGTCATCATTCACTCCTAGGTTTCAGGGCTCCCCATCATTCCGGTCGTCTTACCAGGACCGGAGTGACTCGGGAGACAGAAGCAGGAGAGGAGGGGGCAGTTACAGAAGGCCCTTTAGGGGTGCCGGGAGTAGGGCGGCCCGCTGACCCAGATAGGATTGCAGGTTCTCCTACCATAGACGGCTGCCTCAGGCATTTTGCCGACAAGTGGGAGGAATCCACCTCAGACACTTGGGTCAGAAATTCAGTTTGCTTTGGCTTGACCCTGCAGTTTCACACTCCCCCTCCTGAGCATTTCAGGTTTTCACCCATCTCTAGGAATCCTGCTAAGCGGGCCCTTATGGCCTCCGCCATCAAATATCTGTCTGATATTAGGGCCATTCAACCTGTACCTCCCTCCCAACGGGGAAGGGGTTTCTATTCCCTTTTATTTTTGGTGCCTAAACATTCCGGGGGTTGGAGACCCATTTTAGATCTTAAGAGGTTAAATCACTTTATCGTACGCCATAAGTTCAAAATGCAGACTTTCCAGTCTATTTTACAGGGCATCAGAGAAGGGGACTGGCTTACATCGGTTGACCTTTCCGAGGCTTATCTCCATATCCCCATTCATTCCTTGTATTCCAAATACCTCAGGTTTTGCTATAATAATCAGCATTTCCAGTATGTAGCCCTTCCCTTTGGTCTCGCCTCGGCTCCGAGATCTTTCACTAAGGTGTTGGCAGCTCTCGCAGCTCACCTTAGACAAATTCCTATCCGGATCCACTGTTACGTTGACGATATCCTGGTTGTATCCCCTTTCCGACATCAGGCCGAGAGTGATACTAGTGCTACCCTCTCAGTACTTCAGTCCCACGGGTTCTTAGTGAACTGGGAGAAGAGTCAGCTTATCCCCTCCACTCGTATATCCCATCTGGGGGCTGTGATTGACTCTGTTGAAGGGAAGGTTTTCCTCTCTCAGGAGAGACTTATTAGTATCCGCACCACTATCAGGGATATCCAGCGAACTGGGAAAACATCTTTGCTCAATTTATCCAAGCTGCTTGGGAAGCTAGTTTCTTGTATTTCCATTATTCCATGGGCTCGCTTGCATTCCAGATCTTTGCAATGGTTCCTCCTGCCGTATCAGCGTTCAGGAAGGAGCACATCAAGGTTCGTAGTGAAGGTCCCGCCGAAGGTTCTCGCCTCCCTCCTGTGGTGGACACGACCATCTGTAAACAGAGGACAGCTATTCAAAGAGCCTCAAAGGGTTACTCTCATGACAGATGCAAGTCTTTCTGGATGGGGGGCCCACCTGCAGTCTCTCTCGGCACAGGGAGTTTGGACTCATGCGGAGCGAAGGTGGAGCATCAACTGGTTGGAGCTTCATGCAGTGTATCTGGCCCTGCGAACATTCCTTCATCGAGTGATAGGGCGCCATGTCCTGGTCCTAACGGACAATACTACAACCAAGGCCCACATCAATCGGCAAGGGGGCATCCATTCCATCCTTCTCATGAGAGAGGCCGAGCGACTGTGTCGATGGGCGGAGGCGCATCTTTCGTCCATCAGAGCGGAGCACATCTCCGGAGCCTCCAACGTCCAAGCAGACTGGCTCAGCAGGGCAACACTGGACCAGGCAGAGTGGCGTCTGCACCCACACCTGTTCAGAGAGGCAGCAGCCAGGTTCGGTCAGCCCCTAGTAGACCTTTTTGCATCTCCGCTCAATGCGCAAACACCAAGGTTCTTCTCCTGTTATCCCTCCAATGGAGCAGAGAATCACGATGCCTTGCATTGCCTGTGACCTCCCGGGCTACTGTACGCCTTCCCTCCGCTTCCGTTGATCCCCAGGGTGATTTGAAAATTGATAGCCGAGAAAGCAGAAATCCTCTTGGTGGCACCATATTGGCCCAGGAGGCCGTGGTTTGCGGACTTCCGCAATCTGTCGGTAACTCTGCCATGGAGGATCCCGTTAGATCAGATTTCGCTGTTGCAGGGCCCGCTGCTTCATCCAGAACCACAGTGGCTACAGTTGGCCGTTTGGAGGTTGAGCGGGAAAGGATGATTGAGGAAGGCTTATCAGCCCAGGTCATTAACACCATTTTGACGGCTAGAAGGCCTTCTACCACTTGCATTTATGATGCGACCTGGAACAGTTTCTGTAACTGGTGCCACAAATCATTCATCGATCCACGCTCTCCTTCAGTTGCGCAGATCCTGGCCTTTTTACAAGATGGCCTAGATGGAGGCTTATCACCTAACACCTTAAGGAGGCAGGTTGCGGCTCTCTCAACGGTGGTTGCTGGCGGCCCTTTCGGTCCCCTTTCCCACCATCCTCGAATGAAGGCCTTTCTTAAAGGGGCTTCTAACTTGCGCCCGTCAGTAGTGCACAGATACCCGACATGGGACCTTAATAAAGTTCTCCTGGCCTTGACTAGATCTCCCTTTGAGCCTCTCAGAGAGGCGTCACTTCAATTTCTTACATTTAAAACAGTATTTCTGGTGGCTATTACTTTGGCTAGAAGGATATCTGAAATTGCAGCTCTATCCGTGAGAAAAGACCTGTGTATTTTTCATTCTGATCGGGTGGTTCTGAGACCAGACCCAGCATTTATGCCAAAGATCAATTCAGCGTTCCACGGGACACAGGAGTTGGTCCTGCCTAATTTCTGTCCGAAGCCTCTGCGCGAGCAAGAGAGGCAGTGGCACACCCTTGATGTTCGAAGGGCTTTGCGTATTTACATTTCGCGCACGCAGTCCATCAGGAAGACAGAGTCTCTATTTTTGTCCTTTCAGCCGAAGACGCTAGGCTGTAAGGTCTCTCCGTCCACGGTAGGCAGATGGATTAGGGCTGCCATATCCAAGCTATAGTTCAAGCTATTCCAGTTCCCAGTGGGGTTACCGCTCACTCCATCAGAAGTGCAGCTACTTCGGCAGCCTGGGCTACTCAGGCGTCTATTCTTGATATTTGCCGGGCGGCCACCTGGGCTTCCCCATCTCCCTTTATAAGACATTATTAAATTGATATTTACACCTCAGCTGAGGCATCTTTTGGCAGGCGAGTCTTGCAGCAAGTGGTGAGAGATCCTGGGGAAGTTCCAATCCAGACGGACTCCCACCCGTAGGACAGACTTGCTTTGGTATGTCCCACTCTCTGGATGCTCGCAGCAGTTCTACGGAGAATGGGCGTTGGTTCTTACCTGATACGCCTCTTCTCGTGGAACTGTGTGGAGCATCCAGCCCCACCCTGATTGGTCCGTCTGAGGGGGGGAATCCTGTTTTGGCCAATGATTTCTAGTGTTGTAATTCAAGTTGTATAATACTTAAGATTAGAGGGTTGTTGTTGTCCTCTCGTCTTCGTTAAAACTGGGGGAACGCATGGAGGAGTCACGTGGAGGAGGAGGGCGTTCCTCCATTTCAGCTCAGCCTGTGAGAAGTGAAGACTGGAGCACCTCCCACTCTTTCTCTGGATGCTCTACGCAGTTCCTCGAGAAGAGGCGTATCAGGTAAGAACCAACGCCCCTTCCCTCAGTCAGGTATACTCTGCAAACTGGTATTCTGAGATTAATAAAAAGTAAGTTGCTTTTTCTACTGGTATTCTGGGAATACCAGTGGAAAAAACAACTTTTTATTAATCTCAATATTGAGTCTTATTATTGCATCCCGATGACTTTTAACACAAAAGCTATGTATTATATTGGAATTAGCCATTGTCTCCTCTTTGGCAAGAAGAGTTCTATGATATTGAGAAACACCAATTTATTTTGCAAGATAAATTATTAAATGCACCCCTATTTAGTTTCATGTAATTATATCACTGGTCAAATAGTGAGAGCTAATTGTTGACTGGGGGGAGGGGGAAGATCCAACCTTAGGTCTCTGATTTGTGGTGCCTGAGTCCAACTCATTTCTGTTTATATCTACCTGAAACTGCTAGGTGAAGTCATCTTCTGGAATGGGGTGAATTCTATTACTAAGTGATGCAGCCATAGAGCACAGCAGTGGTGGGATTCAAATAATTTAACAGCTGGTTCTCTGCCCTAATGATTTCTTCCAACAACCAGTTCACCAAACTGCTCAGAAAGTTAACAACCGGTTCTCTCGAAGTGGTGCGAACTGGCTGAATCCCACCACTGGAGCGTAACAATGTAACATGACCACATTGTTTACCAGTGGCAATCCCAATAGTCCCTGGTGCCATTGTTAAGTGAGGGTTGTAGGTTGTGAAGTGAGGACTTTCTCACAACTTCCTGCTGGCTTCAAACAACCAGACAGTGGTGAAGCTTTCAGGAAGTTGCAAGTTCCAGGTGGCAGGCTGGTGGGAGAGGATGTGTTAGGGTAGGTAGGTAACCGGCATGAGTGCAGTGGAACTTGGTGTGGTGGCAGCCAGGTGGGAGAGACTTACCCTGTGTGATTTACAATCTGCCAGCTTCCCCATTCACTTTGTGAGAAGTGAGAAGCCGGCAGGAAAAGCTACAAGTGGTGATATTGTGAACATAGACTGCTACAACCATTATAAATGTGAGCCAGTTGCTAAATGTCTGGATCATGATCACCTGAATGCAGGGTGGGGGTTTCTGGGATATCTGGAACTTTGAGGATTAGTTGTAAATACAACTCATTCAGCACGGTCGTAACTTTGAATAGTTGTTAAGTGAGTGGTTGTTAGATCAGGACTATTTGTACTATCTTGAAGTCTTCGCTCTGTGGGGGTAAGGGTGGGGGTAAAAGGGGAGACAAAGGGGAGACTGCCTACCAAAATTGCCTTTTTTATACTTAAGAATGGAAAGATTAGTGAGGGAAGGATTGCAAGAGAGTAAGCTATTTGCTTAGTGCATCTGCAGCTCTCAACCCAGGGTTGCTGGTGCTGTCACATTGCGTTTGGTGTGTACAAGAATGTAAGCAAGCACTAAAGCAGTGTTTCTCAACACTGGCATCTTTAAGATGTGTGGACTTCAGCTTCCATAATTCTCCAGCTAGCATGCTTATGACCTTACATCATAAATATATCATAATTGTAACATATAATTTTATTTCTGCATTAACTTTGCTGCTTGCAAGCCAATTGCAAAGCATGCAAATGGTGATCACATGGCTGTAGGCCCCTGCATCAGTATTGCGTCTGAGGTCAGAGTGCCAATTATATAAAATGTTAGGTTCTGAGTTTTTTGCATTTACTGGATAGCGGCTCTTAACCAAGTCTAGCTAATCTTGAAGATAAATATGATAGGATCTGATTGGTACATGAATGGGAGATGACCGGGAAATGTCAGGCTTTTAGGCTAAAGGTCACTTCTTCAGTGCTGTTTTAACTTCAAATAATCACTAAGTGAATGGTTGTAAGTCGAGGACTACTTGTGTCAACTCATAAAACATTTTGTAAACATGTTTTATAGTTGTCAACAGAAAGAAGGGGGGTTTCAAAGAGCAGGCAGCAGTGTGGAATCGAAAGTACCTTCCATTCATATTTTCTTCAGAGACTGATTAGATGCCTGAAGCTTCTGCCACGCAATTGGAGAGCATGATTGATGACTCTTGGTTATGGACGTGTTTCGTTGGATGATACGCCCAGAGGGCTGGAGGGGAAAGCAAGATCAAGGGTGACAGTGGAGAGTTGGCTATGCCCAGGCTAATGCTGGAATGTTAACTTCTAATCCTTTTTAGTTTTGGGAGTGTGGCTCGAGGCTCATGATTTAATTGGAGCAACTATTGAAATCCTGACCACTTGTATGGTTGGCAAGAAAACTTGAGTATCAGAAGCATGCAAAATGTTTTGAATTTAAAATACTTAAAACTTGAAATGGCTTCTTTCCAGTTAGAACTTGCTTTTTCAGGTTCAAAATTTAGACAAAACTGGTGTTATCACTGTGGAACAATTTTGAATTGAAAGCAGTTATTTTAATTCTAGGATGAGATGCTTTGAGTCAGCTAAAGTATTTTGATAATGGAACATTTCCAGGATTGTTGGAATAAAGTGTTTCAAACTAGAAATGAGATATTTTGAATCAAAAGGCTTCAGATTTGAAACATTTTAATACACCGGATGTTTCCATGCCATAATCACTTAAAATGCTGATACTCATTACTTTATTTAGAAAGCAGCAAGTGCTGCTATCTTTCATGAAAAGGTACAGAAGGAGCATGAACTGCTACTGTCTTGTCTTGACTTTAGCATTTTCTAACTTCATTCTCTTCTGCTCAGTCTTGTTATCTTTTTCTTCAAAGCATTGTGACAAATACAACTCTGAAAAGCATAGGGTGCAGGTGGAATGGAGGTAAAGTCTTTGTAGAAATTTGCTGCCCTCTTATTTTTTGTCAGTCTTCTGTATGTCCCATAGGTGCTTTTTCAGGAAACAACTGGATTCTCCTGAGAGCTGCTCGGATCGTCCAGATAGTGGGTGGAGCTTCAGTCTCTGCTGTTGTAGGCTGAGCTTAATTTCTGAGGAACGCTCCTCCTTCCATCACGTGGCTCGCCACAGCGTTCCCTATTCTCCCTCGAGCCACTCGGAGCATCCATAGAGTGGGATGTGCTTCCGAGTCCTCTTCTTGCAGGCTGAGCTTTAGCTGAGGAAATGCTCCGCCCCCTCACGTGACTCCAAGTAGCGTTCCCCCAGTCTTTTGCTCAGCCTTGAAGAATCAGGCTGTTGTTGGAAAGAGCTCCTTGGCTGATTGACACTACCTATATTATTCTGGCTAATTTCCTCACCTTCAGGTCTGATATTTCCTTTCCTTCCTCCTGCGCAAAAGGTTGGGACTTAGGGGGAATCTCCCCTCGCCCCTAGGGGCCAAGCGGGCGGGTTCGCAGCGCTTCGCACGACCCCCCCATTATTAGATCGCGTTGCTGCTTCCGCGCTGCCTTGTGGCGCACAACTTTCGCTGGATTCCCCCCCACCCTAAACGCCGACCGGGAGGGCTAGTCGCTCCTTAAGAGCACCAGGCGTGCTGAGCTAACCAGACAAGCCCTCCTTGCCGTCCCGAAGGCGCCCGACATAGCTCAGCTCGCGGCCGCCATCTTGGGGCCGCATCGTGGTTGGGCGCCATTTTTATTTCTGATTCTTGCTGCTGCGGTGGAAGTAAAAGTCCAAGATCCCCTGGGTCAAGAGTTAGTTGCTTTTAGCGTTCCTTCGGGCTCGCTTACATTGTTTCTGTTGGCCTCCCGCAGCCTCTATCGGGGCGAAGTTGCAGCACCCCCCCCTCCGGCTTGTTGCTGGAGGCCTGCTGCCAGAGGCCTCTCTCCTTCTAGGCCTCAGGCGTTTATTTGGTAAATCCGGCCTGTACTGTGGTACCTCTTTGGTTCCTTTCCTGCTGTTGTATATATAAAAAAAAAAGGAGAAAAGAAATGAAAGAGAGAAAAATTTACAGACGAAATTATGCGTTTTTATACGTATATACATAGATAACCTTTACATGCAGATAGCATTAAAAAAAATAGAAAAAAAAAATCAGAGGATTACACATCTGTACATATTATACATATATATATTTATTTATTCCTTACTACCAGTTACCACTGTACATATTAAATTCCAAAAGGGGGAGCGGGCCTGCTCAAACCTCACTCGGCCCCACTCAGGCCAATTCCAGGCGAGCCAACCACCCTTTACTATTATTACTATTATTATCACCAGGACAAGGAACTTTCTGTTATTATAATTATCAAATTGCAGACGGCAATCTCTCTAAACGACCTTCCTTGAAGGCTAAGGCAAAGTCCCACTACTTGTGCAGGCAGGACAATCCACCCTCTTAGGAGTTAGACAGGGAGACTAGTTGTCATCCATTGACCTCTCTGAGGCATACTTACACATCCCAATCCAACCCTCCCACTCCAAATTTCTGCGTTTCAGCTATAATAACCGCCACTTCCAATACGTGGCCCTTCCATTTGGGTTGGCCTCTGCCCCAGGACCTTTACCAAGGTCCTGGCCGTTCTGACTGCCCACCTCAGATCCATCCCGGTGAGACTCCACTGGTACCTGGATGATATTCTCATCCTATCCTCCTCCAAGGAACAAGCCGTCAGGGATACCCAAATTACCCTTACCGCCCTCCAGGAACGGGTTCCTCATCAATTGGAAGAAAAGCCAATTGGCTGCTTCCACTAGGTTATCCCACCTGGGGACTATAATAGACATGGTCAAAGGGAGGGTGTTCATCTCTCCGGAGAGAATACTCAGCATCCAACACTCAGTCAAACTCGTCAGACGACTTAAGAGGGTTTCCCTCCTCAAACTATCCAAGTTGCTAGGTAAAATGATCTCTTGTATCTCCGTTATTCCCTGGGCCCGTTTCCACTCCAGATCTCTCCAGTGGTTCCTGCTCCAGTACCAAAGGGCCGGATCCAACAACTCAAGGTGCAAGGTCAAGGTCTCACCGAGGGTTCTCACCTCCCTCCTTTGGTGGAGCAGGGCATCGATCAACAAGGGCTGCCTCCTCAAGGAGCCCCCAAGACTCACTATCACCACAGACGCCAGTCTGTCCGGATGGGGCGCCCACCTACAGTCCCTTACAGCTCAGGGCAGATGGTCAGCGTCAGAAATGCTGCGCAATATAAACTGGTTAGAGCTTCGCGCCATCCACCTGACCCTCCACAGTTTCCTCCCTCAGGTACAGGGCTGCCACGTTCTCATTCTCACCGACAACATAACAGCCAAAGCTCATGTCAACAGGCAGGGGGGCACTCAGTCATTAAGCCTAATGAGGGAGACCGAGTGCCTCTGACGGTGGGCAGAGTCTCACCTCCTTTCACTCAGGGCCGACCACATTTCGGGTATCGACAACACCCGAGCAGACTGGTTGAGCAGGACCACCATAGACCCGTCGGAGTGGCACCTCCATCCAGTCCTGTTCAGGGAGGTGACAGCAATATTCGTCTGCCAGTAGTAGACCTGTTTGCCTCCCCCCCTCAATACCCAACTTCCAAGGTTCGTTTTGAGATTCCCGTCCCTAGGGACAGAGAACCACAATGCCCTCCGATGCCTGTGGCCCTCGGGCCACCTTTACGCCTTCCCCCCTCTGGCACTGGTGTCCAGAGTTCTTCAAAAGCTACTCCTCGAGAAAGCGAAATTGCTTTTTATAGCTCTTTATTGGCCCCGTCGCCCTTGGTTCGCGGATCTCCGCAGCCTATCTGTAGCCCCTCCCTGGAGGATCCCAGCAGACAGGATATCCCTGTCGCAAGGCCCCCTCCTTCACCCGGACCCCCAATGGCTCCAACTAGCCGTCTGGAGGTTGAGCGGGAACGTCTGAAGAGGGAAAATTTCTCCACCGAAGTCATTGATACCATTTTAGCAGCCAGGCGTCCCTCCACCAGAAGGATTTATGTTGCCACTTGGGTCATTTTCTGCAAATGGTGTGCCAATCTCCTCATTGAACCAACCAACCCATCTATTGCCCAAATTCTCGACTTTCTTCAAGAGGGTCTCAGCAAGGGACTGTCCCCCAACACACTAAGGCGTCAGGTGGCAGCTTTATCCACCGTCATTGCCTGCGAGGGGGTCAGCTCACTCTCTCATCATCCCCGCATCCGAGCATTTCTGAAAGGGGCCACAAACTTACGGCCACCGTCCCTTCACCGGTATCCGACCTGGGACCTCAACAGAGTCCTGACTTCTCTCACTAAGCCACCCTTTGAACCCCTAAGAGAGGTCTCTCTCCAGTTCCTATCCTACAAGGTAGTGTTCTTGGTGGCTATCACATCAGCCCGCAGGATTTCAGAGATCGCTGCTCTGTCGGTCAGGAAGGATCTGTGTGTCTTCCATCCCGACCGGGTGGTCCTCCGACTTGACCCTTCCTTTCTACCCAAGATTAACTCGGTTTTCCACAGGGCTCAGGAACTTATCCTCCCCAATTTTTGTCCCAGGCCAACTCATGAAAGGGAGAGATTATGGCACACTTTAGACATTAGACAGGCCTTGCGGATCTATATTAAACGTACTCAGACCTTCCGCAGATCCGAGGCCCTGTTTATATCCTTTCAACCAAAGTCACAAGGGCTCAAGGTACCCTCAACCACCATAGGCCGTTGGATAAGGGCGGCCATTTCCAAGGCCTACCAAGCCCAGGCCCTCCAAGTACCCAGGGGTATCACGGCTCATTCCACCAGGAGTGCGGCAACTTCAGCCGCCTGGGCTATCCAGGCCCCAATACTCGACATTTGCCAGGCAGCAACGTGGGCCTCCCCATCGCGCTTCATTAGACATTACAAAATCGACAGGTATGCCGCAGCGGAGGCTTCCTTTGGTAGAAGGGTCCTTCAGAGGGTAATCAGGGAATCCGAGGAGTCTATAGACCAGACGGTGTCCCCCCCGTAGGACAGGCCCCAGCTTTGGTATGTCCCACTATCTGGACGATTCGAGCAGCTCTCAGGAGAATGGCCGTTGGTTCTTACCTGACACGCCATTTCTATGAGAGCTGTGAGGATCATCCAGCCCCTCCCTTTTCGGTCTTTCACCGTCTGGTGGAGTCTTGTTTCGGCCAATGCACCTTAAGTCTAGTAAGAGGTGGGCACGAATGCCTGTTTTTTCCTCTTGTCTTCGCATAAACTGGGGAACGCTGTGGCGAGCCACGTGATGGAAGGAGGAGCGTTCCTCAGAAATTAAGCTCAGCCTACAACAACAGAGACTGAAGCTCCACCCACTATCTGGACGATCCTCACAGCTCTCATAGAAATGGCGTGTCAGGTAAGAACCAACGCCCATTTTCTTTTTTTCTTTTGAAGACGTTTCGCTTCTCATCCAAAAAGCTGCTTCAGCTCTGACAGGATGGTGAGGAAACTGAAGGATTTATATTCCTTGCAGTCATCTGGTCATTTGCATCCTTTTGGAAGATGCATGCTCACTTTCCTATACCCCCACTATCCTGTCAGAGCTGAAGAAGCTTTTTGGATGTTTGTGTTGGATAATTATATGTAAAATTGTTTATTCTGACAGTATATACTCTATAATCTTTTTGTTGTATTTTTCATTTATTTTTAAAGCATTTGTTAATGCGTTTTCTTATAATGTATATGTATTTTTGTATTTTGTTATTTTTGAGTGTTCTCTAAAATTTACACACACACACACATACAGACAGAGCTTTTCCACTGCTCTTTTTTTGAACTGATAAAAAATGTGTCCTCACAGATGGTCTGTGCTCACTCACTCACTGCAGCATCCCCCCCCCCCCAAATTATGTAGAAATGCTGGTAGCTGCCTCTTCCAAATGAAGGTGATAACAGCAGTTTTTCCAGTGTTTTTTTCTTCTTTTTTCTTAATTATTAGCTTTGGGCTTTGTCTGTTCCCTCCCCGGTGATGTGTCCTTTTCTAAACAGAAAATGAAAACATCAGCAGACTCTTCTGCAAAAGGTGGCAACCACTAACTTTCTTTTTCCTTTAACTTTTAGATGAGATGTGCAGCATTGTGTGATCATCTGATAATTCCTAGAAGAGGAAGAATTTGCTGCATGTGGAGGAAATTTCCTGTTTAAAAAAAGTAAGTCAAACCTACTCCCCACCCTCCACTTGATTTCGCTTCCCTACAAATAGCCGTTGAGATATGCCGTGTAAGGTATTCAGTTTTGAAAAATGTAGACGAGTGGTGTACACCCCCTTTCGTTCAGATATTGGTAGATCTACTTTTTCATTCATTTCCCTAAAGAAGGGTCTGTCTCTCCCTTCCTTTTGTGGCCCAGGGTGGTTGGGGCCAAAAATTGAGAACCTCTTTGGATTTTGGGGGTGGGTGGGGAGATTTAAGAGGTACTGCAAATGCTGAAAGCATCAAGTCACACTGAAGCTCCGTTCTTAAGTCGAATCCCCTTTACATACAAAAAGTTGAAATCTGTGACATTCCAGTAGAAGTTTCATGACCCAACTAGGTTACCAGCATCAGCGTGAGGCACTGATCCCTGTTCATAAAAGGTACCAGTTGATGAGGGTGGTGGTTTTCTTCTTGACTGTTTGTTTGGTGTTAATCCCTGTTTATCTGGGTGTAGATTGACGAGGAAGATCTCTTTCTTTTTGTTTTCATTTTAGACCTTTTTGTCTTTTTTTGAATGGTGTGTAAATGTAGTTTGTAGGTCTTTTGATGACTAATTTGTCTGAATATTATGTTTTCAGGAATTTCCTTGCATTTTTAGATTTGGCTTTGTCTAAGATACTCAGTTTCCTGTTAATACTATAGATGAGTCTGTCCAAGTGTTGTGAGATTAATTTTTTATTGTGTCTTCTGACTCCTGGTTGGAGTTCATGAATGCAGTCTGCTGATCTTCTGCCTGTCTCATCCTATATAGTGAGCGGCTGATACAGTCTTTACTCTTTATGTTGTAGATTAGGGGTCTCCAACCCTTTCCAGTCATTGGGAAGATGTTGGAGGAATGGGTGGAGCTAGTTCTCCTGGCCCCTCATTGGCCCAGGAGACCCTGGTTTGCAGATCTGGTGAACCGTGGAGGATCCTGGCCAACCGAATCTCCCTACATCAGGGAGCCTTACTCCATCTGGCTCCTCAGTGGTTCCGATTGACCATTTGGCGCTTGAGCGGCAGCATCTAAAGCAGGGGTCTCCAACCTTGGCCCCTGGAAGCCTGGCGGACTTCAACTCCCAGAATTCCACAGCCAGCTTTGCTGGCTGTGGAACTCTGGGAGTTGAAGTCCGCCAGGCTTCCAGGAGCCAAGGTTGGAGACCCCTGATCTAAAGGAAGCCAACCTTCCTGATAGGGTTATCTACGGTATCCAGGCTTCTTGCAAACCCTCTGCTATGTGCCTCTATGATGTCACCTGGAAAGTTTTCTGTAACTGGTGCTTGAGGGAAACCTTAATTCCACCTCTTTCATTAGCTGAGGTGTTGCTCTTCCTTCAAGATGGGCCTGAGAAGGGACTTGCTCCTAACACCCTGCGTCGCCAGGTGGCTGCCCTTTCATCTCTTTTGTCCTGGGATACAATTCCTTCCTTGTCACATCACCCATTGGTCTGTAGATTTTTGAGTGGCAGCATCTGCTCCTCTTCCACCAGAAGGGAAGCGGGACCTCACAGGTTCCTCCTTCTTGTCCAGTGGCACATAAACATTTCACCTTGACATTGTGTACAATATTCAGAAAAATAGAAGGGGTACAGGACCATGTGCTAGAGAAATGACACACAGTGAACAATGGCAGCATGACCACCTTTCAACCCAGCAAGAAAGGGCCATTCCTTTCCTTCCCCATTGGCAGGAGTGGAACTCCTTGATCCTGCCTGTATTTTTGTAATAATTAGAATGTATTTATTTATTCATACCATCTATAGCAGGGGGATAGCAATTAATTTTCCCAAGGGGCCACATGAGAAGCTGTGGCTGCTGTGGAAGGCTGTGAAAGCGCCATAGGCATGCACGCACACATATGCATATTTTTTTTTTAAAAAAATAGTTGCCTTCAAAATAAAAGCAATTTTTTGCAGGCCACACAGAGAGAGATGTCGCCCAGAGGCCGTAAAATGCCTAGGTCTGATCTATAGGCTGCTCAATTTCTAACGACTCCAGGCAATTTATCATTAAAAAGTCAGAAAAGGAAAAGGAAAAAAACATAAGCAGCCCAAAGGCAAGCTTATAAAACAACAACCCAAGAGGCTGAAGAGAAAGGAGTGAGCTCTACGGAATGGGCACAGTGGTGGAGAGAAGTCCAGCAGCATCTGAGCAGCCTTATCGCTTCTTCCATCAGGGCAGGCCTGGAAATGACCACACCAGTGTTCCTCCTTTTCTGTAGGCACGAAGCAATTGGGAGAAGGGACATTGTTATGACTGCAGGGTATCAATGCCTAATCTTGGGAAAAATGCCATTATTGTAGTTGTACCAGACAGGATCATTTCATTGCATTAAGGAGAGTTTCCAGATTATGTTAATGTATTCAGGGCAACAAATAATGCAAGAGCAGCTGCACCAAAATAGCACATTTTTATTCCCCCCCCTCCCCAATTCCTTCACAGTCTCCCCTACATCTGGGACAAAGGCAGTATATTTCTATCTCCAGAAGTCTAATCTTGGCTCTACAGTTGAGCACCAAGGCTTGCCTAGAAACCCTGCAGAATTTCTGAGGTCTGTGTTGCCTTGACTGAACAACTCCTGCCTGTTGGTGAAACGTCATTCCAGCTCTTTTCCAAATGGAAATCTAATCTAACTTTCAGTCCATGTGGAAATGTATTTCCTGAGGGAATAGAGAATCGATAAGATTCCAGGGTAGAAATTTCCTTTGTGTTAGTCATTCTGTAGTCAACACCAACTGGCTGGTTAGGAGCCCAGCACAGAGCCTGTTGCTCATTAGGTCTCTGTTAGCATACCTAATCAAGCACTAACTAGTAAGGTGTTTTTAAACACCCCACCTTATTTTTATAAATACGGCAGTGAACCTAGCTAATCCTCTTTCTTCCTCCTGGTCAGTTAGACTGAGAGAGAGTGGCCCAAAGTCACCCATCACGCTTTCATGCCTAAGACGGGACTAGAACTCACCGTCTCCTGGCTTCTAGTCTGGTGCCTTAATTGCTAGACCAAACTGGCTCTCTGGTTATTCAAACTAGATACTTTAAATGTTGCCTTAAATGTTCAAGCCTATCAACTTCATCACAAGATTCAGAAAATGTCCCTTGCATCTTGGAACATTCAAGTTGCATTAACTTCCTTAACTAGTATCCTTTCTAACAACAACAAAAAAGGAAAAGCAGTTAACCATCTTGACCTTGCCTGAGTGGGATACAGATGGATCTTTTTTATTTGCCCATTGTCCATGGGGGTGGAGTATTTGAGGATCTGCCTTAGTTCTATTTTACTACCGGTCCCATTAGGCTGGTCAGGACAGTCGTGATCCTTAAACTGTCTATTCATAGAGAGATTTGTCAGCTCGTGGGACTCAGGAAGTATGCCTTTTCCATAGGACAGTGGTGGAGAGAAGTCTAACAGCATCTGAGCAGCCTTATCACTTCTTCCATCAGAGCAGGCCTCGAAATGACCACTCCAGTGTTCCTCCTTTTCTGTAGGCACGAAGCAATTGGGGGAACTGGAACAGAGGGTTCCAACCTTTTGGACCTCAAGGACCACCAAATTCATAATTTTAAATCCCGCAGAACACTAATATGAATCTAGCATGCCACTCACTGAAGCGCCTGGACTCCCACTGTCGGGATGGGGTCCTTTAGGCACTTAGTTTGGCTGCCTGTTTCTGCAACCTTAAAAATACTCGTCATTTGGACCCATTTCCCACAGAAAACAAAACACCGGGATCACTCACCTCTCTTTCTCTCTCCTTCCCTCCCTCCCTGCCTCTCTTTCTCCCCTCCCCCATCCATGGGGGGGGGGAGAAAGGAACCTCTGAACTTGTGCTGGGTGGTGGGAATCTGATGTCTGGAGGCCAACCAGCCATGTGCTGAAGACCAGATGGCTGGCAGGGAAGTGGGGAACAGGTACCGGCAGTGGATGCACATGGGAGATTGCGGCATCAGAGCCCTTCCCAGATGTTCTCTGGCCTGCGAAGGGGTGGGGCTCGGGGCAAAGGAACCTCCGAACTCAGGTCGCCTCCTGCATTGAGGAGGCTAAGCGGTTGGCAGCGAAGCTCTCAGGTGAAGATGTTGCAAGAGGGAGGCTCGGACCCTCCCCTCAGGAACCGCAAAATGCTCACCACCCCTCTGGCACCTGCCAAGCCGCCTCCTTCCCGTTGGGCATGTGAGCGCTTCTGGCAAGGAGGAAGAGAAGCATGGTGGGAGGAGGCTTGGCGGCTGCCAGGGGGGCGGCGAGCGCTTTGCAGCTCCTGACGGGAGGGGTTGAGCCTCCCCCTCGCAACATCTTCACCTGAGGGCATCGCTGGCAGCTGCTCAGCCTCCTTAATGCGCAGAGGCAGGAGGCAACACCAGTTCAGAGGTTCCTTTCTCCCCCTCCTGGTCTCAGGCCAGGGAACACCCAGGAACAGCTCTGATTCTGCAATTTCCTGCACCCCTCCCCTCAGGAGCCGCAAAGCGCTTGCCGACCTTCTGGCATGCTTCTCTTCCTCCTCGCCAGAAGCGCTCCCATGCCCAGTGGGAAGGAGGAGGCTTGGTGGGTGCCAGAGGGGCAGTGAGAGCTTTGCGGCTCCTGCGATCTCCCACATGCTACCCTCCCTCCCCACACACATCAGTCCATCTGCTGCTGATATCACCTCTGTTGCAGACACAGATGCGCTGCAGGCCACACAAAAATTCTCACGGACCACTGGTTGGCAACCTCTTCTCTGGAACACCGTACCACTGAGATTTGGCTGTTTTCTCATGTTTGGAAGCCAATAGAATAATTGAGACTGTGAATGGTATTTTCACGAGAGCCATGGGGACACAGTGGTTAGAATGCAACACTGCAGGCTAACTCACTGCTCAGGAGTTTGATCCTGACTGGCTTAAGGTTGACTCAGCCGTCCATCCTTCCAAGGTTGGTAAAATGAGGACCCAGATTCTAAAGGGCAATATGCTGACTCTGTAAACTTGCTTAGAAAGGGCTGTAAAGCACTGTGAAGTGTTGTATAATTCTATTGCTATTCATTTTGTGTTGGTTGGGAATGGTGTGTGTGTGTGTGTGTGTGTGTGTGTAAATATATACAATTTATATACTACTAACCAATAACTCAGCATTGCCTGGGTATTTATTTATCCCAATCCTGTAGTCGGGACTCACGCTGTTGTACTGTCTGTCGTTCAATTCTTCTATTCCTCCACAAGAGGGAGCCCTGTGAAGCCATTACCATGGCAGAAGCCGTTTTAAGGCACGCGCGCGCACACACACACACACACACACACACACACACACACACACACACACAAAAACTGTTAGGGTTGTCTTTCCCCCACAGTATTTGTTTCCAGAGGGTAAATTATCTGTATACCAAGTTTGGTACATTTAAAGATTTTCTTTTTTTAAAAAAAAAAGTTTTTATTAATTTTCTACAAACAAACAAGACAGACAAAACATAAAAACATCAACTCTTATATATACATCCAGTGTGTCAGTTGGTTCATCATTTTTGTGCATTCATTCTGTAGTCTCAATTACAATTATGTTACATAACAACTCATATTGTCAGTCCAAACTTATATATCCTAATATCACTAAAAAAAGAAGATTTTGACTATATTTTTAATCATTCATGCTTAATGAGCTAACAATACTTTAAACCAGTTTACTCTATAACAAATCATCTGATCATATCAAATCAATCCTAAGAAATCCTTTATAAATATAATATCAAATAGCAAAATAATAGCAAAATAAAGATATTCCTTACTATCTAGCATTCTGAATATTCTATTATCGTGTTTTATCATCTAACCATTTATAAAAAAGATCCCAAATTTCGTAAAATTGTTTATCCTCTTGCTCTCTAATTTCAAATGTCAATCTGCTCATCTCAGCACATTCCAATATTTTCTTAATAATTTCTTCCTGTAATGGTATTTTCTCATTCTTCCAATTTTTAGCAAATACAATCCTGGCCGCTGTTAATACATTTACAATCAGGTATTTCAAATCTTTACTATATATATCAGGTAAAATTCCCAATAAGAAGATCTCTGGTTTCAAATCTATATGTTTCTTTGTCATTTTTTCCAACCACATGCGAATTATAGTCCAATATTTTCTAGCATCCTCACAAGTCCACCACATATGGTAATACGAGCCGGGTATCTGATGACATTTCCAGCATTTTTCAGATTTGTTCTTAAACATTCTTGCTATTCTTGTCGGAGGAAAGTGCCACCTGTAAAACATCTTATACAAGTTTTCTTTATATGCTGTTGACATTGTCATTTTATAATTTTGAGACCACAATTTCTGCCATTTCTCTAAATCAATCCCATATCCAAAATTCTTCCCCCAAACAATCATAGTTTCTTTGACTTGTTCTTCCTCTAATTTCATTCCCAGTAAATAACCATATAATTTTTTAATCACCTTCTCATCAGTACCCATCAAGATCTTATCTAAATCAGTCTGCTTATCATAAAATCCCTCCGTTTTAGAATCTTCATCATACCTTGAGTGTATTTGTGCATATGAAAACCAATTCATCCTTATACCTTGTTCTTCTAAGTTTTGGATCGATTTAAGTTCACCCTTTTCATCCAAAAGTTCCCCATATCTAACTGTTTGTTCCTTCTTGTAAATTATAGGATAGGAAAATGCTTCAATGGTAGATAACCAGACTGGAATTTTCAAATAACATTGTCTTTTTATCTTCTCCCAATTTAACCACAAAGACTCCCGTACATAATGTCTTCTAAAATAACCCTGTGTTTTAGTTCCCTTTTACCATAAAAAAGCATGCCAACCCAACAGCAAGTCATGTCCTTCCAATGTCAACAACCTATGTACATTAAAAGATTTTCATCTAATCTAATCTTATTTCATCTCATCTCATCTAATTGTATTTATAACAGTTGGTTTATAATTTAATTTTAATTTAATACTTTTCCCCATCCAGAGTTTTATTGGTGAGATGCACAGCCACATAAATTAATATAAACAAACAGAGCATCAAGGACCCCCACAAATAATTATACAAACTGCTCTGGAGGAAGAGAAAAAAAACCAGGGAGACATTGATTCCAAGTGAGGATGTTCAGTTAGCCTTAGATCACACAGGTGCTACTGTTTTCTTACACTTCCTGACATACAGCTTGAATGAGGAACATCTTCCGTTCCAACACATTGCTATAAAATAATCCCTCACTTTCTGTTTAAGCCAGTGCTCAGTCAATGCACGGCACAGGTTGGGAACGTAGCAGGGCAAAATAAAAACCTGATATTATTTCAAGGCTTGAATGCCTCTTGGAGTCTTTCACATTCAGTGTAAAAAGGAGATGAGAACTGTGATTGCCAATACGTTTGATAACTCAGATATATAATGCCATATCAGTGGGAGTTTGGAAACTGGCTGGAAGTTCTCCAGAATATTTAGGATGAGCTTTTTAAGTTCCACAGCCTCTTTTTTTCCAAGTCATTCAGCACCACCCACTCACTGAAAGAAGTATTTACCATTGCTTTCCTCTCTAGCTTCCTATCCTTTCCAAGCTCATCCAGATAACCTCAGAGACAGCTTTTCTTCTGGCCCATCCTTTCCAAAAAAAGCTTCCTGCTCGCTTTACAAAGGGATGCTCATAGCAGTCTTGAGATGTTAAAAGGCAGCTGGACTTTTTTGTTTTGTTTTGTTTCTCCTTGAAAACATTTCGCTTCTTGGATGAGAAGTGAAAGATTTTCAAGGGAAAAAACCATCAAGAAAGTCCAGTTGCCTTTTCAACAGCTTTGGGACAACCATGGCCTTGGATGATGGAGAATCTCCATAGATCAGGGGTCTTCAAACTTGACAGATTTAAAACTTGTGGACTTCAGCTCCCAGAATTCCTCTTCCAGTCAGGTTAGCTCAGGAATTCTGGGAGTTGACGTCCACAAGTTTTAAATCTGTCAAGTTTGAAGACCCTTGCCATAGCTCAGTGCAATGCTGTTTCCTAGCGGCTCCAGTGAGCTGCAGACCAATCAGTGGGGATCAGACCATGGCCCAAACCAAGTGGTGATGTTCTTTAACTTAATAATCTTAAGCACGTTCATTGACACTCTCCCAAGCCTCTTTCATCAGTGATGTGACAGATTTACAAGCACCTTCTAGAAATGGCCATTTGCCTCACTTCTCACATATTGCTGACCCTGATAGCAAAATAATGGTGACTTTGACAGACACAGGAATTCCTTGACTTGCAACCATTCGTTTAGTGACTGTTCAAAGTTACAACGGCACAGAAAAAGTGACATAGGACTGTTTTTCACATTTATGAGCATTGCACCATTCCTGCGGTCATGTGATCAAGATTCATACACTGCAACCGGCTCACATTTATGGCCATTGCAATGTGCTGGGGTCATGTGATGACCACCTGACAGGCAAAAGTCAATGGGAAAGCCAGTTCCACTCAACAACTGTGTTACTAACTTAACAACTGCAATGATTCACTTAACTGTGGCATGGAAGGTCATAAAATGGGGCAAAACTCAGTTAATACCTCTTGCTTAGCAATGGAAAATTTGGGCTCAATTGCAAGTTGAGAACTACCTGTATTCTCAGCTGCAGCACCTACAGGGCTCAGACAAATGGGAGCAGGCAATCCAGTGAGCTCTATCTTGTCTCTGTTTCTCAGGTACTTCACTTTCATTGTTATGTAAAGGCAGCAATAATTAAGACCTCTTTTTTTCTAAAGAGGTTTGCCCTGTTCCTTCAAGTGGGTAATTATAGGTCAGTCTCTTATCATGATTGGATAAAGTATTGAGACAGGGATGGCTTCTCAGTTGCAAAGCAATCTTTGAGCAAATTATCTTGATTCATTTCAAATTAGGTTCAGCACAGACTACTGAATTGAGACTGTTTTGGTTAGCCTTGGGAGATAACACTTGTTCTGAGACAGACACCAAAAAATGTCACTATTTCTATTTGCCCTTTTAGAAACTTTCTGTCCTATTGACCACAAACTCCTTCTGGGTCACAGGAGATATTAGTGAAAAGGAGGCAGGGTTTGCTCTTAACTAGATTTCACTTGGTGCCATTTGGAGTAAACTACTATTTGAAATAGGTGCTGTCATTTGGTAATCCTCAGACTCCATTCTGTCTCCATTGCTTTTCAATATCTGCATACATTCTGGAGGAGATCAGTAGGAGACTTGGATCAAAATAAAAACCTGAACTAAATGTTCCCTATTTATGGTGAATGTTTTTGATACTCAAGGCCTCTTCAGTGGCTTTCTTTTATTTGGATTATCTTATGAGGGAAAAACATGTACCTCTGTTTCTTTAAATTCAGACTTGTTGTGCAAAAGGCTTTATATGTGGTAAACAATTTGAGGGAACAAAATATTTCAGATCTCTGAATCTTGAAGTCTCTCTTTATTTACCTAGCTAAGCAATGCTTATTCTCCATGAAAACAAACTAACAAGTATTTCTGATGAATCCAGAATTCGTAGTGTAGGAAGTTAACACCCACCTCTAGGAAATATTGAAAAGGCAGAATATTTCCCCTAAAAAGAGTAGAAACTCAGAAGTAGAAGCTTACGCCCACCTTTGTTAATGGGTGGGCCATTAAGACCTAGGCCAAAGTATTCTACATAATAAAGGGCCAAAGTAGTCTACATAATAAAGGGCTTTGCCCATCTCACCACCTGGCCTGGGAAGTTTGCATCAGCCAGCACTCAAGTGAAGCCATGTGGTCCAGGCAAGCCTACAAAGTTAGCTAAGACCCCGCCCCTGGGAGTCTGACAGCCAATGGGATACAATTCTTGCACAGGAACAGGAAATACTAAGGTGGGGCCCAACAGAGGGCATATAACTAAGGGTCTCTCAGCATCTTGGCCCTTCTTTTCCTTCACCCAACATCTTGAAGCATATGATCATCCTTTTCACTTTGGAGCTCCAAGCCATGTGGTCCTGTCCATTGTGAAACCATCTTTCCAAACAGCCTTTGTGTTTCCAGTGTCTTTCCCCCCATTTGGAACTGACCCCAGAAGGATAATTCTTCCAACACTAGTATAGAGGGCTCTTTGACAAGAGCTATTATATATTAACTATTACTGTATTGCTCTTGTGTACCAAGGGTGCTTTTCAGTTCTGGCTGAATGATGGGAAACGAAAAGATTTATATCCCTTAGAACAGGGGTCTCCAACCTTGGCTCCTGGAAGCCTGGCGGACTTCAACTCCCAGAATTCCACAGCCAGCTTTGCTGGCTGTGGAACTCTGGGAGTTGAAGTCCGCCAGGCTTCCAGGAGCCAAGGTTGGAGACCCCTGCCTTAGAAGTTTTCTGGTCATGAACATTCTGAGAGCCATTGAAGCTCATTGGGAGTTTATCTGTATCCTCAGGATCACCTGAATCAGTCCTTTTTCTTGATGGCAAAAAACTGAACTGAGCAGCTCAGCTCATAAAGAGCAGATTGGCTTAATTGCCACCAATCTTTTACCCATCTCTTCACCCGAGTCTTTATTCCCACTCTGATTTGCATCACACTTTGACAAAATTAAAAAAAAAACAATCCACCTCTTTTTCAGCTTCAAGATCTTGCATTTACCTAGAAAAGCTTGGTTGACGGTTTTCATTTCCTTTCAAGAGAGATTTGTATAAGACACTTGTGCGATTTGTCTCACTTCTTGCTTTCCAGAAGGAGGAAACACCCCCCCCCCACTTCTATTGCTACGTCTTTATAAAGGCAGGGTGACCTACTTTGTTTACTCTGTCCAATGGTTAAGGAGCTTGTAGTTCCTGCCCAGAGTTAACATTGGGCTTGTTTAGATATAAATATAGATATAAATAATATTGTAAACTGTAATTTGGTTGCTCATGATCATGCAAGCCTGTTGATGGCATTTTGCTTGATTATTCTTGTTTGACTGCTCCTGCTAGTTGGAGCAATTAGACAAGTTTGAGCTAGAGTACCTGGTTTGTTGCTTTTTCAAACTAAAGTTAAAGCGAAGGGTCCTTGATGCCTGTGGAGATTCTCAGTCATCCAAGGTCATGGTTGTCCCAAAAGTGCTTTTTCAAGAGGCAGCTGAACTCTCTGGTTTTTCTTTGAAGACATTTCAGTTCTTGGATGAGCTACTTGGATGAGAAGTGGACGAGAACTTGGATCTTCAAGAAAAAACAGACAGTCCAATTGCCTCTTGGAATAAAAAACCCCTTTGGGAGGGATCCTTGATGCTCTCCAAGCTTGGTTGTTTTCTTACGGATGTTTCATTACTCAAGTAACCTAATCAGTGCTGATGCTACCTAGTTTGAGTCATGAAACATCTGCAAGAAAACAACTAAACTCTGAGAGCACCGAGGACCCCCTCATTTCAGCCCTGAGCTACAAATATTCTCCGTTATTGGCAAAGTTAAAAAGTAGGTTTCTTCTTGATTTCTGATTCTGCCTAGTTAAGAAACCAGCTAGTTCCTTGTTCAGACATAAAACAATACAAATGGTGCATTGATGTTTCCAAATCAGAACAATGCATCCATTCATTCAATTTAGACACTGACTTCTAGACTGCATTTGGTCAGTTTATGATCAAACCAAACCGTTAGAAAATACAAGCGAAACAGGATTAAAAAGAACAATTTAGAAAGTAAGAGCGAACAAAATGGTGACATTAAAAAATATTCAACAGGGACCCCAACCATCCTACTCTGGCAGAAAATATGCGGTAGCATTCTGGCTCAATCCTGATATCGATACTGGAAAAATGTTCTTTGATTACGCACAAATTGGTCCATTGACCAAGTTGGAATAGTTCTGCTCTTGTGGAAGTAAGTAGGAGACCAGGCCTCATTGCCTATCCCCTTGCTGCTGGTTCTGTTTTTATACAGAGCAGAATTTGCTACAATTCAAATACCCTTTATAATTCATAACTCTTTTATAATTTATTGCTATAATTCAGGCATGTTTTAATCATTCATGCTGTCATGTGAGTGTCTTTTGCTGCCCTCTGGTGTTGTTTGTAGTTCCTAGCTTTTTTAACTTTGAAATTAAGCCTGGTTCTGGGCCAGAATTGGCCACGTCCTGTGAAGTATTCATGTAGATTGCAAAGAGTCAACATTAATGTTGTATTAATGTCAATGAATGTATAGGTTCTTTTTTTAAGTTGGTGTGCAGTGTTTAAAGTCCAGACTGTCTTTTCTTTTTCCTCTAAATCAGGGGTATCCAACCTTGGCAATTTCAAGATCTGTGGACTTCAACTCTATGCTGGCTAGGGAATTCTGGGAGTTGAAGTCCACAGGTCTGAAAGTTGCCAAGATTGGACACTCTTGCTCTAAAAATCCTGTTTTTCTAACTTATGTAATCTCTGTTTATTTAACATTTGATGTTTTGTGTGGGGGTTTTTTTGGGGGTGGGTGAATGTGTGTAAAACCCCCCACACAAATCACTTGACAGTGAGGTGGGAAGCCTATAAATTTAATAAATAAATAAATAAAAACAGTAACTTGGGGTGAATCCGGGTCTGTGGCTGTATTAGACACGTATGTTTATTTGAATGATTCTAAATCAGGGGTCTCCAACCTTGGCTCCTGGAAGCCTGGCGGACTTCAACTCCCAGAGTTCCACAGCCAGCAAAGCTGGCTGTGGAATTCTGGGAGTTGAAGTCCGCCAGGCTTCCAGGAGCCAAGGTTGGAGACCCCTGTTCTAAATCATGTACAGAACTTTAAAAGAAGTCCATTGTTCATTTATTCAAAGCATTTACATGGCTGCCCAGCTCATTTAATGCAACTCTGTGGAAGATATCAAAACCAGTAAATCAAATCCCCCCCCAAGCAAATGCATATGAAACAAACAAAACGATTAGCTGGAAATGAGAGACTCCAATTTGTTATATGACACCAGATGGGAAGTCTACTCCTCCTGATCTACATCCCTAAGGACCAAACAATCCAGGCCTTACCTGCCTTTCTAAAGGACTGGGGGTGGGGGTGGGGGGGGTTGGTCAGCCGTGTGTTTTTGAGGAAGGGGGAAGAATGGCTCCCTAGAGCAGGCACCACCACAGGGGAAACCTGTCTCCTGAGTGCAGGGAAAGTAGCATGGCTTCAAGTCAGGGATCCATAGTGTGACTTACACCCTAAAGCCCTTTCTGTCAATAGCCATAGCAGCTGCTAAAATAGAGGGAGGAGGTGTAGGCTATTAAAGTGTATTTGTAAAGGCAGCCTAAAGAAAGGAACAAGACTAACTGGAGAGTTCATTTAGTGACCCTTCAACGTTACGATGGCACTGGGGGAAAAAAATGACTTACAACTAATTTTCATACTTAACAACCGTTGCAGTATCCCCATAGCCATGTGATCAAAATTTGGATGCTTGGTACCTGACTCATATTTATGATGGTGGCAGTGTCCTGGGATCATGTTTGTTTTTGTGACCTTCTTATCAGGAAAGTCAAATGAGGAAGCCAGATTCACTCAACAACCATGTTACTAACTTAACAACTGCAGTGATTCCCTTAACTGTGGCAGAAAAGGTTGTAAAATGGGGCAAAATTCATTCAAATGTTTCATTTAATAGCAAAAATGGTGGGCTCAATTGTGGTCATAAGTTGTGGACTACCTGTATTTCAAACATGAGATAAAGTTTCTTTCCTAAAGAATGCAACAAAACTATTTCAAAGATGTGTCAACAAATCTTTCTAAGTAACCCAATCTAATAGGATCCTTCCTTCCTTCCTTCCTTCCTTCCTTCCTTCCTTCCTTCCTTCCTTCCTTCCTTCCTTCCTTCCTTCCTTCCTTCCTCCCTCCCTCCCTCCCTCCCTCCCTCCCTCCCACCCACAACTCAAGGTGGTGAATATACCTAGTAATATTCCTTCCTCTTCTCTTTTTCCCCGAAGAGCAACCCTGTGAAGTAGGTTGGGCTGACACTGAGTGATTAGTTCAAGGTCATCCATCTGGTTTTCATGCCTAAAACTAGACTAGAACCCACCATCTCTTGGTGATTGAGGCAAAGTCATCCATCTTTGATTACTAAGGTGGGACTAGAACTAGAATTCACGATCTCCTGTTTTTTAGGCCAGTGCTTTCAACATAAGAAACAAACTGGCAGCAGAAAGTGACCTACAGGTCCATTAAATGTGTCCTTTGAAGGTTTTGTACCCTATTATTTTTAATTTTTGTCAAATGGTGGACATGTGTTTATCCCAAATACGTTTAAACTCAGTTACTAATGACTGGCCTCCACTGGAAGTTGGTTCCAAGCTTACTCTTTCTGCGAAGGAAGATTTCTAATGTTACTTTTAAACTTCCCTCCTGTCAGTTTGCGGTTATGCCACCATGTTTTTAGTTTTTACATAATATTGAAAATACCGCATCCCAGAATCTTATTCATGCCCTTAATATCTTTAAAGGTTTCACAGTCATGTCCCTCCTTTCCCTTCTGTCCTCCAGTCTGTTCATACTAAATTGCTCCAATCTCTCCTGATAGGTTTTGTCCCTTATGATACCCTGCACCATTTTTGTTGCCATTTTTGTCTCTGGATTCCTTCAATATCTTTTTTTTTTTTTAACTGAACACAAACTGTGTCCAGAACTGGGCACAGTATTTATTCCAAATAGGGTCTGACTAAAGCCTTCTTATAGTGAGACTAGAACCTCCTTTTTCCTGTTGGTGATCAACCTATAATTACAAATAGGAACTCATTTGATTTTATAGGCGAAAGATTCTGTATTGTTTTAATGATATGCATAAAAGTCATATCCAACCATCACACCATGCCGTCTTTTGGGTTGCTTAAACTGCTCTTACTGTTAGACAATTTTCTGGCTTCCTTGGAATTTAAACCATTGTTTTCACTATCGTCTTATGCGATAATTTTCATACTGCATGGTAGCCTCTCAGATCTTTGAAAACCGCTGTCTCCGGCAGTTATTTCTTCTCTAAAGATACCTGGTCTCTCCTGCCATTTCTGCTAGGTTTTTTCCCCCCAGGTCTCATCTCATTTTGGTTGCTTTCTTCTTCAAATGTGTGTAGATGTCTTTTGGTTTATTTATTAGATTCTTATCCCGCCTTTATTACTTATGAACAGGGGCGTCCAACTGGATTTCTTCAAGGGCTGGATCACCCTTGTAGTTCTCCATGGGCCGGCTTGGGGGAGGGGAGACGGGATCGACTCCTACTGCATCCCCCCCATGGCCAGAACGGGGTGCAGGGGGGCTGGTCACGCCCCCCTACTCTCTGCTTTCGGCCCGGGGATGGCCTTCTGCAGCACCTTGCCGGCCAAAATGGGTGCTGGTGTGTTTGTTTGTTTTGCTATTTCCAGGTCGGCCCTGCCAGCCAGATTTAAGTACCCTGCGGGCCCAATCTGAGCCACTGTCTTGATTTTGGCATTCCTGCTTTAGAAGTAATTCAAATGCTCTTCTTCTTTCTTCCTCTTATCCCCACAGCAACAACTCAGTGAGGTGGGTTGGGCTAAGAGTGACTGGCTCAAAGTCACCCAGCCAGCTTTCATGCCTAAGGCGAGACTGGAGTTCACTGCCTCCTGGTTTCTAGCCTGAGCTTTAACTACTAGACCAACCTGGCTCCTAGTTTAGGGTTGTTGTTGTTGTTGTTGTTTTTAAAGTAGACATGCCTTAAAAATAAAAACTGAGGTTTTCCACTAGCTTAGAAAGAGGTGGTCAAATCACATACAGGCAGTCCTTGACTTACAACAGCTCATTTAGTGACCATTTGAAGTTACAACTTCAGTGAAAAAAGTGACCGGACCATTTTTCACATTTGCAACTATTGTGGCATCGCCATGGTCATGTGGTCAAATTCAGGCACTTGGCAACTGACTCATGTTTATGACGGTCGTAGTGTCCTCTGATCACGTGATCGCCTTTTGCGATCTTCTGACAAGCAAAATCAATAGGGAAGCCAGATTCACTTAACAACCAAGTGAAAGAAAGGTTGCAAAATGGGGCAAAATTCACTGAACAGCTGTCTCACTTAGCAGCAGAAATTTTGGTCTCAATTGTAAGTCGAAGACTACCTGTCTTGTAAAATTAATTTAAAGTCCTGACACCTCCCTCCCTCCCTCCTCATATAATTTGGCTTCTTCCTTTTTGAATCTAGACAAATGATTAAGGCTATAATTGATTATCTTGTGTTGTTTCCATCCTTGCTTCTCTCACCGCTACGTATCTGTTGAAATTTGCAGATTTTATTGTTCTTCTGTCCTATAGATTAAGCCAGGGGTCTCCAACCTTGGCTCCTGGAAGCCTGGCGGACTTCAACTCCCAGAGTTCCACAGCCAGCAAAGCTGGCTGTGGAATTCTGGGAGTTGAAGTCCGCCAGGCTTCCAGGGGCCAAGGTTGGAGACCCCTGGATTAAGCCAATCCCAGAATGGGTAAAGTTTCTGCTCGCTAAACATACCAGGGAATGTTTTTTTTTTTCTTTCTCTCATTATCTTTCATCCTTCTGAGGACATGAAAGGGTGATAGAAGTATCCGAGGTCAGTAAATTTGGAAAGAATTCAGTGTTGACTTTATTTAAAATAGATGTTATTGTTGAATAAGCTAGAATGGCTGGGCTCACACCGCAGTAAGCCAAACAAATTACTTTGTTTTTGGGCAGTGAATATGATGATGAATGTATGAGTATGGCAGTCTTATAACACCCTCCCATAAAACTAATGATGAATAAACATACCATTTGTAATGATTAAATGTTATGCCTATCAGTAAAATCATAAAAACAATCACGTTTAAAACTGTATTTCTAATAGGTAGGACAAGCCTGCCTATTAGTGCATAATTCCTGAAACCACTCTCATTTCTTGCTCCCTTTTTATTTTGGGTCAATGGTTCTTTATAGCGGCAACTACAATACAGGTAGTCCTCAGCTTACAGCCAAAACTGAGCCCAACATTTCTGTTGTTAAGTGAGGCATTACTTAACTGAGTTTTGCCTTGTTTTATGACTTTTCTAGGCATTTATTGAGTGAATTGCTGCAGTTGATAAGCTAGGAACTTGGGTTCTTAAGTGAATCCAGCTTTCCCATTGACTTTTCATGTCAGAAGGTCACAAAAGGGGATCACATGACCCTGGGACACAGCAACAGTCATAAGTATGAACCATTTGCCAAGCATCTGGATTTTGATCACATGATCATGGGGCTGCTGCAAAGGTTGTTAGTGTGAAAAACAGTCCGAAGTCACTTTTTTCAGTGCTGTTGTTACTTTGAATGGTCACTAAATGAACTGTTGCGGAATTGCTGTGTAATTCTCTTTTAACTGTACACAGACCAGAGTTGCTCTGCAAGTGAGATGGGCAGTCTCTAAATTTGATACGTAAAATAAATATAAAGAAGATATAGAAGCTGTGTTAAGAACTATATGTTAAAAGAGTGGGTTGGGTATTTCAAATAGTGATTATGATTCTCATAATTATCAACATACGCTAAACATGTGGGTTGGGTATTTCTTAAGTATTGATTATGATTCTCATAATTATCAGTGTGATTTTTACATCGCGATTATACTAATTGATTGCAGAAATGGTACAAATACTAAAATCAAAGTTAGCCAGTTAAGCTGGACTTCAGTCTTAACAGTCCTCTGTGCGTGTGCGTGTGTGTGTGCATGTGTGTAGTACCAACGTGATTCCGTGGCAGAAAGATTTGCTGGTGATGTCACCTTTTGCCTGCAGAATGCCCAGTTGGGGGCTCCTTTCGTGTCTCCGTGAAGTTGCCCACCAAAGTGGTACCCATTAATCTTACTCGCAATCCCCCTTTTTTGAACTGCTGGGTCAGCAGGAGCTGGTGTGTGTGATGAGAGCTCCCGCTCCCACTTCTTGGCAGCAATGGGTCTAAAACGCAAGCCTGCCGATCACCAGCCCAGCATTCTAATCTCGCGAGCCACCAACCTCCCAACAGTAGTTTAAATGTCCTAACTTGTATTAATCTGAAGATATAACGATAGATTTTAATGTTTGTTCTTCCCGCTCTTTTTTTTTATCCCCTTTCCATCCCCTTTTATTTATCTATTTTTTTGCAGTACAAGGGCTTAAATCATCTTCAGCAATATGGGGTCAGAAAATCCAAGCCCGCAAAATCCCAGTTGCAAAATTATGACATTCCATCCAACACTGGAAGAATTCCAGGATTTTGGGAAGTACATTGCTTACATTGAATCTCAAGGAGCTCACCGGGCAGGGCTTGCTAAGGTAAGTGTGCTGTGGATTCCACTTCTTAGTAGTTTAGGAAGTTAATCTCAGCTAACCCAGAGCAGCCTTTAAAAGCTGTAAGTTCTTCAACAATCTCATTTTTATGTGCACAAATCCCTCAGAAAACTGTCAGGGGGCTATGTGAAGCCTTCTGTCAGGTTTGACAGCTTTAAAATAGAGGCAATTAATGTCTCATATTAAATTTCCACTCTCAGCTTTAAGATTCTGGTAGGGATCTACATTATGGATTCTCTCTCTCAAAAGAAAGATTGTTTTGGGATATCAAGACCACTTACAGGTAATCCTTGACTTACAACTACAATTGGGACTGGAACTTTCATCACTTAAGCCAGGGATTCTCAAACTTGGCAACTTTTAAGGCTTGTGGACTTCAGCTCTCAAAATTCCCCAAGTTGCCAAGTTTGGAGACCTCTGACTTAAGCAATGCGATTTTGAAGTGAGATGCACCCAATTAAAAGAAAATTTTTTTTGCCACGGTCATTAAGCAACTTGTGGTCCTTAAGCGAATCTGACCTTTCCCATTGACTTTACCTGTTGAAAACTCCTCTGGGAAGCTAATAAATGATGATCCCCTGACTCCAGAAAGCTGCACCTGTCATAAATACATGCTGGTTCCCAAGCAACTGAATTATGACCATAGATATACTGTTGACAGTTGTAATGTGAGAATTGATCAATGTCATTTTTTTCAGTGCTGTTGTAACTTGGTCATTAAAAAAGGGTAAAAATGCTATTTGATATCCTGTCTGACCCCTTCCCTCACAAATACCCTCTCCTGCTTTTTTATTACGTTTGTTTTTCTGTGTAAAGGAGCACATTTCTGGATAAAATACTGGACTGCAGGCAGTCCTTGACTTACAAGAATTCATTTAGTGACGGTTCAATGTTACAACACTGAAAAAAAGGGACATGACCATTTTTCACACTTAAAACCATTGCGGCATCCCCATGGTCAGGCGATCAAAATTCGGACTGTTGGCAACTGTCTCACATTTATGATGGTCGCAGTATCTCGGGCTCACGTGATCCCCTCTTGCAACCTCCTGACCAGCAAAGTCAACAGGGAATGACTGACTTATCAACTGGAGGGATTCCCTTAACAACTGTGGCAAGAAAGGTCGTAAGATGGGGCAAAACTCACTTCACAAATGTCTTGCTTCAACAGATTTTGGGCTCCTTTGTGTTTGTAAGTCAAGGACTTTGAGTTTTTGTTTTGTTTTTCAAAGTACAAAAATCAAGTGAGATAGACAAACAAGGGATGCCTCTGGTTACACACTGGGAGGGTCAAATTGAGGGTTCCAGAAGTAGCTCATTTTTTTCCAAACACGGTTTAATAAACAAAACACAGTTCACCTGTTCCACATAATTGCTATTAATTGTCCTTTAAACCCCCCCCCCCCAAAGCTTAAATGAACCAAATGATGCCTCTGTGTAATGTGTCAGTATAAAATGTGTGTGTGCCTGCCTTGCTTTGAATACATTGAATATAAACACATTGGAGCACATCTGTCAGGTTTTTCTGTTGTTGTTTTTTCCCAAAATTGTTTTTGGTTTGGCCGTTAGGGCTGCTTTGGCACAGCTTGATATCTAAACATTTACAGAGAACAAAATGGAGCGCAGCTTTAAGAAGAAGGGAGACCCTGGCTCTTCATTAAAGTGGGTCAAATAACTCATTTCATTACATTTTCACAAGGGACGTGGGTATTGATAAAAGCTTTTGAGGATATTTTTCCTTGTACTTTCACATTAGGTAGGGTGACAAAGGGTATTTTAATTGGCTCCCAGACAGTTTTAGAGAGCAGATGCAAACCTGCCCCTTTTTGAGGCTTTTAAAGCTGTTACATTTTTTTGGGACAAACAGGAATTTCCTTTCCTACAGAGGCAGTCTTGTATTGTAGGTGAATAGAAAATAGGAATAGGATTTCATGCTACAAGTAGTATGACCCCAACTGAGTTCAACATTTCTGTTGCTAAGCAAGACAGTTGTTAAGTGATTTTACATTTTACCATTTTTACCATTTTACCATTTTTCTTGCCACCGTTGTTAAGTTAGTAGCACGATTGTGAAGTGAATCTGGCTTCCCAGTTGAGATGATTAGACATTTTAAGACCTGAATAAAATTAGGAACACAGATTATAAGAGGGAGAAGGCAGCAAGGGCATTCAAAAGCCCAACCCAAAGAGGAAAACATCAGAGGCCACAGCACAGATCCCAAAGCGATCTTATTCTTGGAACAGATTGGAGTTTCTGGCTAAGAATCTAGAGTAAAACGCACCCTTGGGTGACAGAAACAGGAAGTCAAGGAGATGTAGACAGATGTTGTTCTTTTATCCAGAAGAGAAGAATCCTTCCCTTTAGCTTGTTTGTTCCCATGAAACGTGATCTATTCAAGAAAAAAAAATTATTCCCCACCTTTGCAGGTGATCCCTCCTAAGGAATGGAAGCCCCGGAAGAGTTACGATGATATCGACAGCATGGTGATCCCTGCTCCCATTCAGCAAGTGGTGACTGGCCAGTCTGGGCTTTTCACCCAGTACAATATTCAAAAGAAACCCATGCTGGTTGGAGACTATCGGCATTTGGCTAACAGTGAGAAGTATGTACATCTGTGGTTAAAACTGTCTTGGTTTATAATTAATTATAATTAAACAGAGCACGGGGATTCTTTTTGTTTTTTTCTCTTTGTAGTAAAAGTATGCAGAAAAACCCATGCTTTGGGTTCTCACTTTTTTTTTTCCCTGGGTCGCATTGAGCTGCCTCTGTGTCACATTCTCCGGTGCTTTTATTGACTACCCGTCAGCATCATTTTGTAGAATAGAGTTGGCAAGGCGGTGTTTTAGTTTGGAGTGAACTAAATAAATTGCCCTACATTTATTAGAGCATTAAATGATGTGGCCCGCAGCCCCATTTCATCAGAAGTGAGCTCAACTCTGGTTTACAAAAAATGTATTGCCAGTTCTTAATTCTGCTTTTTCCTTACCAGGTACTGCACTCCGCGCCATCAGGATTTTGATGATCTGGAACGCAAATACTGGAAGAATTTGACTTTTGTCTCCCCTATATATGGGGCGGATATCAGTGGTTCACTGTATGATTCGGTAAGTCCCTGTGAAATAAGGTTGGAGCATATATACAATGCAGATTTAGATAACGTTGAAACAGGTTAAGTCAGAGTTCCCTGACCTTCCCGGGTTGGCCTGGAGGGGGGACCAAGCGTGCGCATGTGTGCATGCCCACAAGTACCCATTGCTCATGCGAGTGGGGCTGAAGAGCACCCACAACGCTCGCACAACTAAGGCCCCTAGCGCTTGTGATGCTTGTGCAAGTGGGGCTGTGCACACGTGAATGCAGGCATGCACACCAGCTGGCCCCTCCTGTGGCCCACTGGCGAATAGGCCGTGGCCCACTAGTGGGAACCCCTGGGTTAAATTATATGAGAACCTTAGGGTGAATTATAAATTAATGGGAATGTTGAGGACTACTGTTGTCAATATGTATAACTTCTTCCAACAAAATTGGGGCTGTTGTGATTGTCTATCCAGGTCATGGTTGTCCCAAGGGTGCTTTTATTTTCAAGAGGCACCTGGAATTTCTAGTTTTGCTTTGAAGACGTTTCAATTTTTTCTGAAGAAGCTTTCTAGGATGAGGAGCGAAACATCTTTGCCTCTTGGGGAAAAAAAGCACCTTTGGGGCTGTTGTGATTAATTGTTTGGAAGTAGGAAAAAGTCCGCAACTGACAAGCACAATTGGAACCAGAATTTCCATTGCTAAGTGAAGTGCTGGTTACGGGCATCCCACCTGATTTTATGACCATTCTTGCCACAATGGCTAAGCAGATCCCTGCATTGCTCAAGGGAGTCAAGTGGTCACGAGGCAAATCTGGCTTCCCCATCGACTTTGCTTGTCAGAAACCCCTGGGAGGAGATCCCAAATGGTGATCACATGACCCTGGGATATGCTGCAAGTATCATAAGTACGTGCTGGTTGCCAAAATACCCATAGTTTGATGGTGTGACTGAGGATCCTGTGACGGCCATAAGAGTGAGGACCAGTATATTTCCCCTTTCCCCCCGTTCTTTTGTAACTTTGAACAGTTGCTAAACAAATAGCGGTAAGCCGAGGACTACCTGTCTATAGCTCTGAAAGTAATTTTAGATTTGTAGGGATTTCATGGCCAGACCCTTTGAAGGCAAACCATTGTTGATAATCAAGTCTGCATTATAGGTAATCCTCGACTTAAAAACAGTTCATTTAGTGACCGTTCAAAGTTACTGTTCTGACCTAGGCTTCCTTAGAAAGCATAAAACACAATCTTAGTCCTGCAAAACCTCTTTTGTTTCCACAGCTGTGAATTACATTCATTCACAGCCTGCCAGGCTTCACCAACAGTCTTTCAGGGAAATGCTGATAAACGCCCACCTTATCACACTTGGACCAACGAATTGCCAGACACAGGACAAGGCCAAAAAATACCCTGGCCTCATCTCTGCCTCCGACGCAGAGCCTTTCTCGGGGCCTTCCTCAGCCTCCAGAAATGGCCCAGGTTCCTCCTCAACCTCCTCACTATTGTCCAACTCAGCTGCTGACAGCCTACAAGAGTTAACAGCCATGCTGAAAAAAGTGGCTTAATGACCATTTTCTACACTTGTGACCATTGCAGCATCCCCATGGTCACGTGATCAAAATTCAGATGCTTGGCAACTGGTTCATATTTATGACGGTTGCAGAGTCCCTGGGGTCACGTGATCACCTTTTGCGACCTTCTAACAAGCAAAAGTCAATTGGAGAAGCCAGATTCACTTCACAACCGGGTTGCTGGCTTTACAACTGCAGAGCTTCACTTAACAGTGGCAAGAAAGGTCGTACAATGGGGCAAAATTCAATTCACAAATGTTCCACCTGGCAAACATAAATTTTGGGCTCACTTGAGGTCAAGGACTACCTATATTTTTAATGTAAACTGGACTGGGCTGGCTTTCAGTCAGAATCTTTCCCTTCTCTTTCTCCTCTTCTTGTACCAGTTTCTCTGCGTTATTTTTAGAAAAGCGCTTTTCATTTTTCGTTCCATCTGTGAAATGAATCTTAAAAGTTGTGGTAAACAGGTTTGAGACAGCCGGCGGGAGCCCATGTAATAGCGGGTGTTTTAGTTTGTTTTGTTCTCAGAGCTGCTCCGTGGGCTATGAGATGTCTGGTCCCCTGCTGCTTTGCAATAGCTGCTCCTTGCCAGATGTTTTTCCTTCTGAGGCTGCCTGTGAAAAACGACCCTCAGCGCCCCCTTCCTGTGTGGGGAGGGAAGGAGCACTGGCTTCTCCTTTGACTGTCTGGATTTGTTTTCTTCTCCCAGGATGTGGAAGAGTGGAATATTGGGAATCTGAACACTCTCCTTGACATGGTGGAGCATCAGTGTGGGATTATCATAGAAGGCGTGAACACCCCCTACCTCTACTTTGGGATGTGGAAGACCACGTTTGCATGGCATACGGAGGACATGGATCTCTACAGCATCAACTACCTGCATTTTGGAGAGCCCAAATCATGGTGAGCCTGTGACAATGGAGATTTCACTGGGATGTGACAAAGGTTATTGATGGAAGAGAATATTTGTAGCCCAGGGTTGAACTGTGGGGTCCTTGATGCTCTCTGAGGGTGGTGGTTTTCTTGCAGGCGTTTCATTACCATGCTAGGTAGCATCATCAGTGCTAGAAGGGAGTGGGGCTTGTGGAGTGGAGGGGAAAGAGGAGGAAATGGAAAAGGGAAGAAGGAGCAGGAGAAGAGAGTGGAGGAGGAGGAGCAGGAGGAGGACAACTGTGGAGTCCTTGCTACTCTCTGAACTTGGTTGTTTTCTTGAAGACATCTCATTACCATGCCAAGTAATATCATCAGTGCTAGAAGGCAGAGGGGTTTGTGACAGCTTTAGTCCTTGATGCTCTCTGAGCTTGGTTGTTTTCTTGCAGATGTTTCATGACTCAACTAGGTAACGTTGTTGCTAGAAAGGGAGTGAGGACTGCTTTCTGTGTATTTACTTGTGGCTTGCCCTGTCAGTGTTTTCTTCTTGCTGGTTCCTTGGTTAGCAGGGCAGCCTAATAGGGCAAACCACTATATATAAGCAAAGACCAAACCCCACTCCCTTTTAGCACTGATGATGTTGCCTAGTTTGGGTCATGAACCACCTACAAAAAGCTCACCAAGCTCAGAGAACGTTCAAGGATCCGCACGTGAAAGATGCATAAACTCTTCTGCTCACCGAAGCACTGATTTTGGTTTACGGTCTGTCTGAATTGAAACATGCATGTTTTAAGTGTTTCCTTTCTTAATGGAATGGGGGCTGTTTTCTTCTATGAGTGAGACGAGCAGTTTTGTCCTTTGTGCTAAACAAAACAGAGCTACTTGTGCACTGTAGTGGCTTGGGATTAAAGAAACGCCAGGAACTGAGAAGAATGAGAGAAAAAAGGCCCTGGATGTGGTCAATGGGGTGTTTTTATGCCATTCTCAGTGGCAGCTGCTAATAGGGAGAAAAATGGGGCCAGGCTGGACATCTGATTAGGCTGCATTGGGAATTGTAGAAGGGGCCAGCCAGCAAGACCCAACCTCATCTTTCTTGTCCTGCCTGGGTTTTATTTGGCCTTATCTGAAACCCAAAACAACCGCAGGGTTTCTGTTATTTTTTCATTTCTGTTGAACCATCAACCTCTGAAAATGGTTTGTCAGATCCTCGCCATGTCATGGTTCCGAATAATGCTGCCAGCCAATTCAAGACTCTGAGGCCTTGGCTTCCCCAGAAATCCTGTTTATTGGGTATACATCATATCAGCACAGTCAGATGTGCCCAATAAACAGGAAGCCAAGGTCTCAGAGTCTTGAATTGGCTGGCAGCATTACTCGGAACCATGACACGCTGGTTTTGTTGTTGTTTTATGCATACCTCTCATATTTAATCTTCAAAAGAGACCAAACAGATACTATATAAATCACAAGACTGATGTGTTGGCAGTTGTTAGATTTTTCTGTACTAAGAAAGTTCACACACCTATTCAAATTGGTAGGCTCCACAAATAAGTATGCCCAGTATTTTGTCAGAGGGAAGAAAAGAGGCCCAGGGCAATTGAAATGCCAGGAAAGCATCCCCAAATTCAGTGTGTTTGGAAGAAGATTGCCCTGAAGACAAGGTTTCAGAAGAGATTCCTTTACTACTTGAACCAGCCCTCTGTTGTAATCTCCTTCTGTTGTCATCTCTATTTTGCATAGCTTTTGTTGTGATTTGTCAAAGTACCCTGGAGGCAAGTGAGTGACATAAAAGGAAGTAAAATGCTATCTGTTAGTACTTAGCAATTGTGCTTAAAAAAGCCCATTTAAAAAGCCTTCCAACTTGTTTCATAAACTGAAGGTAGGCATGCAAATAGAAGATAAATTTGGCTCTTGATAAGCTTCCTTTCACATGCTCTAAACAATCTTATCTGGGCTGTTCTCTCCTTGTTCTGGGTGAATGACAACAAGGGCCCCCTGCAGAAGGTTGTGTCCCAAAGGTTTTCCAGTAACGGTGTGAGTCCTTTCTTCCCTTTCTCCCATTTCCCTTGCCCCAGCCTTTCTTGGTCACCCCCTGGACATACAGTAACTAATGTTGACATATGAAGCTTTGTGGGAAGATAAAAGAGGATAAGCCATTCTGGGAGAACCGCTAATCCAGTCAAATTTTCCTTTTATGGAGATTCCGAAACTCAAAGTCTCATTTAAAATGGTCATAAGTGCAAAAAATGGTCATAAGTCACCTTCTTCAGTGCTGTTGTAACTTTGAATGGTCACGAAATGAACTGTTGTAAGTCGTAAGTTGTATTGTAGAATACATTGCAAGCCCAGGACGTATCTCCTAAAGGAGGGTTTTTAAACCCAAATAAAATTATTCTTGTTCTTGTTAAAACAATCCCTCCATTGGCTGATATCTGCCTGGTTTAGGTGTTCCCATGTTCTCACCCTGCCCAGGGTGGATAGTTGCAAAGATGCTTTTTCCAAAAGGCAACTGGGCTTTCTTGGTTTTATTGCTTGAAAATGTTTCGCTTGTTCAGTTCTTGGATGAGAAGCAAAATGTTTTCAAGGCAAAAAAACAACAACAGGAAAGCCCAGTTGCCTTTTGAAACAGTGACCTGGATGCCTAAAAATCTCCATAGACCATCTCAAACTTGATTTCATTGAGGGCCGCATCGGGGTTGTGTTTGATATCGGGGAGGCTGTGGGGGGCATGGACAACTCGACAGTTTCAGGGGCACCTGTGATTGCCCAGGTGGGGCTGGAAGGATCCTCCTGCAGCCCTCTGCCAGCAAAAACCAGAGCTTGGGAGGGCTCCCGAACTCCGTTTTCGCTGGCAGAGGCACCGCGGGCCTTTCCTCCGCTGTTTCCAGGGCAGCCCTGCCGGCCAGATCTAAGCATCCTGCGGGCCTTGAGTTGGATACCCCTGCCATAGACCATATGGTGGGTAGGTTTTGTTGAAGAAAATTCTGTCATCATCAGAGGCTCAAGCAGTTCTGACAAATGGCCGTGTCAGTCCTGCCTCAACTTGAACAATCCTCGACTCCCATTTGTTGAGAAAGGTATAGTTGACTAAAGGTCAAGTGAAATTCAGTAAAGCAAAGCCAGAGCTGACATGCACTTGCCAATTTCAGAGATGTAACTTCCCCTCTCTTGAGTACGACCCAATGCTTCCCCCATCATCCAGTCAGTTTCAAAGAAGGTGTTTGTGAAAAAATTGTCACTTGAGTGGGTAGGTTGCCTCGCAGGGGCATTCTTCTCATAATGGAGCGAACTGGAAAAGCTCGGAGAGCCACTTTCACTACTTTCACTTCCCCTGCATTCACCCTCCCTTACACACACACACACACACACACACACACGCAAAAACATACCCCCCCCCCATCCATCCATGGCAGACTGGATCTGCTGATGAAGCAGCACACAAGATGGGGAATCTTATTAATTTATTAGATTTTTATCCTGCCTTTAATACTTTAGAAATAAATCAAAGTGGTGAACATCCCTAATACTCCCTCCTCTTTTCCCTCCCAACAACAACCTTGTGAGGTGGGTTGGGCTGAGACACAGAGTGACCGGCCCAAAGTCACCCAGCCAGCTTTTGTACCTAAGGCAGGACTAGAACTCATAGTCTCCTGGTTTCTAGGCCAGAACCTTAGCCACTAGACCAGGGGTCCCCAAACTTGTCATCTTTAAGACTTGTGGACTGGGAGTTGAAGTCCACAAGTCTTAAAGTTGTCATGTTTGGAGACCTGCACTAGTCCAATCTTTTGGGCACCAAGGACCAATTCCATGGAGAGAGATTTTTCCGTGGACCAGAGAAGGGTGTATTTTCATGTGTTGCCTGCATACCGCGGATGGGGCTTTGCTTGTATGCGTGGTCCGCTTTCTGGCATGCGTGGATCAGTGCTGGAGCATGGAACCACCGGGGGTTGGTAGCCCCTGCACTAGACAGACCAAAGAGGCTCTGCTTGAAATAGCTTTGGCAGTTTGAAGTCTTGAAATGTGTGTTATGCAGTTTGCACAAATGGCTTCCTTGGTTGCAATCAATAATGAATGGGTTGTAATTAATAAATACTGTATGCATACATGTTGTGGGGGTGTGTGTGTGAGAAGAATGAGCAGTTGTTTTGATTTGTCCTTGCTACATCCTGTGTTGAGGTATTTGGGGCATCTTGTCAGCTTTGACATTGAGAGATTTTGAAGTTTAAACATCACCAGAACGCTTTTGTCTGTCGGGATGCTATGATCTTATTCCATCAGCAAACATGGGATTGAACTTGAGAAAGGAAGAGTGAATGGAATGTTGGGTTCCTCTGAACTGGTTATAAACTGGTATGACAGATAAAGAAACTTTGGGGGTCTTTGGTGCTCTCTGAGCTTGGTTGTTACAGTAAGTAAAGCAATTCTACTGTGCGTTGATGACTTAAGGCCACATGAAATGGTTGATTGCTCTCAGACGGGAAGGGGTTGCTACCATTCCACAGCTTAACCAAAACCCTACCTTATATTGGTGTTACTCTGTGTGAGATGGCAGTTGGCTAGTTGCACTTTTAGTATTTGTGCCTGGGGACCTCTCACACAGAGAGATCCTGAGAAAACATTTTACAGTTACAAAAGAATAAAGCTTGCCACAGGTATTGATTTTCCTAGATGTGTGGTCTTGTCATTCTGGAACTTCCCTTCCCTTCCCTTCCCTTTCCATCTCTTCCCTTCCCCTCCCTTCTATTCCATTGCGTTCCATTCTGTTCCATTCCTTCTCTAGTCCCTTCCCTTTCCATCCCTGCCCCTCCCCTCCCCTCCTTTCCATTCCATTCTGTTCCATTCCATTTTTTTAAATGCTTGCTGTCAATCACTTTATTTTGAAAGCTTCGAAAGTCCTTGAAATTTACTTTCTTTTCTCCACTAGGTGATGCTAGTTGCATAGCTGGAAAATCTTCTGGCTACACAGCTCTTTGATTAGGGCTTGGGTTTAGCACAACAATGGAGCCGAGAAGCTGGCGTTGGCCTTTTATTGTGTATGCATTCCAAAAATTAAATTTGGTCTGGTGTAGTATTCCAACATTTCAGGCACCACAACAGCAGACCAGCCCTGGTTCCAGCAAAATTCTTACTCTGGACTAAGTTATTGCTAGTGGAACTGGGGCTTTTTATTCGCCTACGGATTTTAGCAAACTGGAGACTGAATATCGGCTTAATGATAATACTGTGCATAGTTTCTGTTCGTAACAAACACTGCTTGGAATTGCAGCCAGTCAAACAGCCTTGTTTGTTTTCTCGGCTGTAAACATCCAGGAATAAATTCACTCCTCCGCCCCACTTTGTATAAGTGATATTTTTGAGGGAGAAAAGGAAACAATGGAATATAGGTCTAATTTAAAACCCTCCCAAAAGCAGACTTTTGCAGATACCTTGGTTTGCAAGCAGAAAGGATCAAATGACCGGCTGATTTTTTTTTTTTAAAAAAAGGAATCCTCTCTATCTGAATCCCTCAAGATACAATCCTCTCCAGTCAGAGGAGATCGAGTGCTACCTAATTAGATCAGCCATTAGCAAGATGTTTGCACTAAAGGCATCGTTTCCCAACCTTGTCAATGATAAGGTTGTGGATTTCAATTCCCAGAATTGAAGTCCAATATTGTGGACTTCCAATTTCTAGCAGCGCTGGCTGAAGAATTCTGGGAGTTGGCAGGGTTGGGAAATTCTGATTTAAGGACATTTATCGATAGGAATTCCAGTTGGCTTAAATCTTAAATTGTGACTTTCCTTGGCCCAACCTTTAAAACTGTAATTTTGTGAAAGATGCTGAAAAATGGTTTGGCTGTCTTAGGGCTCCATAGCTGGTAATGTTGACTTAAGACTCCATCAGACCGAGGTAATTCTGGCATCAAGTTTCTCATAATAGCCTGGTTAGATTCTTCTTGGACGTTCGCAGGGATGTGCTTTGCTTGTGAGATGTGGAGAAATTGATCCCAATGCTGTTTGAAGGTCCATTCTTCAATATCCAGAGGGTTTTTATTCTTCTCACCAAGCCCTTTATGTAGCCTCAATTTCCCCAACCCCTACAAAAGACCAGTCCCATTATTTTTTATTCTCCACTATTGTCCCAAAGGTGGTTTTCCAAGAGGCAACTGGACTTTCTGTTTTTTTCTTTGAAGACGTTTTGCTTCTCATCCAAGAAGCTTCTTCAGCTCTGACTTTGCATCCTTTTAAGAGGGCCATTGAAGGTTTGTCTCTGTTCTCAGGGTCAACCTCCAAATGGCCTCAACAACTCTCAAAGGATGCAAATGTCCAGCCGTCTACAAGGAGTATAAATCTTTCCATTTCCCCACCATCCAGTCAGAGCGGAAGAAGCTTCTTGGAAGAGAAGCGAAACGCCTTCAAAGGCAAAACAAGGAAGTCTATTTGCCTCTTGAAAAAGCACCTTTAGGACAACCATGATCTGGGTGGCTGAGAATCTCCATGGACATTCTCCCCTCTTGTTACCAGAGTTAACCAGTTTTCATAGGCAAATCTGGTTTAATTGAATAGAATATACTGCAGTTCCCTTTGCTGATCATCTGCTGTGCAAGGGATGGGCAGGATTAAAGGTTTCCATCCCAAACGGTGAGATAACAGGACAGAAGTTGGTGATCTCTTGCCACTTCCTGATGGGGGAATCTCTAATCAGAAGGACTTCTCCAGCAGATGTTGCTTTTGTACCCAGGCCAAAAGCAGTCTTGAGAAAGATATATTAACAAATTAATGGAAATTGGCCCTGGCCAGTGGTAGACAGCTGGGGATTTTTGCTTTGAAATTCTCTCTTCCAGATTTTCTCCTCCTCCTCTCCAGGGATGATGGGCAGGGAGGGGAGAGGTTGGAAAAATTAAACAGCTTCCTTGCCAAGCTCTGTAACTGTGGTAGCACATTCATTAATGATAAGGGGAGCTGGTCTGTGCAGTTGATGGGAGAAGTGGGGCTTGATGAAGGGCAAAGGGAGGATTTTTGAATAAAATAGTATGGAATATTCTTTATTGGCCATGTGTGATTGGACACACAAGGAAGTTGTCTCCAGTGCATAAGCTATACAAGCCTGGGGAAGTCAGAGCGGAATGGAGCCCATTAAATGGCTAGTATGAATGTGTGTTGTCATAGGAGTGCGTGTGTGTGTATGGGGGGAGGTATTTTATAATTTTTATTTTTTATAATTTTTATTTCTTTTCTATTGTGTTTTTATGTCCTTGTAAGCTGCCTTGAGTTGCCTTGTGTGAGTAGGCGGCAATAAAAATTTTCTCAATACACATACACATACATACATACATACATACATACATACATACATACATACAAGCAACAAACTGATAAATCATAAGATAGAATCACAAGTCATAAATCGATGAACTGCTAAATAAACAGAGAAATTGTGTGGTGAGCAAACGAGCATGTTAAGGATTTCTGGAGACACTGGCAACATGATTCCTTGTCCCCATTCCCAAATAATCACATTTTGTTCCTGAATTCTTTGAGGGAGTTGCAGGGAAGGCCTTGATCTTCCTTTGATTTTTCTTATTTCTTAGACTGTATTTTCTCTTAGACCTTTATTCACCACGGACCCTCAAGATTTAAATCATAAAGATATTTTTCAAGCCTTCTTAGACTACCTGTATATATGTTTTTGTATATACCAGCAGGGGGAGCTGTTGGATTTCTAACAAATATATCGCCCAGGAGCCAGTTGCTGCTGGCTTGCCTTGTTTCTGATGTGGCTGTGTTAATGACGCTTATGTCATTTTTCTTTGGCCTGGTTCTGCCCCTGCGGAATAGTCTCCACTCCTTTTTATAGAGTCTTCAACCCTGATAATGATAATCTTGGAGAATGCCTCCAGGGGGTTACTAGCAGTAGGAACTCTACACACCTCCTGCTTGGCAGGGCTGAGATGGTAATTTTAGATAATGGGTCCTCTTCCACCAACACTTCAGCCTTCCAAAGGTTTAAGGTAGCTCCTTCTCAGCAAAGCCCTTTCAGCAGGAGCTGCTCTGCCTCCCGGACCCCAGAAAATATAGCAACTTTAAGACTTGTGGACTTCAACCCCCAGAATTCTCTAGCCAGCTGTGCTCTGTAGAGGAAGAGTTTCAGACCAACCTCAAGGATGGGGAAGAAGGTGTGGTTTTTTTTTTAAAAAGGCATCTGTAGTTGGCTGACAGATCCCAATGTAAATCTGGAAGGGTCAGAAAACTGATACTCAGAGCCACCCTGAAGATGTAGGCCCAAAGGGCAGACGCTTTTAGAATACAGGTAGTCCTCAATGTATGACCACAATTGAGCCCAACATCTTTATCTTGCTAAGCGAGACATTGGTTAAGTGAGTTTTGCCCCATTTTATGGCATTTCTTGCTGCAATTGTTAAGTGAAGCACTGCAGCTGATAAGTTACTAACCCGGTTCTTAAATGAATCTGGCTTCCCCCTTAACTTGGCTTGTCACATGACCCTGGGACACTGCAACTGTCATAATTAGGAACCAGTTGCCAAGCATCTGGATTTTGATCACTGGATTTTTGCACAGGATAGTGCAAAAGTCGAAAGTGTGAAAAACGGTCCTAAGTCACTTTTTTCAGTGCCGTTGGAATTTTGTAGAATCACTAAACAAAGTGTTGTAAGTCAAGGACTACCTGTAGTAGCAGGTGGTGGTGGTTGTTTTAACTTTGGGGCATTGAAGATGTATGTATTTCAACTCAACACATGCAGTTTCCCAGCCATTATGTTAGGGTTAGTGAGGAAGCATGCTGGGTGAGGAATTCTGGGAGTCCACATATTTTCAAGTTCCCAAGGTTGAAAAACATGGCTTTAAATCAAGGAAGGAAGTGATAAGAAGGATGCCACAAGCCAAGCATCCCAGACAAATCATGTGTTTACAAAAGTGGGTGGAAGAAACGATTGTTATAAAACAAATAAACAAATACAAAAGCACAAATATACAAGGACCTTTTAGATCACATGATTTACTCAATTACATTTCAAGGAAACTGGCTGTTATGAAAGTCTAAACATATGTCCTTTTTGAGGTACAGAAAATGTGAACTTATTTACAACCCATCTTAAAATTGTCACATGCGGATTAACAATAAAAAATGAGATGATCTATTAAAGAGTAGCACACCATATTGTCTTTTAATAAATACAGTCTTAAGAGGTCCACTAAATTAAATTAGTTCCCATCAATTAGCAGCTGAAGAGTTCATTCTTTGAGTCATTGATCATAGAGGTGGAAGGAACCCTATGCGAATCCTCAGACCATTCCAGGTAAACAGGCGCGCTAATATGGATGTGGGTCCAGGAATGGGTGGAGGAGAAAAGTTGTATGAAGGAGTTACTATAGAAGAGAATATTTGTAGCTCATGATTGAAATGTGGAGTCTTGCAGACCTTTCATTACCCAACTATTAGTGGTAACATCATCAGTGCTAGAAGATAATGTGGGGCTTGCTCTCTTTATATACTGGTGGCTTGGCCTGTCAGTGTTGGTGGGAGGGTTTTTGGTGATTTCTTGTTTAGCCTGTTGCTTACTGATAGTTTGTTTGCCTCAGTTGGTGGTTTCTTGATTGGGTAGTGTTGATTTCTTGATGGTTGGTCTGGTGTTAATAACCTGCTCAATTGGGTGTTGGTTGCTGCTGACGGAGTGTTTTGGGATTTGTTCGTTTTTCTTTATGAGAGGAAGGAGGAAGTCTGGACTTTCTTGCTTTGAAGATGTTTCGTTTCTCATCCAAGAAGCTTCTTCAGCTCTGACAGGACGGTGGGGAATTGAAGGTTTTATATTCCTTGCAGATAGCTGGTCACTTGATTCCTTTTCGAGGATTGTTGAGGCCAGGTGAAGGTTTGTCTGTATCCTCAGGGTCACTTGAGAGGTGCTTCTGGTGCTCCTGCAATTTTTTCTCTGGAAATCCATTCCTATTCCCACACCATTCAAAGGGTGTTCATCCCAAATTGTATAGCTAAAAGACTATAAAATCCTGAGGACACCGAGAAACCTTCAAGTGGCCTCAGTGCCTATCTCAAAGAATGCAAATGACCAGCTATCTGCAAGGTGTATAAATCCTTCCATTCCCCACCATCCAGTCAGAGCTGAAGAAGCTTCTTGGATGAGAAGCAAAACATCTTCAAAGAAAAACCAGAAAGTCCACTGACCCCTTGGGAAAAAAAGCACCTTTGGGAGGAAGAAGAAAATTCCTAATCTTGAGAACTATAAAGTAAAGGACCAGCCTGCCCCCCTGAAGTCCTGGGGGCTCCATGCCTGGAGCTTATTTTTTTCAGTAGTAACTATTAAAAATCAGAGGGGATCAATCAATTCTTCAAAGCACCCGAAGGCAGGAGAAGAAGCAAAAGATAAAGACCAATTGAAGAAAGAAGCAACCTAGAACTAAGAAATTGCCTGACAGTGAAAACAATTAACCAGTGGAATGGAAGTTGCCTCTAGAACAGGGGTCTCCAACCTTGGCTCCTGGAAGCCTGGCGGTCTTCAACTCCCAGAGTTCCACAGCCAGCAAAGCTGGCTGTGGAATTCTGGGAGTTGAAGTCCACCAGGCTTCCAGGGGCCAAGGTTGGAGACCCCTGCTCTAGAAGTTGTGAATGCTCCCACATTGGAGGTTTTTAAGAAGAGACTGAACAGCTAACTGTCCCCTCTTAAGCAGGGAGGGAGTTGGACTAGAAGACCTCCAAGGTCCCTTCCAACTCTGTTATTCTGTTTATAACAGAGAATATTAGACGAATATCCACTGGTAGATCTGGCTCAGCTTTTCCAGCCACAATTTTGCTTCTGCCCGAGATGATTTGGGAAGCTAATGCAGCGTTCAGAGAAGTGCCAGGTGGGTTTTCTTCCATTGCCACAGTGTCTCATTTAGACCCAGTCCAACCTATTGGCCCGAGACTCTGTTGCTTGTTGGCTTGGCAAGACTTGGGCTTCCTACACTTTTGAAATGACCCTATTTTGCCCCCATGGGTTCTCCTTCAGATGGAGCTGGATTCAAAGGCCCAGGTTATACAATTGTTATTTTGGTGATAACAACTTCAAAGCCGCCTGCCTTCCTGCAGAGGATTTTTATGCTGCTAAATCATTTCTCTCCAGGCTTCCAAGTGGGAAGCTGCAGGACTCATTGTTGTGTTTTCCTTTCTATAATTATAGTATACAGGCTTTTTTTTTTTTTTTCCCCCATTCTGTGTTCTAATTACCACCTTTTTTTTCTGCCCGGCCCTCAGTTCTCCTTTCAAATCGATAGAAACATATTTTATGCAATTTAAAACAAAGCATGTAAAAGAATAAAAAGATTAGCCTACATTAGAACTTATAAAACAAATCAATAGCTCACAAGCAGTGGAGCAGAACCATCAAGAGACTAGTGCCAAGGTGCATAAAAATATTTTTAGCATGGGTGTAAATTAAAACAAGGTTGCTGTGTCCTTTATCTGTGGGGGCCAGGGCAGAAAAGGCTCTTTTCTGGATTGGTGCCTAATGAAAATTTACAAAATATGCCTTCAGCAGGAGCCTTTCCTGGCCCCACGTCGGTTGAAGTTAAAACAAAAACCTTAAGCTTGGCTGAGGAGCCATTTGAGCTCTCTTTGAACAGTGTGTCCATGCACCCGTCTAGCTTTACCAGTAGTCCTCGCCTTACAACAGTTCATTTAGTGACTGTTCAGAGTTACAACGGCACTGAAAAAAGTGACTTGTGGCCATTTTTCACACTTAACAACCGTTGCAGCATCCCCTTGGTCACAAGATCAAAATTTGGACGCTTGGCAGCTGACTCTTAGTTATGACGATTGCAATGTCCCGGGGTTGTGACTTTTTAAACAAGCAAAGTCCAATGGGGAAGTCAGTTTCGCTGAACAGCCTGGGGACCAACTTAACAACCACTTTCTTGTGGCAAGAAAGGTCTTAAAATGAGGCAAGATCCATTTAACCAATACTGCTCTTTGCAACAAAAATATTTTTAGGCTCCATTGTGATTGTACATTGTGGATTACCTGTAGTTTATTTTTATTTTACTTATTCAATTTATATGGTGTCTATTTTGTCAAAGGCGACTTTCTAGATTGTTTGTCCAATATTTAATGGTTGACAGATTCACAGATTTGAGGACTAAACCAAGAATCAGTGTAAATGTGCTCTCTCTGTCCCGGACTCAGTTTGCCACATTTCAGGGTTCAAGCCATGCTTGTTCAAAAGGCAGAGTTGGTTCTACTTCCTCATGCCATGATATCTTCAGTTCTAAGTTGAAAAGGGCAGATGGTCGGTCATAAGCATGTTGTCCTCATCTTTTGACTGCAGGAGTCGAATCCCATACCCTAAAATGGGCACAGGTGGTGCATTTGATAAACCATCGAGATCTCTCTGAAATCTGCCAAGTAATTCAGTGTAGAAAGGCTGTTTCTAATCCTGGAAGTGGTGGATTCATCCAAGCTCTGTTTCACAATTAAATTGATATGACTGCCCATTTGATGCATTAATCTGGGCAGCTAACAAACAATGGGATAATAATAACTGCTCTGAGAGTGAGATGGGAGATGCCTTGGTTGGTTGGTTGGTTGGTTGGTTGGTCGGACGGACAGATAGACAGACAGCAATCAAAAAATTTATATTGCTAAGTGAGATTTTTTTAAAGTGAGTGTTGCACTGGTCTACAATCCTTCTGGCCACAGTTAAGTGAATTGTTGCAGTTGTTCAGTTAGTATCATGGCTGCTAAGTGAATCTGGCTTCCCCGTTGACTTCGCGTATCAGAAGATCACAAAAGGGGATCATGTGACACCCCAGGACACTGTAGCCTTCATAAATATGAGTCAGTCACCAACCATCCGAATTTTGATAATGTGACCATGGGCATGCCGCAAAAGGTCATGTGAAAAATGGTGATGTCCCTTTTTTCAGTGATGTCATAACTTTGAAAGGTCACTAAATGAATTGTTATAAGTGGAGGACTACCTGTGCTGGTCATAATTGGTCCACTGAATTCCAACTGGAGGTCCAGCGTGAACGAATCCAACTTGCAGAGTAGGTCTTTTGCAGGCAATTCACTTAACAGCTGTGGTTAAAGCAAAAGTCGTAAAATGGGGGCAAAGCTCCCTTAACAATTGTCTCGCTTCACCGTGGACATTTTGGGCTCGATTGTGGTTGTTAAGCCTGTGTTCCCCAACCAGGGTTAAGGAGACAAGCTAAACAGAATGTACAGCATTAGTCGGATAGGCACACAGATAAATGAGTGAGATATGTTTCCATGTTTGTTAACACACAGTAAAAATAACAGATACGCTTGTGCTATCAAAAATATAGTTTATTCCATTATGAGTTCATAGCATAGTCAAAATAACAGTCCATAAGTCATGTATCATTTAGTCAGTCCATTCAAGGATATTCAGTTAGCAAAGTCCGTGTAGAATATCCTATGTCAGTTCACTTACAAATCAGTCCTTTGTCTCTCTCCCGTTCGAGTAACGCAGTCTTGAGTCCATGCAGTAATTAGGGATCATCAAAGCCAGAGAGAGTGAGCAAGCTGTCGGCTTGCTTCTTTTAAAGTGCTTTCACAACCACTCCCCTAATTACATTCCCTATATTTAAAGTTGCAGACACTTTAACTTATAAACTATGATTACATATTTATTATTTTACCTAAACCAGTTAGGGTAAACAATGTTATCCCTAACATTCTCCCCTTTTAGGAAATAATAATAAATATAACTATTTACATGTTTAAATCATATTTGTTACAACTCTCTTTAAACTTGCTTATTCCTTGAGCTTTTGTAAATTGGTCTGCAATATTTTCTTCTGTCATGCAGTATTCCAATTTAATTAGCCCATTCTTTACAGATTCTCTAACATTTAAGTATCTTAAATCATATGCTTTGATCTAGTTTTTACAGCAATACTAGTAGCTAACTTTATGGCTGCCTGGTTGTCCTCGTACACAATAATGGAATCTTTAACAGTTATACCCATGTCTAATAATAACTGTTTGTACAAAATTAATTCAGTGCATAGTAATGACAGACATGAAAATTCCGCTTCCATCGTGGACAAGCTGATATGCTGTTGTCTGATTGACCTCCACCCTATTAGTGTCTTACCAAATAATATAGCCATCCCAGATGTTGATTTTCTAATGTTTATATCAGTTGCAAAACTTGCATCTGCACAGGCACTAAGACTCAAATCACCCTTTGGTTCTATATACAATGCATGGTTCATTGTTCCTTTAAGATATCTTAAAATTCTTTTTAATGATTGCCAATGACATTGATGTGGATCTGAATTAAAATGTGCCAACTGATTAACACTATAAACTATATCAGGCCTTGACCAATTGCTTATATATGTTAAGCTACCAATCAAAGATTGATATATGGACTTATCAAATTTGGGACTTTGATCATCAGTTTGGCAAACTTCCTGACTCATTGGAGTCTTTGCCGGTTTACAAAGTTCCATTTTATACGTTTTAATTAATTGGCAAATTTTATCTTGAGATATCTTAAAACCATTTTTTGTTTTGTTAATTGTCAATCCTAGATACTTTTTAATTTCACCTAAATGCTTTAATTTTATCTTTTTGGCTAATAATGATATAATCTCATTAGCTTCATTATTAGTCTTAGTTATCAAAGCAATATCATCTGTAAATAATAACAATAATGACACCGTTCCATTATTTTCTCTTTTAAACACACATGGATCTGCTAAACCAGATTTAAATCCTATATTGTTGAATTCTTTCACAATATATTGGTTCCACTCAAAGCCAGATTGTTTCAACCTGTAAAGACTCTTTTTGAGTTTCCAACAATCATAACTATTTACTTTATTTTCTTTTATAATAATTGGCTTTTTCAAATATATAGTGTGCTGCAATAGTGCATGCAAATAAGCAGTTTCTACATCTAAATGGTTAATGACATAGTTTTTCTTTGCTGCCCACACTAAAGCTGCTCTCAAAGATGTTGCTTTTAGACTTGGTGCGAAAACTTCATTGAAATCAGATGCAGTTTGATTAAATCCTTGAGCTACCAATCTAGCTTTATGGGAAACAGTCCCATTATTTCCAGTTTTTACTTTAAATATCCATTTGCACCCAATGGATTTTTCTCCTGGAGGTAATATGGCATCTTCATATACTTTCATTACCTTTAATGAATTTAGTTCTTTTTCCATTGCCTTTTGCCAATTCTCCTGATCCTTAGCAGGATACATCTTAAGTTCATTTATACTAGTTGGAACTTTAGTTACTTGGCAAACTATACTTGCTTGATACCTATCAGGTGGTCTAGTTACACGTGTAGTATGTCTAGGTATTACAGGACTTACAGGTGGACTTTCATTAACTAACTCTTCTTGATTATCTTACTCTTCCTGATCAACTGTTTCCTCTTGTTCTGGTCCTATTTGCTCTTCATGGACTTCTTCTTTAATTGGACTCTTCTTATAACTAATCTGATCTTTCTGCCTTTTGTAGGGTTCAATAATTACTTCTTTGTTTAAATCTTGCTCCAATCTATTCCATCCTACATGTTCTAGGAATTTAGCACTAGCACTGGTGTAAACTCTAGATGTACCTGATTCCCAGAATCTATAAGATCTATGATTAGATTCATATCCTACAAAAAATAATCTTTTAGCTCTATGCTGTCCTTTGTGTCTGAGCTGTGAAGGGATATGCACCCATGCTGGTGCTCCAAATGTGTGCATGTAACTTAAATCAGGTTTTGTACCATGCCACAGTGTGAATGGTAATTCACCTGTTGTTGAATTAACAACATTATTTAATATATGATTACCACACATTATTGCTTCTCCCCACAAATTGTCAGGTAATCCTGAATCAGACAACATAGTTCGTGTCATTGATTGTAATGTTTGGCCTCGTTTCTCTATAAAGGCATTATGTTGTGGCCTATATGGTGCAGACTTTTTATGTTGAATACCTAACATTCTAAGTCTATTCTGGAATTTATTATTTGTAAATTCCGTACCATTATCTGTTATAAGGGTTACTAATTTCTTTTTAGTTTTCCTTTCTGCAAATTTTATCCAATTAAAGAGATTTAGATACGTTTCAGTTTTGCTGTTCATTAAATAGCAAAACCCATATCTAGAATAGTGGTCCATTATACTTAGTAGGTAACGAGCTCCTCCTACACTTGGTTTTTTCGGACCTATTAAATCTGCAAATACTACTTCTAAAGGCTCTTTGGTAGTAAATCCATCAACTCTATTAGCCGGTTTGACCTTGCTTTTGCTTTGATTGCAAGCATTACATTGCAAATACTTATTACAATGTTTCAAACTTATTCCCTTAGATAATTCAACAGTTTTCTTAATCATTTTAAAATTTAAATGCCCTAGCCTTCGATGTAACAAATGAATACATTAATCATGAGGTTTTTTATTATCATAAACTGTGTTAGCCACTTTTAAACCATCATCATTTAACACATATAATTCACCTCTTAAAGATGCAGTAATTTTCTTATCTTCTTTCTCAATTATGCAGTTATCTCCTTTAAAAGTAACTACATATCCTAGTTTAACCAAAATTCTAACTGAAATTAAATTAAACTTAAGTTGTGGTACATATAACATTTTTACATTCTCTTTTATAAAAGAACAATATTGACCTTTAGCTTTCAGTTTCCAGCCATTGGCTAACGATATCTGCTGTGTACTCTTGGACATTTTGATAAAATTTTTGTTATCATTTGTTATACAGTGGGATGCTCCACTGTCAACCACCCATAAATTATTTTTTACAGCTCCGTTACTATACATGGCTAACTCTAAATTTTTGTTTATCTTTTGATGACTTTTAGTATTCTGGCCAGTGTTCTGGCGCTTTGCTTTTTTACAAAATCTTGCCAAATGTCCTCTTCCTCCACAATTAAAGCACTTTTTAATTGCATATGCAGTAGGAGATTCAATATCTTCTTTTTGAGGTTGTTCCCTCCTTAACTGATATCTTTCAAGTCTTCTTGCCTCTTCAATCAATCTGCCAGTTATATCAGTTAAACTTAAACTTTCCTTAGGCAAAATTTGAAGGGAAGTTACGTGGTTGTCATAACTTTCATCTAGTGAAGATAGAATTATGTAGACTTGGTGTAGTTCAGAGAAAATAAGCTCTTTCTCGTGCAGTTCTTGAAAAATGCTTTGCATAGTTTCCAAATGACTCAGCATATCACCATTCGTCTGGAGATGCGTCCTGAAAAGCTTCCGTGTTAGATTTATGTGAGCACCAACGTTATCTCGGATATAAATCCTGTTCAGCTTCTGCCAACACCCAACAGCCGTTTGTTCTCTGTGGATATGAACAAGTTGCTGGTCAGTTAATGTTAATCCAATTTTGCAAATAGCCTGTTCATTCTTTTGCATAAATTCTTCTATCTTTAGTTTATCTTCATCATCCTCTGGATCCCATTCCTCTACGTTTGGTGGATTTTCAATTATGTTCCACAGACCTTCTCTTCGTAGAACTAGACTACATTTCATAGACCATGATACATAGTTTGTTCCATCCAGCTTGGATATATGGGACAAACTTTGTAGATTGACTTGTGCCATGTTTTCTTTGTATGGATATAAAACTATAATTAATAAAACACAGCTGTCTGTTTACTGTAATGTATAACAACACAAACTCTCACTTTTTACATAAATCTGTTTTATCCTAGTTAAACTGACTTTGCAGCCTCTGGGCCCATAACCAGTGTTAAGCCTGGGTTCCCCAACCAGGGTTAAGGAGACAAGCTAAACAGAATGTGCAGCGTTAGTCGGATAGGCACACAGATAAATGAGTGAGATAAGCTTGTATGTTTGTTAACATACAGTAAAAATAACAGATACGCTTGTGCTATCAAAATATAGTTTATTCCATTTAGAGTTTATAGCATAGTCAAAATAACAGTCCATTAGTCATGTATCATTTAGTCAGTCCATTCAAGGATATTCAGTTAGCAAAGTCCGTGTAGAATATCCTATGTCAGTTCACTTACAAATCAGTCCTTTGTTTCTCTCCCGTTCGAGTAACGCAGTCTTGAGTCCATGCAGTAATTAGGGATCATCAAAGCCAGAGAGAGAGCAAGCTGTCGTCTTGCTTCTTTTAAAGTGCTTTCACAACCACTCCCCTAATTACATTCCCTATATTTAAAGTTGCAGACACTTTAACTTATAAACTATGATTACATATTTATTATTTTACCTAAACCAGTTAGGGTAAACAATGTTATCCCTAACACTGGTCATAAATCGAGGACTATCCGTAGAGACTGGTTGTGCCCTCTGCACCATTGCTTCCTCTCCTGCTTCTCTTCCTCCTTTTTGAGGTCTTTTCAAACCGAGGAGCAAAAACAGAGCTTTGGCCGGGACTGTTGCTCATCAGATTACAAAAGGGTCTTCGGGGAACTGGGTTACGTAACTCCTTTGACAATTTGGTTAAAAAAAAAGGAGAAAAGGACAAAAGGACGAAAAGCTTCAGAAAGAAAACGTGAAACAGTTTCCTATTAGAATGTCAAAGTCTTGTGGGAGGAATTGAAGGTAAAAGGACCGAAGAAGAAATTCAATTATTTGGGGAACCCAGAGAGTTATTGGGAGAAGCCTTTTAGTCTGGATCTAGGGTGACATAAGTAGTCCTTGACTTACAACGGTTACTTAGCAACTATTCAAAGTTATAACATTCCCCTAAAGGTACATACTCCCATTGTAAAGTTCTGATCACCAATTTATGACATTTTGGCCAAAAACCAATGTTTACTTCTGGATTTCCACAAAAACTCCTGTGGCAAATAATAGGTTCTCTTAACAATGGTCATCTAATGACCACCACAAAAAATAGGACTCCATTATGTTGTAAGTTAAGGACTATCTTGTAATTGGGATCCCAGGCAGACGCTTGATGTCTCTTTTTTTCAAGAGACAGCTGGATTTTCTGGTTTTTCTTTGAAGATGTTTCGCTTCTCATCCAAGAAGCTTCTTCAGCTCTGATGTGACACAATTCAAAAAAAAACAACAGTTATAGGTGACTAAAAAAAGAATTTAAAAACCGTTTAAAAGAATTTAAATCAGGGATGTCCAACTTTGGCAACTTTAAGACTTGTGGACTTCCAGAATTCCCCAGTCAGGAAAGCCAAGTACCTGCCAAGCACAGTTGATGAGATGTTTGATTTATGGCCTCAACGGTACCACTTTGCAAAGCCATTGGGCTCCTTTTATTTCTTTGGGTGGGAGGGAGGGGAGAGAGGCGATGGGGAGGGCTCTCTGCTCCAACCTAGAACTAAGGAAAATCTCCCTGGCAACGAAAACAATTGACTGAGTGGAATGGCTTGCCTCCAGAACTTGTGGGTGCTGCGTTGCTGGAGGTTTTCAAGAGAAGATTGGATTGCCACTTGTCTGAAATGATATAGAGTCTTCTGCATGACCAGGGGGTTGGACTAGAAGACCTCCAAGGTCCCTTCCCACTCTGCTATTCTGTATTCTCTCAAACGTCGTCTTCATTAGAAAGCTGCTGATGAGGTGTTCACAAGGAGAAATGATGTCTGTAGTAAGAGGCAGACTCTGTAGCCCTAGTAATTTAAGTGAGGGACGGGAAGGGTGTAGCACGGAGTTATTAATGGATGACTGGGGAATTCTGGGAGTCCATAGGTCTGAAAATTGCCAGGTTGGACACTCCTGGCTGAAATTTTAATTTGCAGCAGAATACAATGCATAGAATTGCTAACAGTATAACCAATGGACAGGTGTCTCTACCAACACTGGATCCCTCAGCCTGAGGACAGAACCATGTTTTAAGAGCCTTCTCATAGGCAGCAGAATTAGGGTCCAGTCTAACATCTAGGGGTATAATGATTCAACAATTGGGAGCTGGGTTGGGTCCCCTGAGATGACATTTCTTGGTAGATATCCCATGACCTAGTGGGGTGGATGTAACTGGAGACAGGTGGTCCCTCAAATAACCTGGTCCCATATCCCACACCTGATCCAGGATGGCGCTTCTGTTACTGTTGCAATTTAAAATTGTGTTGTGCTCCATGCCAAAGGCCCTACCCCATTCATTGTAATGTTGCTAAATGTAAAACTTTGATAAGCCTAAATGTTTTTATACCCTGCTAATAAAAATCTCACTAAAGTAACATTAAGCTTAACTTGAATTAACAAGTCATTTTGCAGCTCTTCTTTGGAGATGAAAAAGAGAGTGGATGTTTTCTGTCACCTCATTGTCAATCAGTCTCTTCAATTATTGATTGATGCTTTTTTAAAAAAAACCTGTAAATACACAGTTTAGCTCCAATCCCTACAAAACCCATGAATTTATTTTAGTGTACAAAATACACAGTCAAATATTATAACAGTCAATGCATAATTTTAAAAATGTTCAAATAAAACACTGTATTATAATTGTGTTGTGTGCACAGTATAATTACATTTTTGAATGGCAGAGGTTTTTGGATGGATTTTGTGATTGCTGGAAGAATAATTGTTAGCAGACATTAAGTTTAGTAATACCTTCCCTTCAATCCTATCCATTGTAGGGGATAAGGCAGGTTACTTTTCAAAATTAACAAGAATGATATGTCCATCTGACTAATTAAAAGGCTGATTAAAAATTAATTATGATTAGAATCAGCGCAAGACACTTCTATAGAATAACATGTCTGAGCATGTGTGTGTACACACACAGGGAGGGGGAGAGAGAGAGAGACCCAGAGAGAGAGAGAGACCCACCTCTGTGTTGGAAAGCTTACAAATTAAATTTTCAACATGAGAGAATAAAAGGAGAGTCAGAAGTAAGATATCTGGATCAATAAAATGCACAAAAAAGTTTGATAGGCTTGAACTGAAGAAGTCTCTTAATTGTACCCTGCCCAGATTCATGCTGAGAGTGAGAGGAATGATCTCTTAAGTTGGATAAAAATGAATAAAAATATTTCCCCTCTTAGCTTCTTTTGGTCTCACAGGGGTGAAGCGTGATTGGGGTGAAACGTTGTGATCCCACGACGTTTCTTCACCCACAGAGTTTCTTCTTTTTCAGTTTAAGGCACTGATCACAAAATGTTGTCCCAGATGAAAAAATAGCTGCAGGTTCTCTGGCAAAAGATTTGATGGCCTGTAGGATTTGGGAAGGGCCAGAACTTAGAAACTGAAACTGTTGTGAAGTTGTACAATATGATTCAGAATAACAAAATAACACCATTGGAGGTTTTCTAGTCCAACCCTCGGCTGAAACAAGGAGCCCGATAACATTCTGGACAAATGGTTGTGTCTACTCTCTTCTTAAAAACCTCCAGTGATGGAGCCCCCAAAACGTCTGGAGCTAACTCATTCCACTGATAAATTGTTTTAATTGTCTGGAAATTCCTCAATTCCAGGTTGCTTTTCTCTTTGATTGAGTTCCATCTGTTGCTTCATATTCAGGTGCTTTGAGGAATAGGTAGACCCCTCTTCTTCATGGCAGCCCCGCATGTATTGAAACACTGTTGGAGGAACACGTTAGGTGAGGCAGCAATGAATTAGAAAAAAAAAATCCTGATGAGACAGATACAGTTATTTACCCAGCGAAGAGAGAGAAGCACAGATGGTTTCCACTGAGAGGTTTAGATATACTCAGTTTTTTTTCTCCCTGCTTCTGTGTCCCTGAGAGTTGGCATCAAGTTAGCGAGTAGAAAAGTGATGGGCCAGGCCCTGTGATTGTGGATTGCTCTGTTCGGTGTGCAGGCCCTATCTGGCTCCTCCATTACTTGGACGAGGCTCATAGGCTGTAGTGTGCTTGGGATGGATGCAATATCAAGATTAACCCTTTCCCAAGCAGGGTAATTGGGGATAGCCTCGTGCTCCCTCTACACAACCTTTCTTTTGAGAGGGGAAACCTTTCCCCACAATCAGTTAAACAAGAAAGGGGTGTGGAAAAGGCCTTGCAATGCTAGATAGAACAGAAGTCAAAGAGATGTTTGATTTATGGCCTCAACGATACCACTTTTGCAAAGCCAAGGACCTATATCACTTGATTAAATGGTGAAGGGTTGGGTGGCATTGGGTTCCTTTTACTTCTTTGTTGGGGAGGGGGGAGAGACACAGTGAGGAGGGCTCTCTGCTCCAACATGCCCTGGTTAACTCAAAGGAAAGAGTGCTCCAACCTAGAACTAAGGAGAAATTCCCTGACAGTAAGAACAATTAATCAGTGAAATTGTGGTTGCTACTTCACTGGAGGCTTTTAAGAAGAGACTGGATTGTCATTTGTCTGCAGTGGCATACTGTCTTCTGCTTGACCAGGGGATTGGACTAGAAGACCTCCAAGGACTCTTTCAGCTCTGTTATTCTGTAATCACAAATGCCCTCTTCAATACAAGGCTGCTGATGAGGTGTGCTGCGATGGAACTCATAAGGAAAAATGGTGTATATACCAAGAGGCCGACTCTGTAGCCCTTGTAATTTAGTGATGGACGGGAGGGCTACAGCCCACAGTTATTAATGCAGACTCTCAGGCTTCATATACCTGAAATCATTAGTTAATCAGTGTAAGCCATGCTAGCCAATGGGGTACCTTTCATTATGGGTGGGGTTGTAGCACAACTCCCTGTCTGAGCAAGCAAAGATTTGGACGGTAGCTGGGAATCCAGTTGTATGTTGCTGATGCTCAAACCTGGCCTGTGTAAAGAGAACCAGATCCTGAATTTCATTTTTTCCCACGCTGCAGAAAGTGAAATAAATAGTCTTCCGGTTTAAAGGGCTTCGGCGACAGATAGAAATCTGTGATCGAAGAGGGGGGAGACCGCCAGCAGGGTTGAGGAGAGACGCATCTCTCCTCCTCAGCTGGCCATTTTTCCCTTTCCCGAAGGCGGTTGTAGCGGTGGTCAGAAATGGCCACCACAAAGGAGAATTTGACTGGAAAAGAATGTGCAGGAGGAAGATAAGAAGTGAAAGTTTTGGCTGACCGGGTTAAATTGTAAAAGCAACAACTAAGGTACCCTGGAATTTAAACTTACAAAAAATAATATCACTCCCAAAGAAGAGTTGGAAGCAGCGAAGGAAAGGGAAAAGGGAAAGGTTTGGCTTTTTTTTTCTTCTCTCTCCTTCCCTATACTGACAACTAAGAGACTTAAATAAGAAATCGGAAAAAATCGCTTTGACATCAATAGGCAATTAAGCTGAAAATAAAACAAAATGCTAAAGGGATAATAAAGATTTGTGGACATTAAAATTTTTCTTTTTCATAAGCAGGAAGGGAGAGAAAAAGAATAAGGGCAGGATCTGGAAGAGGGAGGAGACTGCCTGGAATTAAAAAGAATCTACAGTAAAACTTCAACAAGACTTCTAAAAAAATACATTTTAACTGTAACTTTGCAACTGAATAGTAACCCCAGGAAGAGAAAGTGAAAAAAAAAAAAAAAGAGCAAAAAAGAAACAGCTTGTTTGTATTTGGATTATTTGGTCATCTTTGGATTCTTGGTTATTATATTTGAATGACTAAAATCAATCAGGTGGTTGTTTAAAAATTTATACAATGGCACCACTTCTGGATGAATTGAAAATGGAACTTAAAAAGTACAAAGAAGAGGCACAAGAAGGGAAGGGTTCTTTTGGCTTCATTTTTTAATTCTTAGAAATGGAGATTTGGAACTATGAGAAACAACAAGAAACGACTGTAAAACAAGAAGACCGGGACAAAGAAGAAGACATCTTTAATGAACAAGCAATTTTATGTGGGGAAGAAAAAGGAAAAGGGGGAAAGAGAATGGAGAATTTAAGACTTAAAAAAACAATCAAAGAAAATAAAAATAATTAAAAAAATAAGTGTAATACTGGAAAGCAACAGAAAAGGGGAATACAGAAGAGAGAAAGAGATAGAGAGACAAGGGAGTAAAAAGGGGAGAGGGAAGAAGAGAGGGAAGAAGGAAAGGAAAAGAAGTTACAAAGGACCGGAGCAAGATATAGAGAAACAGGACCTATTTAGAGATAATGGGTGAAAATCTAAACTGAAAAAGGGAATTTGTAAAGGTACATAAGATTGTATTGTTATATTAGTAATAGAAATAACTTTAGAAAATTGGAAACAACGTATGATTAAAATGAGGGATAAAATAGTTAGTGTAATTTAGTGAAATGTTTGTGAATAAAATAAGTGAAATAAAATAAATGAGAAAATTGAACTAGGAAGGAATGGGAACATTTTAATTAGTTAATGTTTTATAAAATATAAGTGAAGGGGGGAAATTAACTATAGAAACCTTATAATTGTTTCCATAGAAGTATGATATTTAATTGAAAAGTAATGTTAAAGATGTTAAGACTTTAATGAATATTAATATTAATGATAGAATTGAATTGGAATGGAATGGAATGTTGTTTTAATTATATACATTTATAATTTTTTCTTTTTTTAAGAATACAGTGTGTCTTTTAAGAATGTACCAAGCAGAATCCGAATGGAAGTTATGTATTATATTGAATGTTACAACTTTAAGGGAAAGATATAAAGGCGTCATACTCCAATCAGTAACTACAGGAGAAATTTTGTTTAATGAGAAAAGATAATAGATAATTGAAACAGGACAGACAAAAATATAAATACAATGATTTGAATTGAGATGAGATAATTAAAATAAAATTGAGAAAATTAAAAGAGGGGAGAAGCTGTGCAGAAAATGTAAAATAGTAATAAGATAGGGAATAGAATATAAAAATGAGCATTAACCTGAATTTGTGTCTGTACAAAGAAATGTAACCAGGGATTATGCTACTTTCAAAAAAGATGTTTTATTTGTATTTTTTTTTCTCTTTGTGAACACTCAAATAAAATTTACACAAAAAAAGTGAAATGAATAAAATAGACACGAAGAAACATTTTAAATCTTATGTTGATCCATTCACAATTTACTATAGTGCCCCTGATAGTTAGATTTTGGGTGGCTTCCAGCTAAAAACTGACATATAAAAGAGAGCCAATTGGATCTACTGGTTAAGGTTAGAAAGCAAGAGACGGTGAGTTCTAGTCCCACCTTAGGATAACCATGAAAGCCAGCTGGGTGACCTTGTGGGGGGAAAAAGGAGGAGGAAGGTGTGTTGGATATGTTTGATATCTTGAGTTATTTATAAAAATAAATTAAAGGCAGGAGATAGACAGACAGATGGAATAATACACTCGACTAAAGAGGAAAATAACAAAAAATGACTCCCCGATCACCTTGTTCCCAAGGCCGGGGAGAATAATTAAGACTTCACTAATTTCCTGAACAAGAGAAAGATTCTTCCATTTTTCTATCATGAAAATCACTATTCATTGGCTATGTAGCCATTGACCAGCCCTATCTAACAAGACCTTCAACCAAAAAGTCCGGGAGCTTTCTGTGTGTTCAACATTTCAAAAGGGGGGAAGGAGCTGATCCACAGGAGCTTTCTCCATCCTTCAGATGAGCTGCATTTCAGTTACTGGTCCTTGAATGTAGACTTCTGAATTGTTGAGCAACGCCTCTAGGCTATTCACAGTACAGATCATCAAGCAGCCCAGTCTTGAAGTCTTTTAAACACTGCTCTTCAAATTCTGCAGCCTTAACCACGAATGATTATGTGTCAGAATCATCCGTCTGTTCTCCTATTGATTTCAGGATAGGGAAAAAAACCCCCAACAACCTTTCAACGGTGTCAGTCACTGGATTCCAGCATTGGAAGGCTGTTGAATCCCAACTCTCTGCTCCGTTGAAATTAAAGCAGGCCCAACATACGGCTGTCTCGCCTCTTCCACTTCCAGCACATTCGGTGGAAAGGGGAACTCATTGTGCTTTTCACTAACTGCCAGGCTTACTTTGGCCGCCACTGGAATCTTTGGGGATGGGTGGGCTGTGTGTGCGTGTTTTAGGAAGGGGAAAAGGGGCAGACGAGGCTGTTTGAATTGCCACTTCGATGAATTGGAAAGGATCCCGAGTAAATGGCAGCTGCTTTGGTGAGAGGCATGAATTCGGCTGTGCGGATATGGGAACTAAGCCTTTTCTGGACTGTTAGGGACCGGATTGGACCAACGGCTTCTGCTTTGTTTAATCGAGCTTGCCAGATGGTGACAATAAATTTCTGCTTTTGGAGTTTTTTGTTTTTGTTTTTTTAATGGGGAGGGGGGAAGGTGTGACACAAACCCCTATTTAAAATGATATTTCTCCCCACCCCCCCTGGAAAGAGTTTATGGAGATTCTCAGTCATCCAAGTCATGGTTGTCCCAAAAATGCCTTTTCTGTTTTCTTTTTTTGAAAAACCTTTATTAAACATTAAAAAAGAGTAAATACAAACCTGCGAATGGCGCAAAGAACCATGGAAAGTGTCTAGGGAGATTCTCGGTCATCGAGGTCGTGGTTGTCCCAAAGGTGCTTTTTCAAGAGGCAACTGGACTGTCTGGTTTTTCTTTGAAGTCCTTTCGCTTCTCATCCAAGAAGCTTCTTCCGCTCTGGATGGATGGTGGGGAGCAGAAGGATTTATATTCCTTGCAGACAGCTGGTCATTTGCACCATCTTAGAGGGTCATTGAGGCCACTTGGAGGTTTCTCTGTGTCCTCGGGGTCCCCTGAGTGATGCTCCTGGTTCCTGTGGTTTGCCATTTTTTCCTCTGGAAATCCATTCCTACTCCCACCCCATTCCAAGGGTGTTCATCCCAAATTGTGTAGTCCAAAGTCTGTTGAGATTCACATTCATCCAGGTTATGGTTGTTCCAAAGGTGCTTTTTTTAGGAGGCAACTGGCCTTTCATGAGCTGAAGAAGCTTCTTGGATGAGAAGCGAAACATCTTCAAAGAAAAACCAGAAAGCCCAGTTGCCTTTTGGGGGCGGGAAAAAAAAAAAAAAAAAAAGCATCTTTGGGACCTCACTGGAAAGATTTAGCCGATGATGCCACAGTTGAGAGTTTCCTACTGTCTTCGGTTTGGTAAGGGGGTTTACTGTGCTCTACTTGATGATGCCAAAAAAAAAAAAAGTGACATCTTTTTCAGGAGATTTGCAAGATGATCTGAGCCTTGATTTTGTGCATGGCTGCGGTTCGTTGAAACAATCCCCCCCACCCCACCCCCCCACCTTTTAGAAGCAAGGAAAAATTGAACACAAGCCCATCAAGTACGACAGCAGTGGCAAAAAATAGACAGTCGGATGGCTCTAAGCCCAAAGAGCTGATGTTAAGGAAAGACTGGGGATCGATTACAGGTTTTTGACTTACGACCACAGTTGAGCCCAAAATTTCCATTGCTAACAAATGGAGACATTTGTTAAGTGAGTTTTGCCCTGTTTTGCAACTTTTCTTGTCACAGTTGTTCAGTGAATCGCTGCAGTTGTTTCAGTTAGTGACACGGTTGCTAAGTGAACCTGGCTTCCCCCATTGACTTCACTTGTCAGAAAGTCTCAAAAGGGGATCACGTGAACCTGGAACTCTGCGACCGTCATAAATATGAACTAGTTGTCAAGCATTCAAATGTCAATCACGTAGCCATGGGGAGTCTGTAATGGTCCTAAGTGTGAAAAAGGGTCGTAAGTCCCTTTTTTCTGTGCCGCTGTAACTTTGAATGGTCACTAAATGAACTGTTGTAAGTTGAGGACTACCTGTATCTGATTTATGAAAGGAAGGTTGTAGGAAAAGGTGATTAAATGAGTTAAAACAATAGAGATAGGAATAAATTCTGGGCTGAAGTCTACTGTACCTTATTTGTCTTTAGCAACACACAGAAGGGATAAATCTGACCCGGCAGTGCTGGTCCACCAATAGCACACAGTTATCTTGTCAAAACGTTTTTGTGCAGAGTGTTGTTTCCCCTGCCCCAACCTGTTTCTAGTTATTTGGATTTGAGAAATAATTTCATGGTATTGACGTCACCGTAAGCGTTTTGAAGCTGCCTTGCTCTGTTCTTATTTGCACAAATGGTATTAAGAGAAAACGCCCAACTCTGGCATCTGAGCAAAAATTTTATTCTTCACTTTTCTTCAGATACAGAATCTTTGCATAAATAAGCACATCCTGAGCTGAAGGTGTAAAAAACAGTCCGATTGTAGTACAGAGAATTAGCGCACACAAGCCTTTACCCATTATTCGCAGAGTGGCATGACTGTTAGCTGTTCTGTGCCAAGTGAAAGGGGCAGTTTGCATATACCAGCTGGCAGAGGACAGGAACAGCTGCTCCACATTGCTGCCATTTTAGGGTCTCTCTCTCTCTCCCTCCCTCCCTCCCTCCCTCATTATTATACATTTAAAATTTAAAATTACAACATAATAACAGAGTTGGGACCTCAGAGGTTTTCTAGTCCAACCCCCTGCTCAAGCAGGGAACCCCTTTATCATTGCAGACAAATAGTTTGTCCAGTCTCTTCTAAATAATCTCCAGTGTTGGAGCAAGTTCTGGAAGCAAGCAGTTCTACTGGCTAATTGTCCTCATTGTTAGGAAATATCTCCTCAGTTCTAGGTTGCTTCTCTCCTAGGTTACTTTCCATCCATTTCTTCTTGTCCTGCTTTCAGGTGCTTTGGACATTAGCTTGACTCCCTCTTCTTCTTGACAGCCCCTCAAATATTGAAAGACTGTTATCATGTCTCTCCCAGTCCTTCTTTTCATCAAACTAGACATACCCAATTCCAACAACCATTCTTCCTGTGTTCTAGCCTCAGTCCCCTAACTATCTGTGTTGGTCGTCTCTGCATTCTTTCCAGAGTCTCAACATTTTTCGTATAACATGGCAACCAAAACTGGACGCAGTATTCCAAGTGTGGCCTTATCATATATTAATGGGAACTGACCATTCAGAAAGTCTACTTATTCTTTTCAGGAATGTTAATGAATTGCTTAGCGGTTCCTACAGTCCAGTTGCCTCTTTCCTTCCTCTGCATCGTAGGAGCATGAAGTTGAAAATAGCTCTGTAAACTATCGGATTCAGCCACTTGTTTTGAGCAGGAATCCAATTGAAAGCCTCCTTCAGCTGAACATCTCCAGTGAAAGGGAGAGCATTGCTTTGAGTAATTGGTTTCTCTGCTCATTGGGTCTTACTCTTAGGAGGTTTCTCCCCCCCCCCTTTAACATTGAGTTGGAATCTGTCTTCCTGTGACTCAAATCCATTATCTGTGTTTTGCACTCTAGAACAGGGGCCTCCACCAGCATGTTATCGTTTCAGATATTTGAAGAGGGCTGACATTCAGTTTTCTCTTTCCAAAACGTACCTAGATTTTTTATTTTTTTTTAACAAAAGTGTTGGATTTGGGAGACATTTCAAAAATGTATCTTTTGGGGGGGGGGTGAGAATTCTCAGTGAAATAGAGGATGCTTCTCCTTTTAGTCAGGACCTTGCCTAGGAGATATTACTTCCCTTATGCTTGTAAGGTTTTATCTAACAAGCATTCATTCAGCAGCTGATAACATGGTGTTGTTGGGCGTTTTTATTTGTTTTTTCATTTTTTTCTCTCCCAGTGCAAACTTATTCAATTTCCTCTTCTGGAGTAAAAAATGTAGGATTCTTCACAAAACCCGTTGGCTCGGATAAACGGATTAATGATTATTGTAGTTTTTGCAACAGCTAGCATATAGAAGATATTTTCTGTCCCGCATCATATTTCTTATGAAGGCATTTATGGTTTGGAATATAACAAGTTTGTGAGGAGTGGAAGGAATAGATAGGTTTGTGCAGCAGTGGTGACAGTGAAGAAAATGCTTGTGGCTGTGTGATACCTTCATTTCTTTATTTTTGCAAGCTTGCTTGGTGAATCTGAATTTGCTACAAAAGTCATTTGGAAATGAACAAGTTTTGATTTTTCCCCTCCACTATTGGCTTTAAGTGACCATCTTTCCTCTTTTGTTTGTGAAACCTTTGATCTAAACATGTCATTTAAAGCTTGCAAGCTATTCACTTGCATGTGAGTTTGATCCTTTTGAATGGAGATACGAAGGAATAACAGAATAAAAGAGCTGGAAGGGACTTTGGAGGTCTTCTAGTCCAAACCTCTGCTCAGGCAGGAAACCCTATATCAGGGGTCTCCAACCTTGGCTCCTGGAAGCCTGGCGGACTTCAACTCCCAGAATTCCACAGCCAGCTTTGCTGGCTGTGGAACTCTGGGAGTTGAAGTCTGCCAGGCTTCCAGGAGCCAAGGTTGGAGACCCCTGCCCTATATCATTTCAGACAATCGGTTGTCCAATTTCTTCTTAAAAACATACAATGTTGGAGCATTCACAATTTCTGGAGGCAAGCTGTTCCACTGATTAATTGTTCTCACTATTAGGAAACTTCTCTTTAATTCCCAGTTGCTTTTCCACGCTCCGTTTTGGGGCCTTCCTGGCTCAGAGGAGTCTCTGGCGTTTTTGAAGGCCGGGGCTCAGGAAGAAAAAAAAAAAAAACGGAGCCTAGGAGGTGCACGCAACATCCCTCCCTCCAGGCTCCCTTTTGGGGCCTTCAGAGGAGCCTCTGGAGGCAGCATTTTTGCACCCAGGAAGGCAAAAAATGGAGGGGGGAACTGCGCCCCCTCCCTCCATTTTTTGCCTTCCTGGGGTCAGGGAAGCCTTCTGGGCGAAGCAGTAAGAAGCAATGGGAAACTCGGCACGAAGAGCTGATTGTCAGGAGGTTTAAAAACAAAAAAGAAAGAAATACCTTAAGGAGTGACTGGGCAGGTGAGCATCGGGCATCGCAAGCGAGCAAATGGTGACCGGGTTGGGGGGTTGGCCGTCCAGAAGTTTACTACAGGTTCTGCGACCCATGCCAAATCCTTCCTACCAGTTCTCCCGAACCGGTGCGAACTGGCTGAATACCACCACTGGCCTAAGGTTGACTTCAGGTGCTTTGCATGCAGAGCCTGCCAATGTCGCTTTCAGAGCTTGTGGTTTTCCTCCTAAGGAGAGCACATTCGATTCTCTCTCGTGCCCCTTTTAATTCCTGTTTGGACTCACAGCAGATACACGATCGTGTGTGGCCCATGTTGTATCTTGTAGTTTCCAGGACTGGCTTAGATTGTGAGAAAACATTTGATTAACTGAGAGGGAAGTTATTTTTCTTGCAAGTTTACTTTGGCCTGATGATTAAATGTATGGAGAAATGATATTTGTGAGTTACTCATGAGGTATTTGTGAGATAGGTATGAATTGGGGGGGAGGGCATATGGATTTGATCAATAAATAACATTAGGTACAGTCCAAGCGACTTGAGAATTTAGAGCAGGCGTCTTCAAACTTGACAGCTTTAAGACTTGTGGACTTCAACTCCCAAAATTCCTCCTCCAGTCAGGTTAGCTTAGGAATTCTGGGAGTTGAACTCTACAAGTCTTAAACTTGCCAAGTTTGAAGACCCTTGATTTAGAGGTAAGGGGTGAGTAGACAAAGGGTCAAGCCTGCTAGGATTTAATCCAGCTACTGAAGTGACATAAAGAATCTCCTACTATGAATGAGTCCATTTTTATTGGGAATATATAGTACATATACTTATGACCACAATTGAGTCCAAAATTTCTGTTGCTAAGGGAAACATTTGTTAAGTGCATTTTGCCCCATTTTATGACCTTTCTTGCCACAGTTGTTAAGTGAATCACTGCAGTTAAATTAGTAACAAATGTGGTTCAGTGAATTTGGTTTCCCCCTTAACTTTGCTTGTCAGAAGGTTGCAGAAGCTGATGCCATGACCTCCTAGGCACTGCAACCATCGTAAATAGGAGTCAGTTGCCAAGCATCTGAATTTTGATCATAGGGGTGCTGCAAAGATCACAAGAAAAAAGATCACTTTTTACAGTGCTGTTGTAAGATAATGGATGGAGTGATGGATAGATAGAAAGATTTAGATAAATTATAAATAATTAGATACAGATTATCTGTCTAATTATAGATCGATAGATAATTTGATAGATAGTTTGATAGATGATAGGTAGATGATAAATAGATGATTGATGGATAGACAGATAGACAGACAGACAGAGAAGAGAGACAGACAGAGCTCAACTCAACTGATTTTAAATGGGTCATTGTTTACTTTCTTGGGTGCTGTTCTCCTTTTCAGTAATTATAGAATGTTAAAAGCTACATAGGGCCTCTTTCCCACAAACCTTGTGCAGACACTGTGAAATTAATTTTTCACTTTCCAACATGGGTTGGATGGAGGTGACATTTGCAGAGGCCTCCAAGTTGCACCCTTTGCTCTTGGTATTTGCATTTTGCTAGAAGAAGGTCACAATGAGGTTGAGTAATCCTAGTTAACTACTATGCAGTAGCATTGAAGCTGGGGGTAATGCTGGCAATCAAGAGAAGAAAGGACAAAAGAAGAGATTTATGCATCGCTATAGAATTGTCAGATTTTGAATTTCTCTGAAGAAAAACTCAGCAACGGGAGGTTCGGTGCAATCAGTCCAATATCACATGAACAGCTATTTCAGTGTTTCCTAAATTTTGGTTGATTGGGTACTATTCCTTCTTCTATTAAAACCAAAGGTAAATAAACCACACCCAGAAAAGACAATTATTTTTTTGTCAAAATGGGCATCTAGTTTTTTTTTTTTTAAAAAAAATAGGCCAGTCTATGTTGGCTTCTTTAGCCATTTTACACACCATTTTGCTTGTTTATCTTGAGGGTCTGTTTTCTTTGGGTATTTCTGCTATGCTCTGAAAAATGTTGCCCTGGAAGCTTCCAAAATTTGTCACTCAGGTGGGATAAAAGGAAGAAACCAGTGAATATCATTTGGGTAAAAAAATCAAAAGAACAGTTTTGGGGAGAGCAATTAAGTTTGAATAGGGAGCACAGTGCGGTCCTTGGTGCCCTCTGAGCTTGATTGTTTTCTTGCAGACCTTTTGCCACCAAACTAGGTCATATCATCAGTGCTAGAAGGGAGTGGGGTATGCAGAGAGGAGTGTGAGGTCCTCCGTGCACTCTGAGCTTGGTTGCTTTTTTGCAGACATTTTACTACCAAACTAGGTAACATCATCAGTGCCAGAAGGATTGGGGTTTGTGGAGAAGAGGATGACTGTGAGGTCCTTGGTGTTCTCTGAGCTTGGTCGTTTTCTTGCAGAAGCTTCATTACCTAACTAGGTAACCTCATCAATGCCAGAAAACTGGCTCCCTTCTGGCACTGATGATGTTACCCAGTTTGGTAATGAAATGTCTGCAAGAATACAACCAAGGTCAGGGAGCACCAAGGACCCCACAGTTCTCCTCCACCTCCTCCTCCCCCCTCCACTGTTCAATCCTGAGCTACATCTATTCTCCTTAATAGATATCATTCTCTTCAGTAGGGATTACAAGTAGAGAAAACAAAAAATTGTCTGGGGTTTGTTTTGTTCTGAAAATAACATTTTAGTGGTTTCAGTGCTTGAAAACAAGACCTTTTTTTAAAAAGAACCCTATGGAGCTTTGACATATAGAAGAGAAGATCCCCAGAGAACATGACTTTGATTCGCTACATTTCTGATACTTCTGCCTTATCGTTTTTTAAATAAAATGATTTACAATTTAGTCTTTGTATCCTGAGATGGTTGGCCTGTCTTCCTCTTTCTTGACACAGTCATTTAATTTTAAACTCAACGGGCATTTTGGTTATTTATTTTCATTGTTCTTGGCAATAATTCTAAGCTGTTAAGACAGGAAATTTGTATTCAAAAATGCTGTTTCACACTTTATTGTTTGATGATGTGGAGTGATAGAAAATAACACATTTGCTTGCCTTTAATAGTCAAGTAATTATTCACATCCATCACCCTATTCTAAGGGAATAAACATCACCAAAAAGAAATTGCACTATTAATAGCCATCTCTTCAGTAAGACTAAGAGGTATTTTTCTTGTGCGACTGTCCAATTAAGAGGTCCCAGGGAAGCAACAATAAAATTGCTTCAGCTTTTTACGAAACCAAGGATTTTATAATGTCCTTCCATTTCAAACAAGAGAGTGGATTCTTAGGCTGTGAATCAAAGAATGAGGGCCAGAATACTAAAAGAAGGTAGATCTGTCAATAAAGCCAAGCTGAGATATTACAGTACTCCTTTCTTTAGCAGATAAAGGGCTGCAGCTGTCATCATCCCTGCTCATTAACCGTGTTAATTAGTTTACTTAGATTTGAGGTCCTGCAACATTTAAAAACTGTAAAAAATATATATATAACTACTGATTTCGCTTGTATATTTGTTCCGCTTTGGGGCCACTTTCCTCCCTAGTTGTTTTCATCAAAATATTGAATAATTAACATAGGCAGTGAGAATTGCACAATTATGGCCCTTAAATTTTTAAATCCCAAAATATTCCATGAAAGGATGCAAACAGATTATCAGAGCAGAGGTTTAGTACAGGCAGTCCTCGACTTACAACAGTTCATTTAGTGACCATTCAAAGTTACGATTGGTCCTGAAAAAGTGACTTAGGACCATTTTTCACACTTAACGACCATTGTAGCATTGTAGACCATTGTAGTGGCCATGTTATCAAAATTTCAGATGTTTGGCAACTGATTCATACTTATGACGCTTGTAGTGCCTTTACAGCTGTGTTACTGCAGTGATTCACTTAACAATTGTGGCAAGCAAGGTTGTAAAATGGAGCAAAACTCACTTAACCAATGTCTCAGCAACATAAATTTTGGGCTCAGTTGTGGTTGCAAATTAAGGACTTCCTGTACACTGGGAATATCCTGCTTTTCTCAGCATATTGAACCATCTCTCCCACACAGCAAAGCAAGTAATTTACACATTATACAGTTATTTTTGCTTTCTTTTAATGGACAACAATTCTTGCAATCAGCCTCGTAGCAATTATTATTCTATCGCCATTTGTACCTTTTAACATTCCCCCAGCTATATTCTTCTCTTAGCAAACAATCTGTTCATCTATTTCCTCTCGTTCTTTGTAGTTTGACAATTGATACATTTAATTTTCAGGTCTTTAGTCTTGGTTGCATCTGTATAACATTCCCTATGCATCATTTGGGTTCTTGGCTAATAAGAGAGGATTGTTTGCTTAAAAAAGTAGACATAACTCCAAATCCACAGATCACATACCCTTAATGCCGCCAGATGCATTCTTTATACATTTATGGCTAAATATATTAAACAACCAAAAATCATCAGAGATCTTTGTCCTGCTCTCTCTGTTATGGAAGTATTTAACGAACATCTAAAGGAAAATTTTGTATGAATGAAAGAATTAAATTGTATGTCAAAAAAGTAAAAATTGGTATCATTTAGGTTGTTAAGGGTAATCCTTGATTTATAACCACAGTTGAGCCTGTTGCTAAGGAAGGTCACTGAGTGAGTTGTGTCCCGTTCTATGACCTTTTTGCCACCGTTGATAAGCAACTTGACAACTACGCTTGTTAAGAGAATCATTCGGTCCTTAAGCGAATCTGGTGTTATTGACATTGCTTGTCGGAAGCTGGCTGGGAAAGTTAACAAATGGTGATCACATGACCCTTGTAGGCTGCAGCTGTCATAAGTACATGCCAGTTGCCAAGCACATGCAGAGAACAAAGGAAATGACAACAGGGCCAAATAGCTTGACTGTCCACAAATTATGGGACCTTGATTCCAGGGTGTGTAGTTTAAGGCAGGGATCTCCAACCTTGGCAATTTTATGACTTGTGGACTTTAACTCCCAGAACCCCCAGAATTTTGGGAGTTGAAGTCCAAAAGTCATAAAGTTGCCAAGGTTGGAGACTCCCAGTTTAAGAAATTGGGAACCGGCTTGTATGAATGACACAGGTGCCCACTGGAATTGGAGGCTAGTGAGGAAGCTGAAAAAAAGAAAATATTGGATTGCCTTGAAAGATTATAGGTGGTCCTCAACTTACTGAGCCCAATTTTTCTGTTGTTAAGTGAGGCATTTGTTAAGTGAGTTTTACACCATCTTATGGCCTTTCGTGCCTCAAATGTGAAGTGAATTGCTGCAGTCGATAAATTAGTTGTCCGGTTGTTAAGTGAATCTGGCTTCCCCCTTGACTTTGCTCGTCAGAAGGTTGCAAAAGGGGATCATGTGACCCCGGGCTACCCTGCAGCCGTCATAAGTACGAAACAGTTGCCAAACATCTGAATGTTGAGCAAAGGGATGCTGCAAAGGTGGTAATTTTTACGTGGTCTCACTTGCCACGGTTGTTAAGCAAATCATTGCAGTTGTCAAGCTAGCAACACGGCTGTAATGTCATAAATATGAACCCGTTGCCAAGAGTTGAATTTTGATGGCGTGGCCACGGGGATGTGGCAACGGCCGTTAAGTGCGAAAAACGGTCCTAAGTCTCTTTCTTTCAGTGCTCTCGTAACTTTGAACGGTCACTAAATGAACTGTTGTAAGTCAAGGACTACGCTGTGTTTGAAATAAAGAAATAAAAAAAACTCCCTCCCTACCCCCGTTCCCTTCCTCCCCCTCATTTTCGCTTGGTCTCCTTGGGAGGTGAAGGGTTTTCTCCCCCCAGATTTGCAGAGTCCTACTTAAAAAAAGAAAAAGAAAAAAAGCAGAAGCCATCCTTGATATTTATTCATGTGAGAGATTTCTCTTTTTGAATAAGAAGCAGGCCAGCGAAATTGCTGCATGCTTGAAGTGTGCTATTTGTGCACTCACCTGTGTGGAGTCTTCTGGTTGCCCCTGGCAACTAGGCAAATGATTAAATACCAAAAAAAAAAAAAAAAACACCGCTGCCCTCAAATGATAAGGTAGAAGCTGGATTGAGAACAACAGCCCAGAGCCAGCTCTGTGAGTTAATGATAATAGATGGGTGCTGGTTATAGATAGAAGCCTAACATCTTGGCTGGCTCGACTCACATAGCTTCAAGAAAATTCACGTATTCTTCAAAGGGACCCTATGCTTGCATGCTTTTTTCCACCCCCACCCCCCTTTTTTTTTTCAGTGTTGAGAAAATATTTCACTTCATAGAAAAGCCTAGTTAAGTAAGCATCTTATTTGAAGCAGGCAGATGGTTCAGTGTCTTAAAATGAATAGGAAGGTCCTTCCTTTTTAAAAAAAAAAAATCCCCGTATTTAAATCATGTCACTAAAATCAGGATCAATCCTAATGATCAATTTCCCTTTGATTGGGTCCAAGATTTTGTCCAGAATCCCTACATTCTTATTAATATTGCTGTCTGTCAGAAGCGAATTGCAGGGAAACCTCTAGGAGAGACAGTTTGGTCAGTGGTTAAGGCATCAGGCTAGAATGGGGGAGATGTTGAGTTCTTGTCCTGCCTTCACCATGAAAGCCAGCTAGGTGATTTTGGGCCTAGTCCCACCCTAAGCATGAAAACAAGTGAGTGACATTGAGCCAGTCACCAGAAGACAGTGAATTTTAGTCTCACCTCAGGCCTAAAAGCCAGCTGGGTGACTTTGGGCCACTCACTAGGAGACAAGGAGTTCTGGTTCCACCTTGGCCATGAAAGCTGGCTGGGTGACTTTGGGCCAATCACCAGGAAATGATGAGTTCTAGTCCTGCCTTAGGCATAGAAGACGGCTCTGTGATTTTGGGCCAATCACCAGAAAACAGTCAGTCTATTCCCGCATTAGCCGTGAATGCTGGCTGGGTGACTTTGGGCCAGTTCCTCTCTCTTAGTGCAACCCACCATACAGGGTTGTTGTTGGGCAGAAAAGAGGAAGAGGAAGAGAATGGTGTGTTGGAGGATATGTTTACTCCCATAAATATTTGTACAAATAATAAAGTCAGGATATAAATGAATAAAACCCCTTATAAAATTCGATACAGCCCATGTGACATGGGTTCCATAGAAACCACAGGGATCAAAGTGCAAAAGACTGATGCTGTCTTATATATATATATATGAAGACTGATGCTGTCGTATATATATAAAGACTGATGCTGTCGTATATATAAGTAGGAATGGTGCGTGCGTGCATGTGCGTTTGTGGTTTATTTATGTATGTCTACACACTCATATTTATTTTTATTTATTAAATATATGCATCTGCCCAAATTGCACACAGGTGACTCCAGGCAACTTACAAAATTTTAAACCACACTTCCCCCTTCACCCCATGGAAGCAGCAACGCAATCAAAACAAGCAATCAAATTTATATTTAAAAAATTGGATAGCTGGCAAGATCTAGGACACTTGACTAATTCCCCAAAGAGAAAATACACAGTATTAGCACTTGGATAGGACATCATCAGATATTCCTAGGTTTAGATTAGACTGGAAATTAAAAAAAGAAAGAAAGAAAGATAAAATTATGTCTGCATTTTTTGCCAAGAAAAGCATATGGACTGTTCTTCACACTCACCAGGAATGAAACTAGAGTTGATTTTTAAATAAAAATGTACATCCTGATTTTATAGTGCATATGTGGAGTTCATATAATTGTCCTCCCCATTTCTATCAGTACATCCACATGTTTACACACCAATTTCTAAGTTCTGTAGCTATTCTTTGCTTTCCCTTTTCAAGATTATGTCTAAATATTGTTTTTTTGTCTTGGAAAATTGCAAGCGCCCATTTCCCTTAAGCTTTTAGTGACATAAGGCCAGGAGGTTTGCTAATAGTTTTATGTGTCTCCTCCTTTTAACAAAAAAGAAAAAGAAAACAATTGTGTTAACTCGACTGCCTTCACAAATCTCTCTTTTTTTTCTCTGTCTCCCCTCCAAACAGGGGGGAATTTCAGACAAAGTGGCAAAAAGAATATTTCTTGATATTTGAACATCTCTCTTGCTTTGACGCCTCTCCTTGAGGTTAATGAGTGAACAGTTTGATCTTCCTTGACATTTTGACTTTTTCCTCCAAAGGCAGCTGGTTGTAGCTGTCTCTTCCAGAGCAGATGAGCCAAAACGCTTCGGTTAGTGTTTGGCAAGAAATGAGCAGAAGAAGGGCTGTAGAGATGAGAGTTGGTCCCAGGGTGTATAAAATGCTGGCTTGTTTGGAGCAGAATTAGTGAGATGTCAAGATACCATTGTGTGGTGGACAGAGTTTGGAAGGCAGCGCTTCAGTTGAGGATTTCCAGGGGCTTAACCGACAGCCAGAGTTTTGTCTTAACATCCAGCATTTAGCACCACGTTGGAATGTAGATTACAGGGAGTCCTCAGTTTACGACCACAGTTGAGGCAGAAAGTTGTGTTGAAAAGTGAAGCATTGATTAAGTGAGTCTTGCCCCATTTCACAATCGTCCTTGCCACAGTTGTTAAGTGAATCACTGCAGCTGTGGAGTTTGGAACAGGATTGTAAAGTGAATCTGGATTTCCTCATTGACTTTGCTTGTCCGAAGGAGAGGGAGAGAATTATTTGAAGGTCTACCACTGAAAATAGATGTTCTTCATTCATGAGGTCTCTTTTCCCTTTAGGTGGAAAATAGGTTTTTAAGAAATTGGTAGCCTTTTTATTGTGGCTTGGAGATAACATGCCACTGTGCTGGAAGGCATGTAGCATCTCAGGTGTTTGGCTCTGTGATTCAGTCAAAACTTGGGGTGCCTAGTGCTAGCACTGATGATGTTACCTAGTTAGGGTAATGAAATACCTGCAAGAAAACAAGCAAGCTCAGAGAGCAGCAAGGACCCCATCGTCGTCTCCTCCTCCCCCCCCTCCCTCCCCCCCCTCCTCCATCTCTTTTCTTCCTCCCCACAAACCCCGCTCCCTTCTAGCACTGAAGATGTTACCTAGTTGAGTGATGAATTGTCTGCAAGGAAACAAGCAAGCTCAGAGAACACCAAGGAACCCCCCTTTTTTCTGAGCAAGAGTATGAGGGTGGTTCTTAGCATGACTGGCAAGAATTCATTTTTTTTCTCCCTTTCCTGATTTTTAAACTCATTAATGCAGTTTTCTGACTTCCTAGCCAAGGCGCTCCCTACTAATTTGCTGGGGCCTCTCCTAAGAATTCAGTTAGGCACTTCTGCAAACTGTGATAACAAGGCAGCCACGTTTCAACAATATTAACTTCCAACAGCCTCACAATTCAATTAATCTTATCTTTCTAACTCCCAATTACAGGCAGTAATTAAGTAAAAACAGCATCGTAATCCAAAGAATGGCATTCACCGTTTGACTGCCTCCTAACAGTGAATGTGCCCCAAACTTTCAAGACATTCCCAGAAGAAATAGGATAGCTCATTTCTTGCTAATCCACAGAAGAAGCGCTTGGATCTGGACTAATTTATTCATTGTTTTATTTGTTTTATGTTAGTGAAAAAAGGCTTTAAAAATTAAAATTCAAGGCAAACAAAACAGAGAAGTTAAAGGTAATGTCCCAGCAGTTCTTTTTTGCCCATATTTTCTTTCTGGATCGCTCACTTAACATTAGACCATGAATTTGCTGATCACTTCAGAGGAAAAACATCACTTTGATCTTTAGAAAGTTTGGGATATATCTTTTTTTAAAAATCTTTGTTTCAAGAGTCTTTGTAGCTGTCAATGAAAGAAGCTTCTCCTATGGGAAACAAAGAAGGGTACCGATAGAAGAGAGTATTTGTAGTTCAGGGTTGAACTGTGGGGTCCTTGGTGCTCTCTTCTTGCAGATGTTTCATGACTCAACTGGGTAACATCACCAATGCTAAAAGAGTGGGGTTTGAGGAGAGGAAGAGGAGGAAGAGGAAGAGAGAAGGAGAAGAGGAAGAGAGGAGAGGGAGGAGGGAAAAGGAGAGGAGGAAGAGAGTTGAGGAGGAGGAAGAGAGAAAGAGAATAACCAAACTCAGAGAACACCAGGTACCCTCCCCCCCATCCCCCACAACACACACACACACACACACACACACACAAGAGCTTGATAAGGAAAGGTTATCAAGCTTTGTGCACAGATAGGCCTTGCCTAATAACCATTTGTTCAGCGAACATTCAAAGTTCCAGTGCTGCTGAATGGATAGTAGTTAAAGCTGGTCCTCAAAGTTTTGGCTGTTGTAGCCCTCCCCCCAAGTCATGTGATCATAGCTTGGGTGCTTGTAGGCGCGAAGGCAGTAGTTTATTGCAGGGCCAGTGATTGCCATACATAGTTTTCCAAATGCTAGTGGACCGTGTTCTCATCACTCATCATGTCCAGGCTTCCTTGGGAAGGATGAACCCAGAGGGGATTTCGTTTATTTATTTAAAACATTTATATAGGATAAACTCATTAATATGTGTGTGAGATAAACACATGTTGAAAACCTACTTCTGTGGTTCTTCTCTTCATCTGGAACTTTCAAGAGGAAATAAGAGAATAGACTTCAGAGTGCCCAAAATGGACTTTCTTTACCCTGAAACGGGCTTTTCTGAGCTGATATATTCAACGGCAGAATGTTTTTCTCACTTGCTATAACAGTTTAGCCAGCTCTTTCTTTGTTCCTTGTTTGGGAAGTGGGGCTCCGAACGAGAGCTTCACCTTCCATGATCCTGTGGTGTTTTAAGATAACCACGGGATCTTGTGTTCCAATAACTAAGGGGCTGCCCCAAAGAAGAAGGAGTCAAGCTATATTCTTCAAAGGACCTGAAGGCAGGACAAGAAGCAATGGGTGGAAACTCATCAAGGAGAGAGAAGCAATCTCTAAAAATAAGGACAAATTTCCTAACAGTTAGGACAATTAATCAGTGGAATGACTTGCCTCCAGGAACTGTGGGTGCCCCAACACTGGAGATTAAGAAGAGACTGGACAGCCATTTATGTCTGAAATGGTGTAGGGCAGGGGTCTCCAACCTTGGCTCCTGGAAGCCTGGCGGACTTCAACTCCCAGAGTTCCACAGCCAGCAAAGCTGGCTGTGGAATTCTGGGAGTTGAAGTCCGCCAGGCTTCCAGGAGCCAAGGTTGGAGACCCCTGGTGTAGGGTTTCCTGCTTGGGCAGGAAAGATCCAAGATCCCTCCCAACTCCAATCATGTTTGAAATAATGATTAGAGAAGGGAGGAGATGTCTTGATAGGCGAAAATTCCTGGCAGGTGGGTCGTCAAGGGCAAAGAACAAACTTCTGCCAACAGATTCCTAATGAATCGATTTGGGAGCAGAAATTCTTGGCTTAATTTTTCTGATGAGCTTTTCTTTCCTTTGCCAGGTATGCTATACCTCCAGAACATGGCAAGAGGCTGGAAAGACTGGCCAAAGGTAAGATGATTACGTACATCAAAGGGGTTGACTCCATGCCTACTCAAGGACTAAATTTGGGACAAATGAATCAATGAAGTCACACGAGGTTTGATGCTACCGTGCATAAACTGGGAATGTGTGTGTAGCCATATATGGGGATTGTGATTGCTTCTCTATGAGTGCATCCATTGTGGCACACTGTGACCTCGGTTCACATATCATGCCTTCTACAGTTAGCCCTTGAGGTTTCTCTCCTAAGCCTTTTAGATGAAAGCAGTGCTTTTCAACCTGTGATCCGGAGAGGGGTGGGATGTCGCCAGAGGCTTGAAGAAATGTTAAGTTTTAAATCTTGAGTTCAGACTTGGGGGTTTGTGACCACCCAAGTTATTTAAAAGGGACTCTGCAGTGAAGAACTACTCCTGCCAATAATGGGGGGGGGAGCCCCCACAGTTAAATTATAGTTTAATTTGCAGACCCCCAGCTTCACATGTTCATGTGTGGGTGTGGTAACACATAAAATCGGTCTCTCTGGTCAGTGGAAAACAATTTTTCTATGTACCAGGGAGGGAATGGTTACACACACACTACCGCAGAGGCTCAGATGAAGCCGGTTCCACGGAGCCAATCCCTGGTGCCCAAAAGGTTGGGGGCCACTGATTTAATACACTGATTTAATCTTTATTTGGGAGCAGTCCTGAATTTCTGCTTGTGAAAAATTTACTTGTGAATGAAATGCTTCTATCAAAAGGACGATCATTTATCTGTCTTAAATTCAATAGGTTTCAATTTTCTTCCGTCACGCATAGGCTTTTGTCTTAGTGCTCTTTTGCCTTCTTAACTATCGTTAAGAATGTAACTGTGAGTAGCTGTTCTATTACACCTGACTGACTATTCTTCAAAATAATCAAGATAAAGTGAGCGCCAAGGAGAAATAGTAGAAGGCTCACTTAAAGGAGCTTATGCCATATTTTTATAATATAAACCTCAGTGGAAGCTTCTTCTTTATGTAATCAGTCCCAGAACCATTTACAGTGTTTAAGACTTATCACATCGGGTTGGGCTAAACAGAATTGCTATTAACTACAGGTAGTCCTCAGCTTATGACCACAGTTGAGCTCAAAATTGCCATGGCTAAGGGAGACAGTTAAGTGAGTTTCTACACATTTTACCACCTTTCTCGCTAGTTGTTAAGTGAGTCACTGCAGTTGTTAGCCACATGGTCATTAAGTGAATCTGGCTTCCCCATTGACTTTGCTTGTCAGAAGGTTGCAAAAGGGGATCACGTGACCCCGAAACACTGCAACGGTCATAAATATGAACCAGTTGCCAAGCTTCTGAATTTTGATCCCGTGACCACAAGGATGCTGCAATGGTCGTAAGTGTGAAAAATGATCCTAAGTCACTTTTTTCAGTGCCATTGTAACTTTGAACGGTCACTAAATGAGCTGCTGCAAGTCAAGGACTACTCGTAACACGTGTTCTCTAAACAACTGCAGTTTCCCTTCTTGATTTTCAGTACCGTGGGATACAGTCGAAGGGTGAAGCCTGACTCTTGATGGGAGGGAATGAACAATAAAAAGGCAGGCAAGCAGTTATTGGGCTGCCCCTTCAAAGTCAGATAAAAAGAGAAAATACATGAGATGTCCGGATGAAGGAAAGCATCGCGCCCGTCTCTTAGGAAGCCATTCCCTCTGGCGACATTGCACAAAATAGAAATAACATATTGAAAACCGGCGACTGGAAAATGAGAGCTGCGAACCAATTTTTTTTATTCATACCATTTTCTCTTGGTCATATGTCAAGCTTTTACAAAAACTGCCATTTCCGCCAGCATAAAAAATCTCCATAAATCCTGATTTGCTCATAAGAAGAGATGTATTGTAGATGTATGTCGTGTTTCAAAATAGAATTTGGGTGTCTGCGTTAAACTGAATCTATGGGATATTATTTCTTTGCTGCCCAGCTCTCTTTGTTTTGGGGAAGTTAATACTGAATTCTGACGATTTGGTAAGAACAATTTGGTTTTGCTGGAAGTAGATGAGTATGTTGTATTTGTAAAAATAACAGTAATTTGGTTCTTGGTGTGATCATGAGTCCTTTCATAGAACAGACATTTGTAGCTCAGGATTGAACTGTGAGGTCCTTGCTGCTCCCTGAGCTTGGTGGTTTTCTTGCAGACGTTTCATAACCCAATTAGATAATGTCATCAGTGCTGGAAAGGAGTAGGATATGGTAAATGTTTTACTCAAACTGTAAACAACAGCCTAACCAAGGAACTACCATCACGCACATAGGGGAAGCCACTAGTATATAAAAAGAGACAAAACCCCAGTCCCTTCTAGCACTGATGATATAACCTACTTGGACCATGAAACATCTGTAAGAAAACTATCAAACTCAGAGAGCACCAAGGACACCCCCCCCCCAATTCCTCTTGATCAACACCTGCTCAGTAGTAGCACTCCTCCCAAGTAAGATTATCAAAGCTCTGTCTCCCTATCTGATTGTTGGCGAGGATCCTTAGAAAACCCTTGATAGGTCAGATCAGAGCTCTTATCTTCTGCTCCCAGAAAACAATTAACCAGTGGAACTACTTGCCTCCAGAAGTTGTGGTACTTCAGTACTGAGGTTTTAAAGAAGAGATTGGACAACTATTTGTTTGAAAAGGTATGGGTTTTCCTGACAGAACAGGGGGTTGGACTAGAAGATCTCCAAGGTCCCTTCTAACTCTGTTATTGTGTTTCTCACTATCAGCATATTCCTCCTTGGTTAGTTTCCATCCATTGTCCTGCCTTCTGGTGCTTTGGAGAATAGCTTGACCCCCTCTTCTCTCTGACAACCCCTCAAATATTGGAAGACTGTTATCATGTCACTCCCCTAGTCCTCCTTTTCAATTAAAACAAGAGTGGCATTTATTGCCACTCAGCTTTCTATATTTTTATACCTGGAAATTGCTGATTAAGCCACCCCACGTTAATCTGGATTGCCTGATATATATCTCACATCCATCTGAGAGGAACTTAAGCTTTTCCCCTTGGTAATGAGTTAGCTAGCAAAACCAGGATTGTGTTAGATCGAATTAGTTAATGTTACAGATGTTACAATGGGAGATTCAGACAAACCAACCAACCCAGAAGATTGAAAATGCACTCTCTTATTTCAGAAGACTTAGCTGAGCTCCAAATTCTTTTAAATCCCATTTTGATTTTAAGGACAACTGAGAACGTAGCAATTTCCTTAAGAATTAGTGTAATATTTTCAGAAGCCGGTCTTATCCTAGCTTCCCAGCTCTGCTTGTGACAACAGCAACAAATTGCTCATTTGATTCCATAAATTTAATATATACATGTCTGTAGCCATTCGTCTTTACACCTTAAGTCATCACAGAGAGAGAGACTTTAAACTAAATTGTATGAGAATGGATCCTGCTCTCCAAAACTATAGATTCTCTAAGTAGGACTGTGAGATAGGAGAAGCGAGGTGGCTGTGTTATGCGCTTGTGTTGCTCACAGTTGTAAGGATGAATTAATGTTAAAAGACAGTGGCTTCTCTATTTTAATCCACAAGAAGAAGCAGAGATGGTCAAATGGATTCTTTTATCCAAAGAAAATATTATATTTAACTTTTCTTCCTGTTTGGAAATTGCTTCTGGATTTTGTGCTTGCAATGGAAAAATATATATATGAAACTTCGATTTTGCTTTTGCTAATTAGATAGGTTTGTTGTTGTAGAAATGGCTAGTACATACTGTTGTGTAACAGTAAAAAGTTGAGGTTGCAATGTTGTTATCTTCTGTACTAAAAAGAGTTGGAAGATGGTGCCTTTTTCTTTCCTCTTCCCTCTTTACACCTTTTCCCCCTTCCTCCTCCTCCTCCCCCTCCTCCTCCTCCTCCTCCTCTCCCTCCTAGTTTTCTATCCCTTTTTTGAATTTTCCTTTGTATTTTAAATGTTTATCAACTAATACAAACGTGAAGCTGAAGAGAGAGGAGGAGGGAGAATGGCTGTGTTATGCATGTGTGTTGCCTGCAGTTTGTAAGGACGAATTAACCTTAAAGTCTGTTTACCAGAGCAGCTTCTATATTTCGATCTTAATAATAAATTCCTTTGCTGCATTGGGAAGTTTTAGAAGATATGGTGTGGCACTGTCTGGGAGAAACTGAACCTAACATTAACCCCACACTTCCCCCGCACTGCAAAGATGCTCCGAAGGTAGCATAAGCTTGCATTTAATGCGCAAAATGAATAGTTGAGCTCTAAATGGACTCCCTGGGAGGGTGGTGGGGCCCGTGGAGGGAGCCATTAATGGGTTGCCACGTTATTGGTGCTAATCACTTAAAATGTGCTCCTTTATTAGGAGCTTTAATGAGAGCCACTTAAACTGTGCATTAAAAAGAGGAACTGCAGAGAAGAATGGTGAACTGGGTGGCAGGCACTCGTAAGTCTAATTGAAATGCTTTTAGTACAGGGGGGGAAAGTTGCCAGAAGCCAGTAATTCTTTGCACTTTAAAAAAAACAACACTAAAACCTTCCATCACGTAGCATCAATTAATGTTTTGTTGTTCGAGGCTTGGAGTTGTATTTTAGTTTTGTCAGCTTTCTCCCCACCCCCCATGTCCATTCCTTTTCTTCTTCACCCTACTTTTATCAGAATAACAGCTGGAAGGGAACACAGAGGTTTTCGAGCCCAGCTTACCCTATCCCATTCCAGACAAGTGGCTCTCCAGTCTCTTCTTAAAAACCTCCAGTGATGAAGCACCCACAACTTCTAGTGGCAAGCTGTTCCACTGGTTAATAGTCCTCACTGTTAGGAAATCTCTCCTTCTTTCTAGGTTGTTTCTCTCCTTGATTAATTTCCATCCATTGCTTCTTGTCCTGCCCTTAGGGCAGGGGTCTCCAACCTTGGCTCCTGGAAGCCTGGCGGACTTCAACTCCCAGAATTCCACAGCCAGCTGGCTGTGGAACTCTGGGAGTTGAAGTCCGCCAGGCTTCCAGGAGCCAAGGTTGGAGACCCCTGCCTTAGGGGCTTTGGAGAAGAGCTTGATCCCCTCCTCTTTGGGGCAGCTCCTCAAATACTGGAAGGCTGACATCATGTCCCCTCTACTCCTCCTTTTCTCTAGACTGGCCAAACCCAAATCCTGCAGCTGTTCTTCATATGTTTTTGTCTCCGGGCCTTTAACCGTCTTAGTTCCTCTTCTTTGCACTTTTTCCAAAGTCTCAACATTTTTTTTTTTTTTTTTTGGTCATGTGGTGACCAAAATTGGATGCAGTTATTTCAGGTGTGGCCTTATTAAGACTTTATGAAGCAGTACTAAGTGATCTTGATTCTTTGCTTCTGTTTATACAACCCAGGATTGTCTTAGCTTTTTTGGCTGCTGCTACACACGGCTGGCTCATATTCAAGCGATCATCCACTAGGACTCCAAGGTCCCTCTCACAGTTATTGTTTTTGATCCAGGTGTTGCCTGTACTTTTTATTTTGCTGCCTAAATGTAAAACTTTGCTTTTCTCCACATTAAAATTCACTTTGTTGGATAGGGCCCATCTGTAGGCTTTCCCCTCCTCCACCTTCAAATAAAATTGAGCCTTCCTTCTCCTTTTTTAATAACCTGTCTATGTTTCTTTTACTAGCTTGAACATCTGGTCAGAAAGTCAGTATGTGTCTCTGACAGCCACTTGAATTCCAAATGGGTTAATTCTGCCTTGGTGTTAGCTTTACTTTGACATAGGATCTAATGAGACACTGTTTTTTTTTAAATAATATTTTTGAGTGGGAAGAAAAATCCTATTAAAGAAAACATTCCCCAGCAGGTACTTTACAAGAGCATTGGCCTATAATTCTCTAACCTCTAACAGCCCCAGTCAATGTTGCATAATTCTTTAAAGTGAAGAGATTTTTTAAAAAAAGTGAGAATGCAGATATGTCAAGAACACCCAGTCCACAGTAGCTGGAAGAACCTAACATGCCATGGAATTCCTTTTATTTAAAAAAAAAAAATGACAGAAAAGGAGACCGAATCTCTACATGAAACGCTCGGATTGAAGGGTCCGTGGGGAATAAATCAAAATTTTCCTGAACAATAAAATCAAAAGCATTCATATAACAGGGCAGGGGGGGTTTTTTTTCTCTCCTCTGCACGAGAAGAATCTGTAAGGTGATGCATGTCCTCTTCCTGATGTTCTGCCACATGTTTACTTATTTATTTGATTTCTGTGGCCTTCCACTTCAACAGGAGAGGAGAATCTGGGTGGGTTAACAAGGATTAAAAAACATCAGAAGGAGAAGCAAGCTCCGTTGGGCTTTTCGGACGCTGCTGTTTGCACACCCCACTACAGAGCATCGCCCACAAGGAGGGGAAACCCTGAAAAGAAAGATAAAACAATCTTTTAAGATTTGGAAGGTGCGGTTCCTCTTGGAAAAGTGAAGCCAGCCAAGCACCTGATTAGAAGAGGCAGGGGAAAAAAAGCCAGATTGTATGCTGAATCCGAGGTGGCTGTAGCACATGGAATGATAAGATTGACGTATCAGATTAAAAATCAGGAATCCGGCAACACCTTTTCTGATTTAAGAGGTTGTATTGAAAAGGCAAAAGCTTTTGTGAGGGTCAGGCTCTTTTGTAGTGGGGCATGCAGAGACGGAGCCTTCAAAAAAAGCTTCTTCTTTCTGATGTTTTTAACTTTTGTGGGGGGCCCAAGATGCACTTTTTCTAATAATGTTTGTCACCATGGATTAACACAGCTCTCCCACAACAACAGCTCAAAGCAACATGAGTGTGGGAGGTAATCTTTACTGTCTGGATCAGAATTGGGGTCTGTCTTATACCCCATGAAAAATGCTAGACCTTTTCTGCCAGATCAGATTGAAAGACCATCTTTGCTGTCTTCTGACCTAGCAGAGTTTGAGGCTTGAGACCCTAGAACAGGGGTGTCAGAACTCAAGGTCGGGGGGGGGGGTAGATCTGGCCCAGGGGGAGTGTGTGGTTAGATCTGTCCCATGGGGCCACCCTGGAAACAGCGAAGGACCGGCCTGCGGTGCCTCTGCCAGCAAAAATGGAGCTCGGTAAGGCTGCAGGTAGCTCTCCAGAGCTAGGTTTTCCCTGGCAGAGGGTTGCGGGAGGCAGTCATAGCCAAAAACTGAGCGTGGGAGCCCTGTTTTCGCTGGCAAAGTACTCGGGCCACCACAGACACTCCCAACACGAGTGATGTCGAGCTGGCCACACACACCGCCCCCCCCCCCAAGTCAAGCACAACCCTGATGCATCCCTCAATAAAATCAAGTTTGACAGCCCTGCCCTAGAAAGAGGGCAGAGAAAAGCCACCTAGGTGCTTAAGGGTCTGTAGGCAAACAAGCCATGAATAGTTGTAGGAACTGGGTACATCTGGTTTAATGAGGAGAAGGACATTGGGCTGATGTGGTTGCAGTCTTCCAGTACAGGTATTCCTTGACTTACAACAGTTCATTTAAGTGACCGTTCAAAGTTACAACGGCACCGAAAAAGATGACTTATGGCCATTTTTCACACTTGGGACCATTGCAGAATCCCCATGGTCACGTACGTAATTGACATTCAGATGCTTGACAACTGACTCACATTTATGACGGCTGCAGTGTCACGGAGTCGTGTGATCCCCTTTTGTGACCTTCTGGCAAGCAAAGTCAGTGAGGAAACCAGATTGCCTTAACAACCATGTCACTAATATAACAGCTGCAGCAATTCACTTAACAACTATGACGAGAAAAATCATCAGATAGGGCAAAACTCACTCAATAAATTTCTCACTCAACAGCATAAATTTTGGGCTCGGTTGTGGTCGTATGTTGGACTTCCTCTATTTGAGGGAACTGCCCCAGAGAAGAGGGAGTCCAGCTGTTCTGCAAAGCATCTGAGTTGAGGAGAAGAAGCAACGGATGGAAACTGATCAAGGAGAGAAGCAACCTGGAACTCAGGAGGAATTTCCTGACAGAACTTAGAATTACTGGAAGGACCTTCTCCATTGCCGGCGATTTTCAATAAAAGATTGGACAAATATTTGTCTGGGATAGTATAAAGATTCCTCCCTTGGGCAAAGGGCTGTACTAGAAGACCTCTGAGGTCCCTTCCTGCCCTATCATTCTATGAAAAGGACGTGCAGAGTCCTACCCACCCCAGTGGTCCACTCAAACGCCCATGGTCTCCAAGCCACAGAGTCTCTTGCTGGAGAACCCAAGTGGGGGAGTCTTCTAGCATTTGCAATACATTTTGTGGGCTTGTTGATTCAGGAGGGAGAGAATTGTAGGGACGATAAACCTTGACTCTTTCCCCTTATCGACCTAGTTGAGGGCTAGGACTAAAGGGATGTCCTCCATTGAATAATAGCCAGTTTCCCAACTCTACAATTGTGCGATTCAAAGTGAATTTGTTGTGTCCCGCACAACAGATTTTTTTTTTAAAAAAAAATCTGTGTTCAGCATGAAGAGCTAAGGCTGGGTTTTGGCCGCTTGCCTGCCTTATCGGTGTGAAAAGCATTTCATTTCCATAGACTTCGACAAACGCAGAAGGATAGCGAACAAATAATACCAAGGCTGCAGTGAAATTCACTTGCTCGGCTTCTTGTAATTCATTTACATGGATGCCACACAGCTGCTGTAATAATAAAAATGTTGGCAAAAGGGGTTTGCTTGATTGAGCAAGGGAAATATATATATATATATATGGCATTCAGCTTTGTTCGGGTATTTTCCCACGTCATAATAGTGGTGCTTTTAAAGTTGTAGCAACATTTCAGCATATATATATTTTTTGCAAGAACAGTCCAGATTTCAACCTCATACCTCGCACGATGAACAGAGTGCCCTTTAACACATTTCAATATAATAAAAGCACTGGCTTTTATTAAGCACTTTTATTTCATAATAGGGGCATGTTAAAATATTTCTACATTGTACCTGCGTTTTGGTCCACAGGCTGCCCTAAGGCATATAAACCTAAAATCAGGAACCCAGGCAAATGTCCCCCTTAATGTAATCAACACACCCCTTTTTATCTGCAGTGTAAGTACCAGGTTCACTGGTGTTGAGATAAATTTACAATAGATTAAATTTAAAGGTACATATTTAGCTTAAAAGAGCTGCCAAGTGTGGCAACAGCATTTCTATGTTGCAAAAATTGCGCGCAGGTGGTCCTTGACTTAACGACCACAATGGAGCCCAACATTTCTGTTGATAAGCAAAATGATTCTTAAGTACGTTTTGCCTCATTTGCCCCGCTGTTGCTAAGTGAACCACTGCAATATGTCCCAAAGGTGCTTTTTTTCAACTTTTTTTCAACTTTTTTTTTTTTCTGAACTTTCTGGTTTTCCTTTGAAGACGTTTCACTTCTCATCCAAGGAGCTTCTTCAGCTCCAGCTGAATGGTGGGGAATGGAAGGATTTATACTCCTCGCAGACAGCTGGTCATTTGCATCCTTTTTAGAGTCCTTGCAGGTTTTTTTTAAAAAAGCACCTTTATGACAACCATGACCTGGATGACTGAGATTCTCCGTAAACAACCACTGCAGTTAAGGTAGCAACCCCAGTTGTTAAGTGAATCTGGCTTCCCCATTGACTTTTGCGTGTCAGAAGGTCGCAAAGGGGGGAATCACGTGACCCAGAGGGGACACTGCAACCATCTTAAATAAACTACCTGTACTGTTTTCCAAAGGATGCTGACAAATTATTTTTGATGCTGACAAATCAGCTGAAGCTTTCCTTTTACCGGCATCTGTGGAAAGGGACACATTATGGGGAGGGGAGAGAAATACCTACTTTCTGCTTGTTTCTTTAGAGAGTGAAAAATGCTTGTCTGGCTTTGAAGTCTGATCTGGGAACCTCTTTGTGATGCACCTTTCACAACTAGTGCATGCTAGAAAAATGTCTTCCTTGCATACCCAGCAACCTTTGAGATTATTCACCACTTTATTTTTGTTGGCCAAGGAGATTGCAGGTGTGGTATTTCTTGAGAGCTGGTGATACTTAACTGTTGTTGTTTTTCCCCCTTCCTTTTGTAGGATTTTTTCCTGGGAGCTCTCAGGGATGCGATGCCTTCCTGCGACACAAGATGACCCTCATTTCACCTTCCATCTTGAAAAAATACAGCATCCCTTTTGACCGGGTAGGTACCCAGACTGTTTCCAGGAAACCTCCTGCTGATCCTGAGAAAGTTCTCCTTTCCAAGGGAAGAGCAGGAAGGGAAAGTCACAGAAGCCTCTGGGACCCTGGGGGTCAGACTGCACTAGAAACAGGGGCCAGGACAGTAGTCCTCAACTTACACTCACCATAGGGACCGGAAAATGTATTGTTAAGTGGTATGGTTGTTAAGCGAGACATCATCTGATTGCACCCAGTTTTACAACCTTTTTACCACAGTTGTTAAGTGAATTGCATGGTTGTTAACCGAATCATATGGTTTCCCCAATGATTGATTGTTGAAAGCTGGCTGGAAAGTTGCAAATGGTGATCCAATGACCCCGGAAGGCTGCAAGTTGAAGTCCACAAGTCTTAAAAGTTGCCAAGGTTGGGCAGCCGTGCTTTAAATCAGGAGTCCCCAACCTTTGGGCCACAGCCTATTCACAACTGGGCCATGGGAGCATTGCAGGGGCTCATGGCCCCACTCGTGCAGATGTTGTGAGCACTCACGGCTCCATCTGCGTGAGCAACAAGTAGTTGCACATGTGCGCGCATATCCTCCTGCCCCACTCACAAAACCATCCCCTCTTCCCCTCCCCCCCCCGGTCTCACTCTGGGCTACCAACCCGGAAAGGTTGGGGAATTCTGGTTTAAATGATGGTGGCTCATTGGTTAGAATGCAGTATTGCAGGTAACTCTGTCCACGGCCAGCAGTTCGATCCTGACCGGCTCAAGGTGGAGTCAGCCTTTCCCCTTCCCGAGGTCGGTAAAATGAAGAGCCACATTGCTGAGGGGCAACTGGCTGACTGTGTAAACCGCTTAAGAGAGAGGGCTGTAAAGCACAGTGAAACAGTATATAAGTGTTAAGTGCTGTTGCTATCTGTCTCCCCTCACCCTCATCTCATCGAGAACTAAGTTACAAGCTCTGGCAACGAGACAATAATGCGTTGCTAAATATAAATGTATCTCCAGGTACACATTTCTACATCTTGACTTTGTTATTGTAAACCAAACCTTATGCTTGGGAGGGGGGGAGCTCTCTCTCTCTCTCTCTCTCTCTCTCTCTATGTAAAAGCACTTCCTGCAACAAGAGTTTTCAAAGCTAGGGCTCACTCAGCTACCTAAATAATGAACTTCCCATCCCAGTTTTGCAAATATGCAAATGGTGGCTTGGTTCACCCCCAAGCCTCCAGCTGGATGAGCAGATGGAATGCAAGAAAACTCTGGTTCGAATGGCTCAGCGCAGGCTGTTCGTACAGGTGGCTCGGGAAGAGATCCGGCATCTGAATTAAACTGCTGTGATGACAGGAGGTGGGGTTTTTTGTTTTTTTTTTTGTTTTAATTTCCCCTGCATAACTCAATCTTGTCCCCCTGGTTTCTGGTTTCACCTTTCCATCCATGGGTTAACTGTCAATGTCGGAGGAACATATTTACATGGAAGAATAAGGCGAAAAGGGCAGAGGAGGGAGACAAAACACATGTGCTAAATGCAGCACTTTTTATTGTTCAAAAGAGAAAAAAAAGAATATTCATAGCTCAGGGCTGAAATGAGGGGTGCTTGGTGCTCTCTGAGCTTGGCTGTTTTCCTACAGATGTTTCATGACCCAACTAGGGAATGTCATCAGTGCTAGGAGGGAGTGGGTTTGCAGAGAGGAGGGATGTGGGGTCCTCGGTGCTCTTTCTGAACTTGGATGTTTTCTTGGAGATGTTTCATGACCCAACTAGGTAACATTATCAGTGTTAGAAGGGAATGGAATTCAGTCTTTGTTTATATATTGGTGGTTGCCCTGTCAATGTTGTGGCAAGCTTTCTTGTTGGTTCCTTGATTAGGCTGCTGTCTACTATTTACTATTGTTTGTCTGAGTTGATAGTTCCTGGATTGGGGTATTGTTTATTGCTTGATTGTTGGTTTAATATTAAACTTAGTATTAATTTTTGCTTATCTGGCAGCTGATTGCTGGCAGGGAGGTGTTTGGGTTATTTTTTGTTTCCTCTTTGGCTTTTTGACCATCTCTTTTGAACGGTGTGTAGATATTGTTTATCTCTATGTGTCTGTTGATGGCCGATTTATCTGAGTAATTCTTTAGTATTTTTAGACATGGTTTTGTCTGGGATGCTCACTGTTTCCCAATTAAACCTATGGCGAAGTGTGACCCTGTGTTGTGCAATTAAGGCACTTTCAGTGTGTTTTCTGACTGCTATTTGGTGTTCAGGGATGCCCTCTGCTAGTCTTCTGCCTGTTTGTCCTACATAGTGACGGTTGCATAATTGACTCCTGTTTTTTTTTTTTTTCTGGGTCTGCTAGATCTTTTGGTTGACTTAACCATGTTCAGGAGGGCTTGACTTGTGTGGCTCCTTTGTTAGCTTTTGATTGATGGGAGGGGCTTTTGCACTATTGCTGAGGTTTCAAGAATTTACATTGTGCGTCAGATTGTGGTTCCTCCATTGGGTGGATTTCATTAGGGATCCATTTCATCTTTGGGTGCGATGTAACATTGCTCACTTCATTCCTGGGGTTAAGATTTCCACCCAGTCAAATGCTCCAGCTCTCCCTCCCTTAGCCCAACTCATTTCGCAGAGTTGTGGAGAAAGGCTATTACTGTATGTTTGATATCTTGAATTGTTTATCAAAAATAATGAAGCAGGATAAGTATAAATAAGTTACCCAACCCTGAGAAATACCAAATATTCCTTCTGTTTGTCACATTCATTCCTTTCTGGGGAGGAAGGCTCCAGGAAGAAGGCTCCATGGTGCTTCTCAATAGAAGGCAACCCTTGCATCTGCGTAAGGCCCATCCTGCCCAGCCAGTGGGCCCTGTAGTCCAAAGCATCTGGAGAGCAACTGGTAGCCTGACCAGTATCTGCCTGCCAGGATGGGGGAAAAATAAGGAGGGATCTGATCACGATGCCTTTGATAGATTGATGTTATTTTCCTCAGGTCGTTTAGAGCCATATAGTTGAATATAAAAACCTTACATTGACCTGATAGCAAATCAACGGCTAATGCAGTGCTTTCAGCAGCTGCCTTATTTAAGATAGACTGGAAGATGAAGGACACCGAATGGCTGTTTAAAGAAGTCATTCTGTCTCCATATTAAAGCTGTCAGAGTGAGTCGAGGAAGAAATACCCTTTTAGTCCCCGGTGCTCTAAGCATTTCTGAATGGTTTTCTCAGATGCCTAATTCCCCCTTTGTCTTCCTTGCCTTCTTTCAGCCTGTCCTTCCACTCTCCTTAAAATAAAATAAAAAAAATAAAAGGATGTTTTTTTGTGTCCTCTGAGTAAATGGCATTAAGTAGTCTTGAAAGGAGGACCCTTCACAGCAGGGAAGAATATGAAAATAAGATTCCTTTGACTCACCGCACGCCAGAGAAGGGGCTCAATTTTCTCCATAAGGGCTTTTCTGTAGGGCTGCTTTTTATCCCCCTCCCTGATACTGGATTCATTACAGTAAGTCAGTTTTGGTCAGCTGCAACACTGGGTAGAATGTGAGGAAAATCAGGCCAAAAAAAAAAAAATGCCCCCTTTTTTTGAGTCTGTCACAGACTTCACTTGAAAATCAAATGTGGAGAAGGAGGCTTAGAACGTTGCTAAATCTCGACCCTTTTCGGTGGAGGGAAAAGCGGGTGTTAATTTAGTATTTACTAAGGAAATTGAAATGGCCGCCCAACTCGGTCATGGTGACTCGGAAGGCTTACAGAAATCAAACCCAGTTACAAACTTCAATAAACACCCCCCCCCCATCCCCCTGGTGACAACACAGGGAGTCCTCGACTTACAACCCCCAATTGAGCCCCAAATCCCTGTTGCTAAGTGAGACAGTCATTAAGTGAATTCCACCACATTTGATGACCTTTTTTGTCACAGTTGTTAAATGGATCACTGCAATTGTTCAGTGCATCTGGCTTCTTCCCGTTGACTTTGCTTGCTGGAAAGTCGTGAAAAGTGATCACATGACCCTGGGACATTGCAACCGTCATAAATATGAGCCAGTTGCCCCATGTCCGAATTTGGATCAAGTGACCGTGAGGATGCTGCAACGGTCATGTGAAAAATGGCCATAAGTCGTTTTTTTTTTTCAGTGCCGTTGTAAACTTTGAACAGTCGCTCAATGAACTGCTGTATCAAAATACAGAGAAGGCCCTTCTTCTTGGTGCTACCAAGTAGGCCGCCTTAAGATAGGAGACCCATAACATCTTCTTTCCAATCTTATCTCCATAGGGATGATGTTCCATGGGGAGGGAGCCACCACAAAGAAAGCCCTTCTTCTTAGTCCCACCAGGTGGACAAGAAGCAATGGATGGAAACGAATCAAGGAGAAAAGCAATTAGAACTAAGAAACTCCCTGACAGAACAATTAATGAGTGGAACAACTTACCTCCAGAAGTTGTGAATGCTCCAACACTGGAAGTTTTTAAGAAGATGTTGGATAACCATTTGTCTGAAATGATGTAGGGTTTCCTACCTAAGAAGGGGGTTGGACTAGAAGACCTCCAAGGTCCCTTCCAACTACTCTACTCTACTCTACTCTACTCTACTCTACTCTACTCTACTCTACTCTACTCTACTCTACTCTACTCTACTCTACTCTACTCTACTCTATTCTATTCTTGTCCTGTCCTGTCCTGTTCTGTCCTGTCCTGTCCTGTCCTATTTTTTCTATTCCTTAAGATAGGGCACTCATAACGTCTTATTTCCAATCTTATCTCCATAGGGATGATGTTCCACGGGGAGGGAGCCACCACAGATGAGGCCCTTTCTTTTGGTCCTACCAGGTGAATCTCCTTAAGAGAAAGGACCCATAACATTTGCCTCCCTGCTCTAGTGGGTCAGGTAGACGGCCCTTAGATCACCTAACCCTTAGCCACATAGGGCTTTAAAGGTGACAACCATCACCTTGAGATGGACCTGGAAGCAAGTTGTCAGCCAGTGCAGCTCCCACAAGAGATGTGACACGAGTACAAATCTAGACATGCACAGAACTATGCGGGATCTCACATTTTGTGAACCAATGGAAGATTCCCCTTCGTGGAGTCTTGTGTCGTTTGTTCTCCCATGAGCATCCAGAAGTGGGAGGTGCTTCAGGCTCTTCTGGAAAGTCTGGGCTTAAAACTCCAGGACGCTCCTCCTCCTCCACGGGACACCTCCTCAGTGTCCCCCAGTTTTAGCTCGGCCTTCGTGGTAAGAGGTTGTGCACTCCCTGACTGGAACGGTTTTCTGATTCAGGTTTGCTGTCCGGTTATTTCAGCTTGTAAAAATCTTCCCCATTTAATTTGGCTTTTTTCAGGCTTGTGCCTCTATTAGGTTGCCTCAATCAGTTGAAAAAACAGTTTCATTGTAACTAGCGGAGACTGCCACTCCGGGGGCAGCCTAAAGTGACCGCCTCAGGCAATTACCTTATCTAACTTTCTGATCGTCTTCTCTGCGATCGTAGCAGAGCGCTCGCAGCCGCGGCTCACTTCGCCTTGCCGTTTCGTCTGACAGGAGCATTTAACTCACAAGTTAAAGCCTCAGCAGTATCGGCTTATTAAAATTCTCAGACATTAGCAGTGGAGATTCTGGCTTCCCGCCTTTTTGTCAACGGCTGGCTCAAGTTCGCGCCTAAATATCACAGGCGCTATTCCCTGCTGGTTTCCCTTTTTGGGGACCGGGGCAGTACCTTCCCACTTTGTTCTCCTTGGGTTTATTTTTCCCTTGTCTGGCCGACATTGGATAGCCAGGCTAGTCATTAAACAGGAATTTCCTTGCAATTGCCTTTGGATCAATTCTTTGGAGTGAAGCCGCAAGTGCCATTTTCAACAGCGGGACGTTTTGTTTTGACAGGAAAGAATCCACCTCAGATCCTGTATAGCTGGTTTCCCTTGTTGGGGACCAGGGATCCAGAAAGTTCTCGTTTGGAGCACTTGGGGGTTTCCCTTGTCGGGGACCCTTAGATACTGTTTACCATATGCAGTTTTACATATAGATATAGGCACATGTATATGTATATGGGCACGTGTGTGTGTATGTGTGTATGTATGGAGAGAGAGAGGGAGGGAGAGAGAGACAGAGACAGACACTTACTTTCCTGGAGGAGCGTTCTACTTTCAACCACAGGGGAAGGCATCACCCCAAAGTACAAATATTAATAATAATAATTAAAAAAAATAATTAATTAAAAATTAAAGTCAGAGGCAAGAGAATCAGTCATCCACAATGGAAGGTGACAACGCTTTCTGCTCCAAGTCAAATAAGTCCCTAGATAAGCCAGTGGGCCCCAAAAAGGCCTCTAAGGCGGCGGATAAGGATGCCCATAGACGGCACCTAGCTTTGGAAAGGCAATTGCAGAAACGAGCCAGGGAGGCAGACAGGATAGCTATGACACAACAAACTGATCAGAACCCAAGCCCATTGATGGGGCCCTTGGACTTATTTACCCAGCCCAGGCAGGCTGTTTCTGGATAAGCTCCCATAGGCACTTCTCCAATGAACTACTGTCCGGCTAATCCCAGAGGCAACCTTCACCCCTACGGTTGCCGGCCTAAGACAGGGGAAGGGATTACCTGAGACTATCCCCATCGAAATGAGGCAATGGATGGAGATGGCGATTCAAAGGGGCATTGCGGCTGGAGTTCAGCAATCCATCAGGACTGGACACTTCTCGGCCACTTCGGATGTGGGATCCCTGTCCGCTCGATCCTTTGCACATATTGGACAACATCAAACTCAGATATTCCCCAATATTCCTAACATACCAGCCCAGGGTCTTCTGGAGGAGGTGGACTTTGAGGATCAGGATGTTCCCATGGAGGGGGGGGCGATCCATCAGATGGACTTGGGGTTGTCAGAGGTTGACCCCCTAGAACGGGGAATGTCGGACGATGAAGGCCTCATTCCGAACCAACCTACTTTTTCTGGCCTTTTTTGCCTGCACCTCTTTAAATCCTTACTGTTCAAGGCAAAGAACACTGCTAAACTCGGCACATCAAACCCTCATCCATTGTCAACAGGTTTCAGGACGAATCCAAGGGTCTAATATTCTCACAACCGGCTAATGAGGCAGAAACTATTCCTGTCCCTCGTATGTTTGCTGAATTAGTACAAAATCAATGGGCATCAGCAGCATCCTACCCAGCCCCAACAGGGTACGATAAACGGTATTGTAATTTGGCACCAGAGTTTTCAAATTTTCTCAAAACGCCGGAGGTGGATGAGCCCAACGAGGCCGAGGAAGCCCTGAGACCGGAAGAAAAGAGAGCAGAGTTGGCACTCCGTAGGGTGCACGTTTCTGATGCCTAGGCCATGAGGGCAGCTACAGCGGCGTCCTTTTTTACACGGTCCTCCCTCCAATGGCTCTTCCACTAGAGGGATATATCACCGCCATCAAATGTCAGAGCCTACCAGGACATAGCTAAAATTATTGCAGCAGCAGAATTCTCCACCGACGCCACATTTAATGCAGTCAAATTCTCGTCTAGGGCCATAGCATCTCACATATCAGCACGTGAGATTGGCTCAGGCATTGGCAGGCGGATACCAAGCATAAATGCAAGTTGGCATCAGCCCCAATATCGGGGGATAAATTATTTGGCAGTGTCTTGGAGTCCCTCCTTAGAGAGAATAGAAACAAGAAAAAAGTGCTTCCCCCTCTTTTTCAGAGGTCTGAAAACAGAACGCCCCAGTTGTTTCGAAGGGGTTCCTTTCAGCCCTACTATCAAGGCCCATACGTTCCCAGATCTCAGAGAACATCAGGCTACAGGCCCAGTTTTAGACAGGATAGGTCTGAATCTTCCGATAGAGGTCAGTGGGGAGGCCAAAACAGAAGAAACCCCAGAGGCACTGGAGGCCGATTTTTTTTGTCGCCCCAAGTGAGTCCTTGACAGCAGTTCCCATTGGAGAGCGGCTAAAATTGTTTGCTGATTAATGGGACAGCTCCACCTCTGATGCGTGGGTCAAGGACACTATTAGGTTTGGTTTGGCGCTAGAGTTTCAATCCTCCCCCCCCAATTTTTTCATTAGGAGCCCTAGGTCCACGGACCCCATTAAGAGGGCGTTGAGGCAGGAGGCTATCAATCATCTTCTACATATTCGGGCCATTGGAGAGGTCCCATCTGAACAGTGGGGTCAAGGCTGTTACTCTCTATTGTTTGTGGTCCCAAAGAGTTCGGGGGGCTGGAGGGCAATTCTGGACATCAAACATCTGAACAGATCATTGGTTTATTGAAAATTCAAGATGACTACTCTCCAGTCCATTCTGCTCAGCATCAGAGAGAACGATGTCCTGACCTCTACAGATCTCACAGAGGCTTATCTACATATACCAATTAGACCTGCTCACTACAAATACCTTATATTTTACTATTTTGATCGGCACTACGAATATATCGCCCTACCATTTGGTCTGGCTTCGGCCCCTAGGACTTTTACCAAGGTCCTCGCGGCTTTGGCTGCCTCACTCAGGATCAAATCTATTCGCTTGCAATGTTATCTGGATGATATTTTGATTTTGTCATCTTCCAGACATCAAGCAAAATTAGATACCAAGATTACTCTGGAGACCTTTCAGGGTCATGGCTTTTCCATAAATTGGGGTAAAAGCCATTTGATCCCCTCAACTAGGTTAGTTCATTTAGGGGCAGTGATAGATACCGTGGGGGGCAAGGTCTTTCTCTCTCAGGACAGGTTAAACAGTATCCAGTCTTTGGCCAGAGAGATCAGAGCCTTAAAGAGGGTTTCCCTAGCAGTGCTGTCTCAACTGTTAGAGAAACCAATTTCGTGTATTTCCATTGTGCCTTGGGCTCGATTCCATTCTAGAGAACTGCAATGGTTCCTGCTACCTTTCCAGCGATCCGGAAGAGCCACTTCCAGCATCCGGATAAAGATACTGCACAATGTTCTCTGATCACTCCGCTGGTGGTCGGAGAAAATGATAAACAAGGGATGTCCTTTCAAGGAACCTTACAGGGCAACGAACACAACTGATGCCAGCCTGGTAGGATGGGGAGCTCACTTCCAATCCCACACTGTGCAGAGAATTTGGACTATTTCCGAACAATCACAAAGCATCAACCTGTTGGAGCTGCGAGCAGTTCACCTGGCCTTACGCAGTTTTCTACCCCTTTTCCAATCATGGCACGTTCTGGTCTTGACAGACAATATCACAACCAAGGCCCACATAAACAGACAGGGGGGTACCCATTCCAAACTTCTGATGCTGGAGACGGCCAAGTTGTTCAAGTGGGCCGAGGCTAATCTGTTTTCGCTCAAGGCGAAAACACACAAGCGGACTGGCTCAGCAGGGCCACGATAGATCAGGCAGAGTGGCGCCTACACCCGTCTGTCTTCCAGGAAGCAGTGCGGAGGTTTGGGCAACCAGTGATCAATCTATTTGCCTGTCCTCTCAATGCCCAATTGCCCCGGTATATTTCAAAGTGCCCGACTCAGGGGGTGGAGGCCGTCAATGCCCTGCGATGTCAGTGGCCTCCCGGACTTCTATATGTGATTCCTCCACTCCCGGTAATACCTAGGTTGATCCAGAAGTTATTGGAGGAATGAGCGGAATTGATATTGGTCACCCCTTACTGGCCCAGGCGAGCGTGGTTCGCAGATTTACAGGACCTGTTGAGAGAACAACCTTGGAAAATTCCACCGTCAAAGGTTTCCCTCTCCCAAGGGCCGATACTTCACCCAAACCCACAATGGCTCAGTCTAGCCGTATGGAGGTTGAGCGGAGCCGTTTAAGGGCCCAACAGATTTCAGAAGATGCTATTGCCACCATTCAAGCATCCAGGCAGTCCTCAACAAATCATATATACGAGGCCACGTGGTCTGCCTTCTGTCGCTGGTGCCAGGGGGTTTAAGATCGACCCAACTGCCCCATCAATAGGACAATTATTGGCCTTTTTACAGGAGGGGTTGACTAAGAGCCTATCTCCAAATACTTTACGCAGACAGGTGGTGGCTTTATCCTCAGTGATAGCCTGGGGTGACCTCCGTTCCATAGCGCACGATGCACATGTCCGCAGCTTTCTTAAGGGTGTTGCAAACTTACGACCTCCTATAACGACCTCAACAAGGTGTTAACCGCATTTATAACTGGCCCGTTTGAGCCTTTAAGAACCATTAGTCTTAAATTCCTGACATATCAGGTGGCCTTCCTAATTGCAATCACATCAGCTAGGAGAATTTCCGGATTGGCAGCATTGACAATGAGAAAGGACCTGTGCGTGTTTCATGCGGACAGAGTGATTCTCCGATTGGATCCATCGTTCACTCCTAAAGTAAATTCAGCCTTCCACAGAGTGCAGGAGTTGGTCCTTCCACATTTTTGTCCGAAACCATCTTATAGACTGGAGCATCAATGGCATCGACTTGACATTCGAAGGGCCTTAAGCATCTATCTAGACCGCACAGCGGCATTTCGAAAATCTGAAGCTCTATTCCTATCCTTCAACCCATCCACTTTAGGGCAAAAGGTGTCGTCGATGACCCTCGGTAGATGGTTGAGAGCCACCATAGCTAAAAGTTACGAATGCCAGTCCATCTCAGTTCCTAAGGGCATTACAGCCCACTCAACAAGGAGTGCGGCAACATCAGCTGCATGGGCCACACGGGCCTCCATAGATGAAATTTGCAGAGCGGCAATTTGGGCTTCACCATCTATCTCCCTTTGTCAGAAATTATAAAATTGATGTCTGTGCCTCAGCGGACACTTCATTTGGCAGAAGAGTCCTGCAGAGGGTCCACAGAGTTTAGGAGTGGATTTTGATCCAGATGGGGTCCCTCCCTAAGGATAGGCCAAGCTTTGGTATGTCCCACTTCTGGATGCTCTGAACAGCTCATGGGAGAAAGAGCATTGGTACTTACCTGATACGCCCGTTCTCTGTGAGCTGTGAAGAGCATCCAGCCCCACCCATTTCTTTCTGTCTGGTGGGGTTCCATTCCAGTCAGGGATCTAGATTAGGTGATGAATCCCAGACTTTGGCACTCAGTCTTCACAAAACTGGGGGACGCTGAGGAGGTGTCCCGTGGAGGAGGAGGAGCCTCCCGGAGTTTTAAGCCCAGCCTTTCCAGAAGAGAATGAAGCACCTCCCACTTCTGGATGCTCTTCACAGCTCACAGAGAATGGGTATATCAGGTAAGTACCAACGCCCTTTTCCAATCGAAGGAGAGTAAGGCTGCCCCAGTTTTTATCTTTCCTTGCAAAATGCCATCTGGAAAATCCATTTGTATAACTTCCTGGCAAGCTTTAAACAGGACAAATACCCGGGTATTTATAAATCTGTATAAATAAAAGAGTATTTACTCCTCCAAAGAACCCGGATCAATAGTCCAGCTTTGTAATAATTAAAAATGTGTATTTCTGCGATCGCCTGTCAATTTCTCCATTTAGCCTGAGAAGCCTTTGGAGAAGTCAGTAAATTGCCTTTCATTGCGAGAGGCAGTGGGCATTGGCTTTAGTTATTGCTGGTCTCTCCCATCAGCTGGAGCATTTTTCTAATTTATCGGTGGGGCATGGTTGACAGGAATGACTTTAGAACAGATCCGTTCTGGGGCTTGTGATGAAGAGAAGCATTGGTATGATTGTCTTTAACAGTGGTGTGACCCAGGGGTCTCCAACCTTGGCCACTTTAAGACTTATGGACCTCAACTCCCAGAATCCCCTAGGAAATCCTGGGAGTTGAAGTCCACAAGTCTTAAAGGAGCCAAGGTTGGAGACCCCTGCTCTTAATACATAACCAGTTTTGCTTCATTCAGTAAACTTCCTTTTTTCACAAGTATTGCTCCTTTTTGGTCAGCATACATCTGAAAATTTATGTATTTCGTTTCCTCATCTTTGGTGAACATCCTACAATAATATATTCATCTGCTGGCTTTAGTTTTTCATCATTACAAAAGGTTACTTTTTGAAACCATAATTTTCAGATCCATTAGCGTTCTTTCATCATGAAGTCTTGTCTTGCTGTAAAATATTTCAGGTCGTCATCCAACAAACAGCATTGTCAGTATCCAAGCACACACAATACTTTCCTAGATCACACGTGTTTAATGTCATATATAATGTTTTTTATATATTTATCCATCCATGCATAAGATTTGTGTATGTATACAGGTTGTCCTCGCCTTACAACCACAATTGAACCCAAACTTCCTGTTGCTAAGCAAGACATTTGTTAAGTGAGTTTTGACCCACTTTACAACCTTTCTTGCCCCAGTTGTTAAGTGAATCACTGCACTTGCTAAGTGAGTAACACGTTTGTTAAGTGAATCTGGCTTCCTCATTGACTCTGCTTGTCCAAAGGTTGTAAAAGGGGATCACATGACCCCGAGGAGACATTGCAGCTGTCATAAATATCGCTCAGTTGCCAAATATTTGAATTTTGATCAGGTGACCATGAGGATGCTACAAAGGTCATAACTGTGAAAAATGGTCATAAGTCCCTTTTTTCAATGCCATTGTAACTGAATGGTCACTAAGTGAATAGTTGTAAATCGAGGACTCCCTTGCATATAGATAAATTGAACAAGCATTAGCTCAAAGGTATTTCTATTTTTGCAAGGGAATTTTGAAAAGCCTCCCTTCTTTCTTTCTTTCTTTCTTTCTTTCTTTCTTTCTTTCTTTCTTTCTTTCTTTCTTTCTTTCTTTCTTTCTTTCTTTCTTTCTTTCTTTCTTTCTTTCTTCCTTCCTTCCTTCCTTCCTTCCTTCCTTCCTTCCTTCCTTTCTTTCTTTCTTTCTCTTTCTTTTCTCTTTCATTCGTTCATTCATTTCTATGTTATGCTAACTTTGTATGTCCTCCACTTCAGTCTGCAGAATTGAATGAGAAATTTGTTTATTCTTGAAAATGTCTGCAAAGCTAAATATTTTAAACCTTCCTTGCCGAGTCTCATAATAAATAAGAATTCCATTTTCCCATATATTTCCGATCCAGTGACATTTACAGTGATGAGAAAAATGGGTTTCCGCTCTCAAATGATGTGTGAATTTTGTGTCGTTGTAAAGGCACCTTGGTTCTTGACATCCTTTCTCTTTCATCACGTTCTGGGGATATTTGTCTCAGTCTTGATTTCCTCTTTGGTATTTTGGATTTAGACCCCTCCCATGGGTAAATCCAAACGAAGAGAGGGGAAATGTTTGGGAGAAGGAGAGGAATGTATAAAGAAATCTAAAGAAAGAGTGTATTGATGGACAGGACTTTATATGTGATTGAAGCTATAATGCTTGTCTACTTTTTGATCGCCTCTTTCCCACAGATAAATTTTGAATTTGCTGCAGCTCAGTTCTGTGTAGAGCTTGTTAGCAGCATTTGGAGTGGGCATGCCTAGGATTTTACTCAAAGCCCTAGCAAGCAGAGATAAATTCATTCTGTGATGAGGAAATTGAAAATCAAACCTTACAGAAACCTGCCTGTTCCATTCTCTTTAACACTGGGTTGATAGTCTCCTGTCTGCTCCTCTCCCTTAGCTTCCTTCAGTACCTACCTTAGTCAGTCATTGGCTTCAAAAGAGGTTTGTGTGGGCTTGGGTATTGGGTGGATTAAAACAGGATAACAGAGTTGGAAGGGACCTTGGAGGTCTTCTAGTCCAACCCCCTGCTCAAACAGGAAAGCCAATACCATTTTAGACAGGTGGCAGTCCAGTCTCTTCTTAAAAACCTCAAGTGATGAAACACCCACAACTTCTGGAGGCAAGTTGTTCCTTGTTAAGAGCAGTTAATTGTTCTGCCAGGAAATCCCTCCTTAATTTTCCAGGTTGCTTCTCTCCTGGATGAGTTTCCATCCTTATTACTTCTTGTCCTGCCTTCTGGTGCCTTGGAGAAGAGCTGGACCCCCTCTTCTTTGGGGCAGCCCCTGAGATATTGGAAGACTGCTCTCCTGTCTCCCCTGGTCCTTCTCTTCTGAACTTATACAGAATGACAGAGTAGGAAGGGACCTTGGAGGTCTTCTAGTCCAACCCCCTGTTCAAGCAGGAAATCCTATCCCATTTTGGACAAGTGGTCATGCAGTCTCTTTTTGGAAACCTCTAGTGTTGGAGCACCCACTGATTAATTGTTCTAACTGTCAGGAAATCCCTCCTTAGTTCTAGGTTGCTTCTTGCCTAATGGGAACTGAATTTGGCACTTGGTGGTTGAGGTCTCTGCAGTCTTTTTTCCTAACAGTTTAAAATGGGCCTTGCATTTTTAGAGTGAAGTGATGGAGGACAAGTAGTCCTCGATTTACAACCACAATTGAGCCCAAAGTTTCATTGCTAAGCAAGGCAGTTCAGTGAGCTTTGCCCCATATTATAATTTATATATTTGTGGCATTATATTTGTGGCATTTCTTGCCACAGATTGTTCACTGAATCCCTGGAGACATTAAGCTAGTCACAGGGTTGTTAAGTAAGTCGGATTTGCCCTGTTGACTTGGCTTGTCAGAAGTGGTGACAAGCGGTTGCAAGCGGTGATCACGTGACTCAGGGACACAGCCATCGTCATAAATATGAATCATTGGCCAAGCGTCTGAACTTCGATAACCTGACCGTGGGGATGCCACATTAGTCGTAAGTCTGGAAAACGGTTGTAAGCCACTTTTGTCAGTGTTGTTGTAACTTCGAATGGTTGTAAGTCTCAGAGATGGGCTGGGGGTCTCTGGAGAGAGCTTAGCTTGTTTGCTGTGGTAACTGCAACTGAGCAAACCTATTTCAGAATCAAAGCCCTTGCATCTTTTCTTAAGGGGCAGTAATGAGGAGATGACAATTGCACTTGATCAAACAGATCAGAACAATCTGGGAGAGGCAGGGCTTCAAGTAACCCAGACTCAAGCCAGGAAGGGCTTTGAAGGTGACAATCCACATCTTGAATTAAACTCAGAAGCACACTGGCAACTCGTGCAGCTCACAGAGTAGAGATGTTACATGCACCGAATAACTGGCACCATTTACTGTACTCCCTGTCCTGCTGCCTTTTGCACCAGTTGAAGTTTCTACCTGGTCTTCAAGGACAGCCCCACATCGAGCGCCTTGCGGTGGTCCAGTAGTTTCCATAATCCTGTTAGCCAAGTTTGCTTGGAAACGTATCCAAGAGAGACCCAACCTAGAATTACGGAGAAATTTCCGGACAGTGAGAACAATTAATCAGTAGAACAACTTGCCTTCAGAAGGTTTGGGTACTCCAACACTGGAGGCTTTTAAGAAGAGATTGGACAGTTGTTTGTCTGAAATGCTATAGAGCAGGGGTCTCCAACCTTGGCTCCTGGAAGCCTGGCGGACTTCAACTCCCAGAATTCCACAGCCAGCTGGCTGTGGAACTCTGGGAGTTGAAGTCCGCCAGGCTTCCAGGAGCCAAGGTTGGAGACCCCTGCTATAGAGTCTCCTGCTTGGGCGAGAGGATGGACTAGAACACCTCTAAGGTCCCTTTGAACTCTGCCATCCTGCTGTTTTGCTAAGATACGTAGGCGATAGGGAAGAAACACGAAGCGCTCCTTACACATCAACACGAGTCTTGCCTGTATGTCTTGTGTACACAGACAATTTGTTTATATTGTGGATTTCTCTCGTATAAATTGAATGCTGCTCTTTGAAAGCCGGGTCACTGAAAATTTAATTTTGTTCTCGTTGCTTCCCGTCTTCTTGGAACATGAATTTCTCCCTTCTGTTTTTTCAGATCACACAGGAAGCTGGTGAATTCATGATTACTTTTCCTTATGGCTACCACGCCGGGTTCAACCATGGATTCAACTGTGCAGAATCCACCAATTTTGCCACCCTGCGATGGATCGATTACGGCAAGATGGCCACCCAGGTAAGTTCCTGTGGCTTGCAAATTGGGGCTCGATCTGAGCGCATAGCCCCAATCTTTGCTGTTGTCTTGTGTGAGAGTCGGCACCACGGAACAAACTTTTCTTTTATCTGTTTTCTCTCTTCACACCTGCAAATTCTAATTTCCAAATCTGCTTCCGCTGGGAAACAGGCTTGGCAGTGGAGGTGATAATCAGGGAATCCCAAAGGAAAAGAATCCAATTGACACGAGAGAAAGTGTTTCTCCCAGGGCTGGTTTCAAACTTGCAAAACGATTGTTTGTTGGGTGTGTGGATTGTGTTCACTGAGCAGAGAAGGTAATGTCAGGCTTGCGTTCCGAGCAGTAGATTGCAACTACATCTAAGCATTCCTCTTGTTGTTAATGAAAAGGAGAGAGAGAAATAATGTTGTATCTCTTTGATATTCTTAAAATAGATCTGGTGTTAGCTCAAGTCGCTTTCTCTTGCTACCTAATATTAATTCATGTTTTTTTCTTTCTTTATTTCCTGGAGATCAAACAGTCCACGTGGTTCTGTCTTTTCTCTCCCTCCCCCTTCCACACAAACACTTTGAAACAGACAAGAGAAAGAGGGAAAATTCCAATTTTGGGCATCTCAACCTCTATTTTAACACCCCAACCTCTACATCATACTGGCCGAATCACGGCTACAGTTTTGAGATACGCAAAATATTTCATAATTGAACCGGATTCAAATATTCTGTCTTTGGGCCCTGAGAGAAATGCAACATGGCCTGTTTCAGTCATTTGGGGAGCCCAAGATGGAATCTGCGATAGTTTAGATTCAAAATGCCGCGCACCCCAACGGTAGTCTATTTGCTAAAATGTGTTTCCAGAAGGCTAGATATTTAGTGTGCTGCCCCTTGCTCTAGAATGAATCGGTGTGGCTTGTGGAACATTAGGAAGATATAGGTCATCCTAGACTTACAACGGGTTGCTTACAACTGTTCAAAGTTCCGACGGTCCTTTCCAATCTGGAAATCAATCAATCTCTCCCTTCCCCTCCTCTCCCCCCCTCTATCTCACACACACAGCACTCTCATGCAACTCGCATGTCAGGAGCTCAATAACTGACTTGCATTTACTGCCATTTGCAGCTTCCCAGGGACAAATGACCACATTTCATGATGGTTTGGCCCAAACCCAACATTTACTTCTGATTTTTGGCAAAAAGCAGCCCATAGCAAACCAGTAGTTTGCTTAATAATTGCAGGATTCATTTAATGGCCACCGGGGGAAAAAAACCCTCATAAAATCAGGCCGATCACGTGAGTGACCTGATTTACAACCATCACAGATTAACAACCACAATGGGCAGGCTCCATTGTGGTTATATGTTGAGGATACTTTAAGTATCTTCCCCTACTAGCCTTTTATCTTAAGAGGCTGCATCAAGAAAAGCCTCATGTCAGAATCAAGAGAAACGATTATGCCTCTCTGTAGCACATTGATTTGAGCACGCCTAGACTATTGTGCCCAGTTTTGTGCATCACATTTTCGGGGGGAAAAACATTGACAAACTGGAGAATGTCCAGGGAAGAAGCCAAAAATGATAAAGTCCCTGGAAAGAATGCTTTAGGAAAGCACAGTTGAAGACGATGCAAGGCATGACAGCTGTCTTCAAATATCTGAAATATAGGAGATGGAGCACAGCTACTCAGAGTCATTCAGGAGACAGAGCAAGAAACAGTTGGTGTAAGTGATAAGGAAATAGCGTTGGGCTGGGGAATTCTGGGAATTGAAGGCCACGCATCTTCGAAGTTGGCAGACTCAGCTCTCGGAGAACCGCTTGTGGATGTGTGTGACTAAATTGGCTTCCCCTGCAGATAGATTTCCTGGGTTGGAAATAACCGTAGTTGTAGTCCTACACAACTAGGAAGTGTTTAGAGCCACAAACAGAGGACTTGACCCATATACTAGATTGCTGTATAATACAAGACAGGTAGCCCTCCACGACAGGTAGCCCTCCATTTTGGTAGCCCCAAAATTTCTGTTGCGAAACGAAACATTTGTTTAGTAAATTTAGCCCCATTTTATGACTTTTCTTGCCCCAGTTGTTAAGTGAATCAGTGCAGTTGTTAAGTCAGTCACAGGGTTGTGAAGTGAACCTGGCTTCCCCATTGACTTTGCTTGTCAGAAGGTCACCAAAAGGGGATCACGTGAACCTGGGACTCTGCGACTATCATAAATATGAGTCAGTTGCCAAGCAGCCAAATTTTGATCCCACGACCCTGGGGATGCTGCAACAGTTGTAAGCGTGGAAAACGGTGATAATAAGTCACTTTTCTCCAGCCGTTATAACTTTGAATGGTCACCAAATGAACTGTTGTAAGTCGAGGACTTCCTGTATTCTGGCCCCGTCTCCTTTCAGTCAGCCCACCCAGTGAACAGGTAACTAAGCCATGTTTACACAAACCACAATACACTATCTTCTACAGCAGGGGTCTCCAACCTTGGCAACTTTAACACTTGTGGACTTCAATTCCCAGAGTTGCTCAGCCAGCTTTACTCTCTTTTTGCTGGCTGAGGAACTCTGGGAGTTGAAGTTCACAAGTCTTAAAATTGCCAAGATTGGAGACCCCTGTTCTAAAGGAGGTTTGCAGGGCTGTAAGAATTGCCTTATTTCCATTTGTATAAACCAGGAATTGGACTTAAAATAGCACTTTTAATCAAAGAATGGTTTTTCCCATCCCATCCCAGTCTGCCTTTCAAAAGGTAGGTAGGTAGGTAGGTAGATAGATCAGACATGATATTCTTCCGATTAAAATTGGAATTCTGATTTTTTTGGGAATCGCCCCCCCCCTTTCCTCCCCCCTTCTTCTCCTCCTTCCCCTCCCCTCGGAGGTCCCGAGTCAGGAGCTGCTACCGCTGGCATGGCTCCGCGTGGCTTCAGTCCTGCGTTGCCTCGGGAAGGGAAAGGCAAAAAGAAAGAGCCGCGGTGGCGCTTTGCAACGGCCGCAGCGGCTCCTGGTTTTGCCTTTCCCTTCCCGAGGCAACGCTGGACTGGAGCCGCGCGGAACCGCGCCGGCAGTAGCAACTCCTGACAGCCCCAGCCGGATACCTGAGCGGAGCCTGGGCGGTGCGAGCGGAGGCCGCTGAGCGGCAAGAAAAGGGAGCTGGGCAGCCACAGACCAGTCTCCGTGCAACACGCCACCGCCCGGCCCTGGTGAGGGAAAGCAGCGGGCACTCCCCGGGCGGCGGCCTTGGCCCCACCACCAGGGAAATGGCTGCCCAGCTCTGGAGCTGATCCACACCTGACCGGCTGGAAAGGAAGGGTGTGTAGCGTTGGTGTTGTGTGTGCGATTTCTTGGCGTGCGGCGGGGGGGGGGTCTCTTTTGGCCAGCCCTGATTTTTTTTTCACAGGGGAATATCATGCCAGATAGATAGATAGATAGATAGATAGATAGATAGATAGATAGATAGATAGATAGATAGATAGATAGATAGATAGATAGATAGATAAGGAAGGAAGGAAGGAAGGAAGGAAGAATCATAAGGTACAACACCTAATGATAGTCACAGGGTACAAATAAGCAATCAAATCATACTAGGCATGTTCTCTTTTTGCACAATTTAAAAGAAGATTTTTTCCAAAACTTCAGCTAGCACAGGCCATTTAGAATTTGCCCTGAGGGGTGTAGAGAAGGTCTTAATGCTCCGATCATTGGGGGACTCGATCATGGAAGGAAAGCATATCTCACCGCTTAATTTTGAAGAGATTCTGAATTTGAAGTGTCTATGCGCTTTTCTTGCTTTTAAGCTACAATCTAAGCCATCATTACTTTTGGCAGCTTTAGGCAATGGCCCACATCTACGCTGTGACCTGGTTATCCAGGTTTTTAACCCACAACATATGGCCTTCAAAACACAGCAGTTTCTCATGGAAATTCTGATGAGAGCTTTTGAGGACCACAGTGCTGGCAGACAGCAAGCTCTGACATTAAAAGCAATTTTGGGCTTAGCCAGGTTTGTTCAAAAACAACTGACATTTTGGGAAGTGGCGGTTTTACACCAAGCCCCCCGCCCCTTACATTTTTGGGAGCTGTAGCGTGAAATTACTGAACAAGCCCCAATGGGCAGAGATTCTAAGTTTACTTGAGGGCGAGGGAAGTTGGTGAGATGTCACCCTGTTTTCTTTTTATTGTATCCTATTTATTCGTTCCTTCTCGTTGCATTAGGCACCATGGTTTGGCTTTTCTTGAGTAAGAGTAGAGTTCATGCAGAATTTCTAACACCAGTAGAAGGGAATATTTGTAGTTTAGGATTGAACTGTGGGGTCTTTGTTGCTCTCTGAGGTTTGGTGGCTTTCTTGCAGACGTTTCATGACCCAACTAGGTAACATCATCAGTGCTAGCAGGGAGGGAGGTTTGCAGAGAGGAGAAGGAGGATTGTGGGGTCCTTGGTTTTCTTGCAGACGTTTTATGACCCAACTGGATAACATAATCAGCACTGGAAAGGAGTTTGGTTTGCTCCCTGCTTATATACAGTGGTTTGTGCTACCAACTCAGACAAACAATCAAACAACAAATCACAACCTGATCAAGGAACTACCAAGAACACTCCCAGCAAAACTGACAGGGCCATCCACTTGTATATAAACAGAGAGCCAGCCCTACTCCCTTGTAGCACTGATGATGTTACCTAGTTGGGTCATGAAACGTCTGTAAGAAAACAATCACGCTCAGAGAGCACCAAGGACCCCACAGGAATCCTGATGCTTGTTGGACAGGGGATTAACGTGCTGCATCCTTCCGGGCAGCGTTGTGCTCAACCTGCTTGTTGCCCTCCTGGCCAGTTCTTGCTATCCCCATCTCTGTCTCCATCACTGACCAGGTGTGCAGGTTGGGAGTCCATGGTGCTTCCTCTCTGCCCTGAAAACCATAAAGCTCCAAATGGGAGGTGAGAATGGGTTTGGGATAGGTTTCTTTTTCTTCACAAGCTGATGGTGATGAAAGAAGTTGATGCTTCTCTCAACCTTGGCCACCTGAAGAGGTGTGGACTTCAACTCCCAGAATTCCCCAGCCAGCATATTAAAAGTTGCTAAGGTTGAGACACACGGAGAGAAGGCAAGTTACCCCGTTAATTTTGAACGTGTGTATTCTTCCGTTGAACATTTGACAGTTCAAATCTGACTTTCTGTTCATTTGCTCAAAGGCATGCCTCCCAAAGTGTCCAGCAATGAGCTTTCTCCCAGGTTAGACTCAACTACATGATAGCAAAAGCAGAAGACTACTGAATTCTGCCTAATATTTTGAAAATAACTAAATCACCCATTTTTGTCGTCCCTCCTTATTGAGGTCATGGGGCGATGTTTTATTTTCCCCGCTTTAAAAACCCCTTTCTGTTGCTTCTCGACAGTCCCAAGATTTCCCTACTCCTTGCAAGCTCGGATAATAATATGGTGGGTTTTTCTTTCCTTTCCTTTTCTTTTCTTTTCTTTTCTTTTCTTTTCTTTTCTTTTCTTTTCTTTTCTTTTCTTTTCTTTTCTTTTCTTTTCTTTTCTTTTCTTTTCTTTTCTTTTCTTTTCTTTCTTTCTTCTTTTTTTTAAAGTTTCTCCTTGAACAATTGTAATACACCCAGCAGCCTGCTGAGAGTGCAGCAGTTCTGACTTTCAATACTGGCCATGTTTTATAAGTTGCTAATTCCATTAAAATAAAATGTAAGCAATCCATAAATATTCATGCTCCTGAAATACGCTTTTTGTTTAGATTTTTTTTTTAAAAAGTGCTTGCTTCTATTTGCCTAAAAGTTCTTTACTCTCCCTCTCTAACAAAAAAAAGGAGAATTTTGCTGACCACACACACACACACACACACATACACACACACACATTGAGGGTCAAAATATCCACCATCTTGAAACATTTCATCTAATTCTGGCTGGTAAATTATGTGCTGCAATTAAATGATTACCGCAAGGCCTGAAAGAAGCAGCGTTAATAACTCACAGGGCTGCTAACTAAGGCAGTCTCAATTTGCTTTACAAACAAACAGGGGAATTTAAACGATTAGCTCATTAGAAGCAAGCCCCCCCACCCCCCACCCCGCTTCCCCCATAGGAATGAATTGGGGCCAACATCAGTATTAGCAGGACCAGAAGTGGCCTTCAGCAGATTCTGACCAGTTCTGGAGAACCGGCAGTGGAGATTTTGAGTCGTTCGGAGAACCAGCAAATCCCACCTCCGACTGGAGATTTTACAGTATCCTTCCCCTGCCACGGCCACCAAGCCATGCTCACAGAACCGGTAGTAAAAAAAATTTGAATCCCACCACTGAGCAGGACATGGGCTCTTCAGCTAGAGGAGTCAAGGCCCCAGATCTGGTTTTGGGAACACAGGCAGATTGACCACCTGGGGAGTGGGGCTGGACTAGATGACCGCCAAGGTCGCTTCCAGCTCTATTCAGATTGGGGAGCGGGGGAAAAAAAAAGAATGACTAAGTAGGTCTTCCTAAACACCAATTGAACAGAAAATCGATCTGCTGAGTATTTGCAGGTAGAGTTGGCTTTTAGAATTGGCTAGACTGCAGATGGAATGATTTCACCGTAGAGGTTTCTGCCTTCCTTGCTCTCCTTAGCAGCCAACTAGGGTGGAAAATTGGCTAAATTTCTGCAAGGCCCATTCCAGTAGAGTTCCATAGGTGTAAGTTGGTGGTAAATGAAATTCTGAGGATGAGGCGGGAGGATGTTGCGCTTACGAGAGGCCTTTGGTGATTTGACGTATGGGCAGTCCTCAGCAGCATCCGTACAGTCATGTGATGAAAATCCAGGCGCTTAGCAACTGGCATGTATTTACAATGGTTATTGTAGTGTCCTGGGGTCACGTGATCCCCTTTTGCAACTGTCCGACAAGCGAAGCCAGATTCACTTAACAACTTTGACAAGAAAGGTCATATAATGGAGGAGAACTCGTTTAGCAACTGTCTAGCTTAGCGGGGGAAATGTTGGGCTCGATTGCGGTCGTAAGCCGAGGACTGCCTGTGTTTTTCTGCCTCCTTTTCCCGTGTAAATGGGAGGTGAAATTACCTCCTTAATCAAAGGCAGGCCCTGAAAGATTTAAGGATAATAAATGAAATAATTGAAGGAAGCAGAATGAGTCCAAATGAGCAGCTGGCTAACTATTCAGAGTGATTTAACTGTGACACAACGTGATGTACCTCAAAGGCCCCTGTCTAGAATTGCAGTCAGCAAAAAGCAAGCATCAGTAAATGAATCTATTGATTAAGTTTGGGTGTAATTAAAACCAGCAGTCTTCAAGCAGGCAACTTTTTGCCTTACAGATCGGTGCAGATAGATGAAAGAAGTGGCAAGGAAGAGAAGGAAGGGATTTCATTTTGAGAATTAAATGAAATGCTTTAAATTCTTTAGTGATGTCATTCCCGTCATTCTTGAGCATTCGCTCTGCTAGCTGAACTTAGTGTGATGTCAGAAATTTCTGGATGGGAGTTGCGGATAGCTGGACCAAGAAGGGAGAATCTGAAAAACAATGCACGATGTGTAGTCTGTGGAGATGCTCACTCATCCAGGTCATGGTTGTCCCAAAGGTGCTTTTTCAACACCTCCAAGAAGGCTCCACACCCATTTGCACCACTCAGGTGACCCTGAGGACACAGACAAACCTCCAAGAGGCCTCAATGACCCTCTAAGAGGATGCAAACGACCAGCTGTGTCTGCAAGGTGTATAAATCCTTCCATTCCCCACCATCCAGTCAGAGCTGAAGAAGCTTCTTGGATGAGTAAGTGAAACATTCTCAAAGAAAAACCAGAAAGTCCAGCTGCCTCTTGAAAAAAATCACCTTTGGGGCACCATGTGTAGCTGAAGAAAAGAGAGTTATGTGCCCATCTAGTGGTAACTACCAGTAGTTAAAGATGTTTGATTCCGAATGCTCCCTCCCCCCCCAAAAATAAATAAATAAATAAAAAAATAATAATAATTGTGATACAGGCTATATCTCTTTCTTTATCCATCAGTTCCAGCTAGGATTTCACTTAGCTTCTAGATAGTATTTTGGAACTTTTTTGAAACCGCTTTCTGATTTTACGCCTTGAAGAATTTATGACATTGGCAAATTTGGCCATTTTCATCTTTTAATTCCAGGTCATTTATAAATCAACTAAAAAGCATCCCTTCAAGTACAATGAAAAGATTCAATTTATTCTTATTTTCTGTTCCTCTTCTAAAACTGGATCTTATGCCCAGACTATTATTATCAACTCCAATGCTAACTCTAACCCTAACAAACCTCTGGGCTTGGGGAAGGCCTAATAAACCCAGAAGTTAGGTTGTTTGTTAATTACATTGTACTCTGGAATATTTGCCACCAGCATGAATTTGGGTACAAAATGATGATTGTCTTGTGGCTCATACTTAGCCTTCCAGAAAGACCTTTGAGTTGCCTACTGGTGGTTCCCAAGGCTTACATCTCTGCATGCACCTCATCCCCGCTGTCTCTTCTGGCTTATGCCATTCAAATGGCCCTGTGTTCACATTGGAAGGGTCCCAGGTCTGCCTGACAATATTTTTATCGGCCTCCCATGCTCCCCCCCCCCCCAGCCCAACATCTGCATTCAGGCCTGGGGAAATCCCCAGCCAAGATTCCCTTATGAAGGCTGAATGACAAAGCAGAGATAACAGCGGACATGGAGATGGTGAGAAATTCTCTAAATTGGCAAACAAAGAAGCTGACCGAAGAACAGATGATTCTAATAAATGACAAAGATGGGAGTACAGGTAATCCTCAGCTTATGGCCACAATTGAGCCCAAAATTTCCACTGCTGAGCAATGGATGATTAAAGGCCCGGAGACTCCAACATAGGAAGAACGGCTGCAGGATTTGGGTATGGCCGGTCTAGAGAAAAGAAGGACTAAGGGGGACATGACGGCAGTCTTCCCGTATTTGAAGGCCTCTCACAAGAGGGGGGTGAACATTTTCCAAAGTACCGGAAGGCAGGACAAGACACAGTAGGTGGAAACTAATGAAGGAGAGAAGCAATTAGGGAATTAGGGAGATTAAACTTCCTAACAGTGAGAACAGTGAACCAGTGGAACTGCTTGCCACCAGAAACTGTGGCTACTCCATCACTGGAGGTTTTTCAGAAGAGACTGGACAGCCATTGGTCTGAAATGGCATAGGGTCTCCTGCTTGAACAGGGGGGTTGGACTAGATGACCTCCAAGGTCCCTTCTAGCTGAATTCATGGAAGATGGCAGTGAAACTCTTGGTGATTGGCCCAAAGTCTCCCAGCTGGCTTTTGTACTTAAGGCAGAGCCAGAACTAACCCTCTTCTGGTTTCTAGCCTGGTGCCTTCACCACTAGATCAAACTGGACATATGATTTATATGCGTAAAATATATGGCTTATGTACGGTAGGCTAAAGCCTCTGGCTTATTGTGTGCATGTCGTCTTCCTTCTGCAAGAAACCCCACCCTTGAGTTCAGGGGGTCTCCAGCCTTGGTGTCTTTAAACCTGGAGGACTTCCAACTCATCCCAGAAGCAAAGTTGGCTGGGGAATTCTGGGAATTGAAGTCCTCCAGGCTTAAAGACGCCAAGGTTGGAGACTCCTGCTTTTTTAGTTCATGCTTTTAAGTGTCATTTCTCTCCGTCTGGCTGCTTGCAAGCCGGCTTCTTGACCCAGCTTTTAGTCTCGAGAGTGTTCCGGTTCTTCGGGACCGGTTGGGTTCCCCCTCCTTGTCACCTGGCCTGCTGTGTCTGAGCTGAACTCTTCCCTCCTCTGGCTCCCCAACCCAGCCTTTGTGGCGCAAACAGCCTCACCATCTCTCTCTTTGCACAGCACGCATGTCTCTGTAAGTAACAGGTAATGTCTCGATGTTTACCCTGGGCTTAATTTTATTTTTGCATTCCTTCAAATCTGTGCGTTCCTTGGCTGCTCATGGATTGCTCATTACAGGGCCTCTCATGTGGCGATAATGCCACACCGCTGATGGTGCTGAGTGGCTGGTTTCTTCTCCCCCCCCCCAGCTCCCTCCCCCCCTTTCCTTCCCTTATCTTCATTTTTTCCAGCTTCTTTTCTTTTTGGTTTTTCAATCTCGAGATCCTGTTAGAGATTCTCTTCTTCTCTTAATAATATTTCTGCTTTGGGGTTCTCTCCTCTCCCCACCAGTAGATGAAATAGACGAGTCTATTTCTGGTACCCAGTCCCCAAGATCATCACAATAATTTTAATTAGTACCTTCTGAGACTAGTTCCATTCCTGAGATATTTTGAGAGAGATTGGGGGGGGGGGGAGTAAATTGGTGTCTAATGGAAGTGCAAATATAAGACTTTGCTCTTCTGTAAAGGCTACGTTCGCCATCGGATTCTCCTTTGTCCAACATAAGCGAAAGTTAATTGAACCACGATCTGCAATTTTCTATACTTTAAAAAAAATCCTGCACACTTACTATCTGCCTTTGGGTTCCCTTGACTCTGTGTGTGTGTGTGTGTGCATGTGTGTGTGTGCATGTGTGTGTGTGTGTGTGTTCCAGCCAGTTTTTTCCATTCCGACAACAGCAATTCTCATTCCCCCTTAGCCAGAAGCTTGTAGACAGAATTCAGTTTTGCCCCGAAAACAGGAAAAAGGACTTTTTACTCATCCAAGCGTCCATCTTTTGTCAAATTTTGTCTTGGGATCCAATGTTGGCATTCATAAAATTGTTGAGGGCTCATGGGAAGACTTGCAAACAGGGGAATGGAAGAGAAGAATGAGTGTGTGTGTGTGTGTGTGGTGGCTTTAACAAGGCATTGGGCATTAACAGTGTAACAGAGTTGAAAGGGAACTTGGAGGTCTTCTAGTCCAACCCCCTGTACAAACAGTAGATCCTATCCCATTTCAGACAAATATCTGTGCAATCTCTTCTTGAAAACCGCCAGTGATGGAGCAGCCACAGGCAAGTTGTCCCCCTGTTTTCCTCCCCCCTTCCCTGCAAACCCCACTCCCTTCTGGCACTGATGACGTTACCTAGCTAGATAATGAAACATCTACAAGAAAACCACCAAGCTCAGAGAGCACCAAAGACCCCACAGTTGTTGTTGTCGTTGTCCTCCTCCTCCTCCTCCATCAACCCTACTCCCTTTTAGCACTGATGTTACTCAGTTGGGTCATGAAATGTTTGCAAGAAAATCATCAAGCTCAGAGAATACCAAGGATCCCACAATCCCCCTCCTCCTCCCTGAAAACCCCACTCCCTTCTGCCACTGATGACGTTATCTAGTTGGGCAATGAAACATCTATAAGAAAACCGCCAAGCTCAGAGAGGCCCAGGATCCCTCCCCGAGAATATACTCTTGTTTATCTTTTTACACACAGATACCTTCCTCTCCTTTCTGCGTTTTCTTTTCCTCCTTCCCCACCCCAAAGCCTGTCCAATTCCTTCCCTGGTAGGAGAAAGCTGATTAAATATTGCTTTCTGAGGATGAGGGCTGGGTTCTTTCCTCTCCACCCCCCCCCCCCCGTTAATTTATGGGGTGGAGGGAAGGGGCATCTTCCCAGTGACAGCTGGAACATCTGCCTGCATTGTTAACGTTCAGCATCTGCAGAGGAGCCATTGCTCGGGTGAAACTTCTTAACCGCGTTCATTTTTTTTTTTTTTTTTTAAACGCCCTCGATGAATTGCAGCCCAACTCCGAGGAGGGAATATATATATAAGATCGTCTGTCTCCTGCTGCAACGCTTAATGAAAACATGTTTCCCGGCTGGCAGCCCTGTCTTGGTACAAGGGGGTGTATTTGCAATCACTCGGCTTTGGGAACATTGTTTGGCCTGAAGAAATTGCATTAGGGTGTACGGCGCTTCGGTACAGCAATGGGGCAATGGGGGGGCGGGGGAACCCTCTCTGAGCTGTTGACCCGGGCGTTGTTCTTATTAATTAAACTCGGATACCGCCGGAGTCCCACCGCCTCCGGGTGATGCCTAGGTAAACGCTGTTAAAAAAGAACAAAGCAATTATAACAGGAGGCAAGAGTAAGGGATGAAAGACAGCGGCCAGGCAGGAGGAAGTGCGAAACTCACACCAAGTGCAGGCCAGTCCTCAACTTAATGACGGTTTGTGAAGTGACCGCTCGAAGTTACGATGGCCGTGAAAAACGGGGCTTCTTTAAAAAACGCAAGGAAGGTTTCCTTTTTGCAGCATCTCCGCAATCGTGGGACTCACATTTGGACGCTTCGGCAAGTGGTTCATAGTTATGACTGTTACTGTGTCCTCGGATCTCCTCTGGTCAGCAAAGTCAAGAGGGAAGGCAGGTTCACTTAACAACCGGGTGGCTTAACTTATCCACTGCAAGTGATTTACTTAATGACCATGGCAGAACAGGTGATAAAATGAGACAAAACTTGCTTAACAAATGCCTCGCTTAAGAAGAGCAATCTGGGGCTCAATGGTGGTCATAAGTCAAGGACTTCCCGCAAAGAGTCCATCGGACCTGATGAAAGAACCTGGTCTTTAAGACCCCTTTGGAAACCCATCAGCAGGATGGCAGCCATCTGGATCATGGGGATCTGACAGGAATCATTCCTTAATTCAGAGGTCTCCAAATTTGGTCATTTTAAGACACGTGGATTTCAACTCCCAGAATTCTGGGAGAATTCTGGCTGGAGAATTCTGGGAGTTGAAGTCCACAAGTCTTAAAGTGGCCAAGTTTGGAGACCTCTGAATTAATTGAAAGGACCCAGAGTCCCTGCCAGATTGAATCCACCAGGCAGAATCTATGGGAGACGGGTAGTCCCTCAAGAGGAACCAAGCTCTTTTGCTAGACAGAGTTCTAGTTTGTTTTTTATTTTTATTTATTTATTCGTCAATGAAAATGTCAAAGACAAAGAGTCCAAATGGGAAAAAAAAATGTGATAGGGACGATAGACAGATTGGTGCACTTACATACGCCCCCTTAGGGACATCTTAAATATGGAATGAGCCTCCAGAAATTAAGTTGGAATTAAAACTGTGAAAGTAAAGAAAAACTGAATTGGGTAAAGGTATGCCCAACTTCAGCAACTCTGTTACAAAAATCTTAAAAAAAAAAAAAAAACCCAATCGAGTTTAAAGTGGTTTACATGAAATTTAAAACGGTTTTTCTCACATATTACATTACGGTTAAAACAGAAAAGAAGTCATTTACAGGTAAAACGAGTTCTGATACGGGCAATTCTTGACTTACCACTACAACTGGGCCCAGAATTTCCAAGCAAGACAGTTGCTAAATGAATCCTGTCCAATTTCATGGCCGCTATTATCCAACCACGTTATGTAGTTTCACAACGGCCGCGATTCGCTTAACAAATGTGGCAAGACAAGCTGTAAAATGGGGCAAAAAAAGTCACTTAGCAACATCAGTTTTGAGCTCAATTGAGTTGAGGACTACCTGTAATAGAGCCCGGAACGGCTTAGAGCAGGGGTGTCAAACTCAAGGCCTGGTGGCCAGATCTGGTCCACGAAATGATTAGATGTGGCCTGCAAAGCCACCCTGGAAACAACAAAAAGGTCTGGCCCACGGTGCCTCTGCCAGCGAAAATGGGTTCCAAAGCTCCATTTTCACTGGCAGAGGATTGTAGGAGGCTGTCCCAGCTGAAAATAGAGACTGGGAGTTTGTTTTAGCTGGCAAGAGCGCTCGGGCCACCGTGGGCGCCCCCCAACATGAGTGATGTTGAGCTGGCCATTCCTACTATGGCCATGCCCACACCTGCCCCCCCCCCCAAAGGTCAAACACAACTGTGAAATTGAGTTTGACACCCCTGGCTTAGAGCATAACTGGCTGGGGAATTCTGGGAGTTGAAGTCCACAAGCCTTGACACGGCCAAGGTTGGACATTCCTGGCTTGGAACTCTGAATCTGCTGCTGCTCGTGGGAACGCACAAGGATAAGTTCCTACAGAAATTATCCCTTTGTCTGACTTACAGCTGGAGCTGCTCGACCCCAAATCCCCTCTTTCAGGCACCTATCTGCTAAAAGTGCACTTTGCTTACCCCAGCTCTTTTGCATTGTGCAATTCCCCCGCCCCCCCACCCCACCCCACCCCCGTGCCTCCTTTCCATTTCTTGGAGAAACCTTGCCTAGAAATTGGTGACGGAGAGCAATTTCTTCTCCTGCCTCTGACTTGAATAGCCGTCCCCTCTGGAAGCCGATAAAAATCTTGCCTAGCCAAGTCTTGCATTTGCCCGGCTGCATTGTCTGCCACTTGCTCTTAAGAAGCTTGCAAAATTATCTATCTCGGCACTGAATGGGGTCGATTTCTCTCTCTCTCTCTCGGCTTCCCGATTTCCCCCCTTTTATTGGCTGCACGAAAAGCATTAATTCATCTCTTCCTTTGCTTATTTCTCGTCCCCACCGTTCCGTCTGATCCCTTTCACAAACTTTTTCAGCACCGATATCAGACGATGCGGCTTTGGTTTCAGGACAAATGCCCTATTTCTTAGGGAAATGCTGTGATGGCTATTTCTAAAATACGTTTCCTTGAACTCACAATTCTTTGTGCCTTAACATTTATGGGTGTTTTTTTTTCCTCCCTGTATCATTGGGGTAGGCTTCTACATCAGTCCAATCTGTAAACCAAAGGTGAGCAGCTGTTGTTCCTAAAGTCCCAACTCAGGGTGTAAGTAAGGACTCAAAAGAAACACTGATAAAACGCCAGCCTCCTCAGACTAGACCCCAGAATCCCCCTCCTCCTCCTCCTCCTCCTCCTCTCCAATTTGCAAATCCTGCTCCTTTCTAGCACTGATGATGTTACCCTGTTGGGTCATGAAAAGTCTTTAAGAAAATCACCAAGCTCAGAGAGCGCCACAGTTCAACTACAAATATTCCATTCTACTGGGTTTGTTTAATTGAAAATCTCCCATCCTAATGATATAATTCAGCTTCTGACTCTCAGTCGCAAAAACCAATCTCTACTTCAGTGGTGGAACCTGTAAATATCTTTACAATGCAAGCAGTTGCATTGGGAGTCATACCTCTTTCTGTGCAGCTGTATTTATAGTGCCCAAACTTCACCAAGTCCAGGTCGTCTTCGCTTAGTGACCACAATAGAGACCGCCACTGGATGCTTCAGCAAATTGGTCACTAAGTGAGATCACACCTGTGCTTACTGTCTCAGCGTTGCTTTGCTTCACAGGCCTGCAAAGGTTCTAAATACAGAGATGAAAAAGTAACTGTCGTAACTATAAATGATTGCTAAAGGAGGTAGTCGCTAAGCCTACATGAAGCGACTCTGGATGCTGTCTTCTGGGAAAGTTGGTATTTTGAAGGGGGGGTGGGGGGACACCAACCTCACAATCGATACAAAACCTACAACTGGCTCAAAAGAACCATGGAAAGTGTCTAGGAAGATTCTCAGTCATCGAAATCGTCGTGGTTGTCCCAAAGGTGATTTTTGAAAAAGCAACTGGACTTTCTGGTCTGTCTTTGAAGACGTTTCCCTTCTCATCCAAGACGTTTCTTCAGCTCTGGATGGATGGTGGGGAATGGAAGGATTTATACTCCTTGAAGACACAGCTGTTCATTTGCATCCTTTGAGAGGGTCATTGAGGCCACTTGGAGGGTTATCTGTGTCCTCAGGGTCACCTGTCTGGTGTAAATGGTTCCTGTAGTCTGCAATTTATTCCTCTGGAAATCCATTCAAAATGGATTCATCCCAAATCGCATAGCTAAAAGTCTGCAGGTCATGGTGGTTCCAAAGATGCTTTTTTTTTTTCTTTTTTTTTTCAAGAGGTAACTGCACTTTCTGGTTTGTCTTTGAAGACATTTCCCTTCTCCTCCAAGACGTTTCTTCAGCTCTGGATGGGTGGTGGGGAATGGGAGGATTTATATTCCTTGCAAACAGCTGGTCATTTGCATTTTTTTGAGAATTGTGGAGGCCACTTGGAGGTTTTATCTGTTTCCTCAAGGTCACAGTGTGAATGGATTTCCAGAAAAATTACAGAAACCATTTGCGCGTCCGTTTAAGATGCAGACTCATCCCCAACAGCCTGAGCCTGTGCTCCATAGTGACAGGGAAGGGACACAGGGCAGAAAGCACAACTCCAACTTCTCAATGACTCAGATGACACACACCACCCCCCCCCCCCCAGGACACAGACAGTTCTTCCCTGCAGTTGTTAAATAGAACCTGGCTTCCCCATTTACTTTGCTTGCTGGAAGATGGCAAAAGGGGAATCTCATGAGCCCGGGACACTGCAACCATCATAAATACGAACCAGTCCCAATTTTGATGCTGGGGATGCAGCAGAGGTCGTTAAGTGTGAAAAACACCCGCAAGTCCCCTTTTCTTCAGTGACGTGGTAACTTCAAACGGTCACTAAAAGAAACAGTCACAAGTCCAGGACTACCTGTATTGTAGCCTGAAATTCACATTACGGTTAGAATAAAGAAAGGCATAAGAGTACTCCCAAGTACAGCTCAGAGCCACGGTTCTTTGAATTCAGCCTTTTAAGGCCATTTGAACAAAGAAGAAGGAACTATGCAAATACTCCGCCATGTTTTCTGTCCTTTTTTTGAAAAAAAAACAAAAAAAACATGGTTTGACAGAATAAATTTCACACATTGGTTGCGCCGTTTCCAAGAATCTCTTGCCTCTCCTCCTTGGTTAATCAGCTTGCTTGCTTGCTTTTGAGCGATTACCCAAGCAAGTCCCCAGAGAGGGATGCGGTGGTTCTCCCCCGAAATGGGAAAATTCTAACTTCTAACCCCACTGAATCATACTCTGCCTGCTATGATCTTCTTCTTCCCTGCCTCGCTAACTGCCTGATTTATGGGACCGAGAGTGGCTGTAGTAAAAAAAAAACAAAAAAAACCCTGTCTGAGGAATGATTTGCCTGCAGCAGCTTCTCTCGGTGACTTACTTATTCTTCTGTCCACCAAGTGGGTAATGGCTCATCTGTCAGCAGAAAGCTGCTCAGACACTGCTCAGACACTGCTGAGCTTGAAAGAGGACAGAAGGATGAGAGAAGGATTGGCTCCTTCAAAATTTGCTTGTCGAGTTTTTGAGCCAAGCTGAAAAGGTGACTCCTGCTTAGTATCTGTTAGATCAGGACCAGTGGTGGCAGAGATGATATTCAGCCGGTTCTGACCAGTTCTGGAGAACCGATAGTGGAAATTTTTAGTAGTTTGGAGAACCAGCCAATCCCACCTCTGACTGGCACCCGCCCTCATCTCTTCTCTGTCTCCCATTGAGTCCCAGCTGATTGGCTGGGCATTCTTTGGTTGCCCTACCCAGGAGAATGGAGCTGGAAAGCAGGTTAGTGGGGTGGGGAGGGAAGGGGGATTTTTCAGTATATCCTTCCCCAGCCACGGCCACCTAGCCACGGCCACAGAACCGGTAGTAAAAAAAATTGGAATCCCACCACTAGTGATGGGTTTCCAATTTTTTCCCTACCAGTTTGAAGAGCACACTTCGCACACATGCGTGCAAGCAGGGCTCGGACATACACACCGTCTGTATCAATGAGCTGTGCTGTTTTTTAGCTCAGCTGAAGCGCAGCAATCCACTCTGCTGTGTGAATCAGCTGAGCTAAAAAAAACCAAGGGAATATTGGAGGAGGTAAGGGCCAATGCGGGTGGGCAGGACCAACCAGAGGTGGTTTTTGCCGGTTCTGTGAACTACTCAAAATTTCCACCACAGCTACGCCAGAACCGGTCCAAACCGGCTGAATATACTGATCAGGACCGTTTTGGACAAAAAGACTGTGCAGAGTGTGTATCAGTTTCCACTAACTGCATCCTTCTGCAAAGTCAACGAGAAAGCCAGATTTCATTTTACAATCAGGTTACAAACTTAACTAACTTAACTGCAGTGATTCACTTCACAAATATGGCAAGAAAAGACATAAAATGAGGCTTGAAATGTTGGGCTCAATTGTGGTGGGAGGACTAAACTCCAGCAGCGTCAATTTGATTTCTCTGTGCTTCATAAAAATGCTTCAGCAGTCAAGACATCATTGGATTGTCAGAAACTTGGCAAGTCATTTTTCTGCTTCATTTCCCTTTCGTAGACCAAATAATCTAATTATATTCCCATTGTTCTCCACATTTGCAGTCCAATCTCCCTCTGCAAACAGCTCCTCTCGGCCTCCACGTTCCCTTTCAGATCGTAAGTGTTGACAGCTTCCTCTTCCTTTGGTTGCAGTGTAAACCTGACCAGCAATCATATTAAAAGCTTTTCCACAAAACCTTAATGGATATTATTTGGCAATTGACTACGGTGTACCCCAAAAAACGTCTTTTTGCTCTCGCTTCTCACTGTGCTGCGTTTAAAGTAGTCATCATCCTTATAAATCACATTCTGATTGTCATTCTGTCTGCAACTTTTCTTTTCTTGCATGGCATCTGCAGCAACCAGGCATCTCAAAGGCTTTAAACTTGCTGCATTGTAAAAACGCCATTGGTATTCTGAAAGATTAGTGCTCCTCTCATGTTCAGTTTGGGCTGACTTAATGGGCCCGTGTACAAGTAGTCCTCGACTTACATTGATTCTTGTAGTAGCCATTACATGTTACAATGGCACTTCACAAACCAGAAAGAAGTTTTTGACATGACCGTTCCATCATCCCTGCGGTCACGTGATCAAAATACAGATGCTTGAGCCGTGGTGGCACAGTGGTTGGAATGCAGTAGTGCAGGCTAATTCTGTCCACCGCCAACAGTTTGATCCTGACCGGCTTAGGGTTTGACTCAGAGTTCCGTCCTTCCGAGGTCAGTAAAACTAGGACCCAGATTTTGGGAGGTGCCAGAAGCTGACTCTGTAAATTGCTTAGAGAGGGCTGTGAAGCGGTATATAAATCTAAGTGCTATTGCTTAGCAACTGACTCATATTTATGACAGTCGCAATGTCCCAGGGTCATGTAACACCCCTTTTGCAACCTTCTGACAAACAAAGTCAATGGGGAAGCTAGATTCACTTAACAACCCTGTTGCTAACTTAACAACTAGAGTGATTCACTTAACAGTGGTGGTAAGAAAAGTCGTAAAACGGGGTAAAATTGAACAACTGTCTTGCTTAGCAAGAGAAATGTCTGACAGGAAGAACAATTAAGCTGTGAAGCAACTTGCTTTCAGAAGTTGTGGCTGCTCCAACACTTGGGAGGCTTTTTAGAAGAGGTTGGATAATTTGTCCAGAATGTTAAATAGGGTTTCCTGCCTGAGAAGCAGGGGGTGGGACTAGAAGACCTCCAAGGTCCCTTCCAACTCCGCTATTGTGCTTTTTCTCACCTGCTTTGAACGTTCCCATTGTCATTAAAGCGTCCAGCATCTTCCTGAATTATGGCTGCCCCGTTGAGGTGTTGTTTGCTCCAGCTGGACAGTTGGAATTGGCCTTTACTTATTGGTTGACTCTGTTCCTTCTTTGAGACCACAGCTGGGCAGACTCATTTGGTCTCAGAGACCTTTGTTGAAATCTCCAGCAAGTGGAATATGTGCTTACGAGGAGCCCTTGACTGACCACAGTTCATTTAGTGACCGTTCAAAGTTGAAAGGGCACTGAAAAAAGTCACTGTTTTTCACACTTAACGACCGTTGCAAGCAAACCGGCAGTCACATGATCAAAATTCAGGCCCTTGGCCACTGACTCATCTTTATGACAGTTGCAAGGTCCCAGGGTCATGTGATCCCCCTTTTATGTCCTTCTGACAAGCAACTGGGGAAGCCAGTTTCACTCAACAACGGTGTTGCTCATGACACAACTTCAGGGATTTGCTTAACAGCGGTGGCAAGGAATGTCTTAAAACGGAGCCAAACTCACTCGATCGCAGTCTTGCTTAGCAACAGAAATGTTGGGCTCGGTGGTCGTCATAAGCTGAGGCCTCCCTGCATTTTACGGAAAATCGGCTCCAGGAAAACCTTCTGTTGTTCTCTCATCCTCTTTTTAGTAGGTTTGCCTTTCGGAAAGGCTCTCTGGTTTCCTCCCCTTTTTTGTTAGGAAAGAGTGTTGGTGTGTTATCAAGAAGTATTATCCAGAAAAAGGGGTGGACTGATAGAACTGCTTCTTTGCGGTGATAAATGCATTCATTAAACTGATGTCAGCACAGCCAAAAAAAAAAAAAGACCGTTGTGCGGTTGCAGCCTTGGTTTAAATCACTTGGCTGCTTAGCCTGACCCCTCTTGCCTCTCTGTTCAAGGCTCTCGGGCCTCAAATGAAGACTTCCTCCCATCTCCCTTGCTGCCCCCACCTCTGTTGACTATCTAGCTGAGCTTGCTTTATGGCAGTGGCGGCTAAACTTTTTGGGCTCCTGTGCCAAACTTTGTGCTCGTGCGCCAGCACCCAGAAGGCAATGTGTGCATCCCCCCCATGCTCCCTGCACGCAATTCCCCCCCCCTTGCCTGCACTGCGCCTCACAGCTGATTTTCGGCCCATTTGAGGCCTTTTTCAGCCTCCCAGAGGCTTCAGGAAGGCCTCTGCAGGTTTTTCAGGCCAAAAAATGTGCCCATTTCATCACTTCCGGTATTTCCAGAAATATAGGAAGTGACAAAACGGGCCTATTTTTTGGCCTGCAAAGCCTGCAGAGGCTTTCCTCAAGCCTCTGGGAGGCTGAAAATGGCCTCAACAGGGCCAAAAATCAGCTGTGAGGTAAGTTTGCCTGGGCTCGTGTGCCAGCACAAATGGCTCTGCGTGCCACCTGCCATAGATTTGTCATCATGGCTTTATGGTCAGCTGCAGTGGTGGGATTCAACCGGTGTAACAACCAGTTCGTTGAACATGCGTGCTTCACAAAACACAGTCATAAAAGACAGACTGGTTCGCCTGCACAGGTCCAAACAGGCTGAATCCCACCCCTGGTCAGCTGCCTTTGTCTCCTGGAATTGGTCTGATCAGACTGAGGCAGGATGGTTTGCAAGACAGGGTGGAGTGGGGAGAGGTTGTCACCGGAGTTACGAGCCAATGGTGGTCTGTGAAAAGTTACTCTAACTTGTTCAGTTCGGTTTTGGAAAAGACACCTGTCAGGTTTCCAAGTGATGAAATCCATTTAAAAGGAAAAGAGCAAAGTCCGTCTTCCAAAACGATTTCTTTTCTTGACAAGACTTCCTACAACACGCACGATTCTGTGTACCGATAGAAGAGAATATTTGAACTGTGCTCTATGATCCTGGTGGTTTTCTTGCAAACGTTTCACTACCAAACTAGCTAAGATCATCAGTGCTAGAACAGAAAGGGGTTTGCTCTCTTATATTTAGATATCATTCCAAAAAAAAAAAAAAAAAAGACCATCAAAAAGCTAAAAAAGAAAACAGGCCAAAACAGTCAGTACCCGGATAAGCAGGGATTAACACCAGACAAAGAAACTGGAAACAATATCTCCATCAAGGAAGGAGAAAGCTGCACTCCTACTAACGCTGAGAGGGCAAACCACTTGCATATAACCAGAGAGCCAACCACACTCCCTTCTAACACTGATGATGTTCCCCAGTTGGGTCTGCACGAAAAGCTCAAAGGGCACCAGGGACCCCACAATTCTATACGCTCATCAGAAGCTAACCAGGGTTACAACCAGCAGCTGTCCTTCCACCTGACGCCAGTTTAGGTCAAAAATGCCTTCAAAGTACAGAGACTGTTTTTTAAAAAGACCTGTTGTTTTAGAGAAACATATATCTCTGCCAAGATAAACTTTTCTTTTTAATTGAAGATTTCTTTCAGGGAGTTAATTCTGTACAAATACATTCTCCATCCTTCTAAAAGAGCCACATGGCAGGCTTCACTTCAGGGCTGGCAGCGAGCCTCAACTCCAGAGACCTTCAACCCAGCACTCGATGAAAATACTTGGAAGCTTTACTGCAGTCGCAAATGAAGCCTTAACAAGTTGGTTAGATTCATAACAGAATTGTAAAGGAACTTGAAGAGCTCTAGTTCAACTCCTTGCTCAGGCAAGAAACCTTACACCCATGATGGGAAACCTGTGCACCACGTGTGCCAGAAGTGGCACGCAGGGCCATCTCTCCAGCCATTGCCCGTTGCTCTTCTGGGTTCTGGTGTCAAAGTAATCAAGACGTGCCTGCTGGCCAGGTGGTTTTCGCATGCGTGAGAATGCCGGAAACTGGAAGAGCAGCTCCCCCAGAGTGCATGCACACGCCGCCCAGCTGGTCTTCGTGCAGGCATGCATGTTAGAAACTGGAAGACCAGCTGGCAGGCGCACATATGCGCGCCAGGAAGCTAAGCTTCCAGTTTCCAGCACCTACGCACTCCTGTTTCGGTACTCAGTGCCGAAAAGGTTAGCCACCACTGCTCTATACCATTTCAGCCGAATGGTTGTCCAATCTCTTCTTCAGAACTTCCAGTGTTGGAGCATTTACAACTTCTGGTAGAAAGTTATTCCACTGATCAATTGTTCTAAGGAAATTTCTCTTTAGTTCCAGGTTGCTTCTCTCCTTGGTTCGTTTCCACCCATTGTTCGTGTCCTGCCTTCAGGTGCTTTGGAGAAGAGCTGGACTCCCTCTTCTTTGGGGCAGCCCCTCAAATATTGGAAGGCTGCTATCATGTCTCCCCTAGTCCTTCTTTTCATTAGACTAGACATATCCCATTCCAGCAACCGTGCTTTATATGATTTAGCCTCTGGTTCCCTAATCATCTTTCTTGATCTCCTCTGCACCCTTTTCCACAGTCTCAACATCTTTTTAAAACTCTAGACCAGGGTGCCAGACTCCATATCAACCCCTAAGGGGTCTGTAAGATGATCCAAGAGGTTGACAAATGGTAGGGGGGGTCCACGGGGTCAGGAAATGTCTGAGAGTTAGTAGATGGTTGATAAATAATGAAAAATTAATTGAAGTCAATTAACCTTTTGGGGTCTCTATAGTATTCTAGCCCCCAGTCCTGAAAGCAAGATGATTACAGCAAGACAGTTGTTGTCGAGGGTGAACGGTCACTGCCAAATGAGTGGCCTTGAATTACAGGTACTCCTCAACTTACAACACAGTTCATTTAGTGACTGTTTGCAATTAGGATGGCACTGCTTAGCAACAGAAATGTTGGGCTCAATTGTGGTTGTAAGCTGAGGACTACCTGCCTGCATTTTGATTGTCATACAAAGCACCATTAGTTAAATTAATATTTATTAAATTATTTTCACATAATAAAAAATGCTCGAAGATCTGAATCTTCATGAAAGGTTGGAGGGGAGACCAAGAGTTTGGGGATCCCTGCTCTAGACCTCTTTTGCCCTTGTTTCCAAGTGGCTGGTTCCTTGATAACCTTGGAAGGCAACTGATAACTAATAAAAGGAGAATATTTGTAGCTCAGGGTTGGAGTGGTATAGTGGCCTAGAGGTGGAGCTCTCACCTTAGAATCAGGAGGCTGTGAGTTTGATCCTAGGTGCAATAGTGGCAGATATTTCTTTCTCTGGGCACAAGGAGTAATTATCTGCTGAGAACTCTGCATTGGCAACAGGAAGGGCATCTGGCCAGTCAACACTCAGTTCCGTTCAATCGCCCTGACTCCACGCCAATGTATGGGGTCATTAAAAGAAAGAGACACCCCCCCCCCCCAAAAAAAAAAATTGTAACTCAGGATTGACCTGAAGGGTCCTTGGTGCTCCCTGAGTTTGGTTGTTTTCTTGCAGTTTTGTGACCCAAACTGGGTGAAACTTCAACGTTCATGGTGATGAGAGAGAGCTTTCAGTGATGGACCCCTCAAGGCAGCTGTTCTCTGTCAACATAAGAATCCGGATAAACCAGACAGGTCACACAAAATAACATTGAACCAATGAACGAATTCTGCTTTATTGCTGAGGCTGCGTTAATACAACTTTGCAACTCTGGAGTACAAACTTCTCCTCAGTTGCAAAGCTCTTGAATGCGATTGCAGGGCCCTGAGATGCTCATAAATGTACCCATCAGTTGCCAAGCTGCTTTTCAAACGCCCTTGTAACTTCCAAAGGGTCGGTAAGCAAGGCAGTCGGTAAGCAAGGACTACCCGTCACTTACTCCTGTTCCTTAAGAATACGTTTTTTTCAAGCTGCTTTCTCTCTTCAGCTTGATTGATTGCAACAGCTTGGCATCTCCTCTCTGAGTATTTGAAGTGTGAATTGCTACCATGTGTTGCAAGAGAGGTTTCCCTTTCTTCCTTTGGGTCTTGTGAGCTTTGAAATCAGCTCTTTCCAACAATAAGGCATCAGGTCTTCAGATCTCTGCTGGGCATGGCGGTTGTCGGCTGTGTTAAAAAAACCCCACTCTGACAAGTTTGTCTCAAGGATGTCAATAGATTGATAGATTTCCCTCGGGAACTTCAAGACATCCATGCTGATGCAGCTTAACTTCCCTTTAGGGATAAAAAAAAAAATGCCTGGATTGTTTAACAATGGTCACCAGCACAATTTAAAGCAATTGAGATTAATTAGCACAGAATTAAGAACAAAGTTGGTTGCAGATCCCTTTTCCCCTCCTCCCAATACATATAATCCTCGACTTACAACCCACAATTGAGTCAAAAATTTCTTGTCATTAAGTGAAACAGCTACGTGAACTTGGCTCCATTTCCCACCCAATGTGGGTAGTCCTCGACTTGCGACCTGCAATTGAGCCCAAAATTTCTTGTCCCTAAGCGAGACAGTTGCTAAATGGACTTGGCTTCATGTTACGATCTTTCTGGCCACAGGTTGCTAAGTGAATCAGTGCATTAGTCACAAAGTGGTTGAAGCCAATTCAGCTGCACCATTGACTTTGCTTGTCAGAAGGTTGCAAAAGAAGATCCCATGACCCCAGGGACACTGCAGCTGTCAAAGATGAGTCAGTTGTCTGAATTTTGATCACATGACCAGGGAGATGCTGCAACCGTCATAAGTGTGAAAAACACTCGTAAATCATTTTTTCAGTGCCATTGTAACTTTGAATGGTCACTAAATGAGTGATTGTAAGTTCCTATAGGTGCTTTTTTCCAAGAGGCAACTGGACTTTCTGGCTTTTCTTTGAAGACATTTCACTACTCATCCAAGATGCTTCTTCCGCTCTGACTGGATGGTGGGGAATAGAAGGATTGATACTCCTTGCAGACAGCTGGTCATTTGCATCCTTTGAGAGGGTCCTTGAGACCACCTGGAGATTTACCTGTGTCCTCGGGTTTGCCTGATTCATTGAGAAGTTGGAGCCATGCTTTCTGCAGGATGTTTTCTGCCCTGTGTCCAGGGGTGAGATGCTACCGGTTCTTTAGAAAGAACCGGTAGCTCTGAAGAGCAGCAGGCACCGAACCGGTTCTGTGTCTGCTGCTGTTTGGCCCATCCGCCCTCCTGGGCTCTTACCTGTCATTTCTTTCCTGCTTTTTTTCAACCTCAGCTGCTTTGCGTGGTACAGCTGAGGTTGAAAAAGCAGGGGAAAAGAGGCTTTTCAAACGCTGCGCACCCGCACACAGCGCTTTTCAGCTGTCCGGGTAGCACAGCTTAAGTTTTTTTTACACCTTTTTTTACACATGCAAAGCACGCATGCATGCGCAAAATGTAGTCACCAAATCGGTAGTAACACCGGTTGAATCCCACCCCTGCCTGTGTCCCTGCACTATGGAATACAGGCGCAGATTGTTGGGGATGAGTCTGTGTTGTCTGCATCTCAAACTGAAGCACAAATGGTTTCTGTAGTCTGTAGTTTTTCTGGAAACCCATTCATAGTGACCCTGAGGACACAGCGAAACCTCCAAGTGCCCTCAACCACTCTCTCAAAGGATGCAAATGACCGGCAGCCTGCAAGGAGTATAAACCCTTCCATTCCTCTCCATCCAGTCAGAGCTGAAGAAGCTTCTGGGATGAGAAGGGAAAACGTCTTCAAAGAAAAACAAAGAAAGTCCAGTTGCTTTTTGAGGTAAAAAAGCATCTTTGGAGAATCTCCATAGACTTCCTGTAGAATTATTGCTTTCTACTCTCAATTATTTTACTACAGAATTCCTTGTGCAGATTGAAGATTGCTTAGACACACACACACACACGCACGCACACACACACACACACACACACTGTCCTCTGGGACTTATTCCTGGTAAATGCATTTCAGATGGCAGGCTTAACGTAACCTTTAAAGTCATCCTATATGTCTACCCGAAAAAACCAGCCAATTTTTTCCAAAGCTCTATCTCTCCGGCGGGATTACAAATGGCAAGGCCGACGATACTGCCCATGGCTAACTGTGTTCATCTGTCAGAGCACTTGTCAATCTTCCATGACAGGCGCCTTTTGTGACAGAGCCTTCAGCTGCAGAGCGTTTTCCGGTTCTCCGCACTAAATCATTTGTGATGCCCCGAGCAAAAAAATCGTACTTCTAGAGATAATCGACTGTGCTGCTGTTACATTAGCAAAGTTGCCCTGTGCCCAGGCAGCCTCTAGGAGGTCCTCGACTTACGACCGCAATCGAGCGCTCAGATTTCTGTTGCTGAGCGAGGCATTTGAGTAAGTTTTGCCTCCATTTCATGGCTTTTTGTGCCAGGGTTCTGAAGTGAATTGCTAAAGTTAGTAACCTGGTTATTAAAGTGAAATCTGCCTTCCCTATTGATTTTGATGGTCAGAAGAACACAAAATGGGGGTCACGTGACTTGCTTGTCATAAATACAAGTCAGTTGCCAAGCATCCGAATGTTGACTACGTGACCGTGGGATTCTACAATGGTCATAAGTGTGAAAAACCATCATAAGTCACTTTTTACATTGCCGTCGTAACTTTGAACAGTCGCTAAAATGACCCAAAGGTGCTTTTTCAAAAGGCAGCTGGACTTTAGTCAGAACTGAAGATGCCTCTTGGATCACAAGTGAAACATCTTCAAGGAAAAATGACATCCAGCTGCTTTTTAACAAAGCACTTTTGGGGGAAAACCATGACCTGAATGGCTGAGAATTTCCACAGACGGTCACTACCCTGTTTCCTTGAAAATACAACCTATCCTGAAAGTAAGTCCTAGCTTGATTTTTGCACGTGCACCCAATATAAGTCCAACCCCCCAAATAAGCCCTAATTAAGATCCCGCCCACTCCAGAGTGCAAAGGTAAAAATTAGGATGGGGATTGGGGTGATGGAGCTGCCCTACTACTTACCTTTGGACAGGTGTAGCCAGGCCTTGCACATCCCGACACCTGCCTTGCTGGCCCATTTCTTCTGCAGCCGGCAGGGCTGGTCAGGCTTTCCTGAAGGCCTTTGGAGCTGATAAGAAAGCTCTGGATCGATCCTGAACTCTGTTATTAGCTGCAGAAACCTCCAGAAAAGCCTTGCCGGTCACAGAAGAAGTTCCTGAAGGCCTCTGACAGCGAAAAGGAGGCTGAGGACGATATGCGCAAATGAGGTTAGTCAGTGGATGACATCCCCCCAAAATAAGACCTAGTGCCTTTTTTGAGGGCAAAAAATTACAAGTCAGGGCCTTATTTTGGGGGAAACATGATAAATGAATAGTTATAACTCAAGGACTATCTGTATTTGCTCCACTGTCATTGGAGCAAATATGTACTTCAGAAGGAACCAAGGCTGGTGAACCATTACCTTTCCATCTTCCCATAAGTAATTTTTGCTAATAAATAGCTAGTTCTTCTACCAGGCTCATAAAATAAGCTTCCACCCACAAGTCGGTGACTGAAGATTTGGAGGAGAAATCACTCAATATAGATTTATAAAGAGCTCTTGGAAGCAGACGGTTGTTTTATTTAATGCATCTGCAGAAGCCAAGCTGTCAGATTAAGGAGGGGACAAGATACTTCTATGTCCCCGAACACATGGTTTCGGAGAAGCACCATGGCAGAAAAATGTTGCCTTTGGTCCTCAATTGGCATTGGAAATGAAAGCTGGGATTTTTCTAAAATGGATTTATAGCAGGCTCAGAAATCATTCTTGTGGGGAATGATTGGTTCGTCCGAATTTGTGCTATATTTTCCCCCACCCCACCCCAAGATGCTGGCCTTTGGTATTCCGGTATCGTTTTAATTGTTTACACCATCCAGGATGCAGAGGGGATTTAGGCAGCCCATAAATTTAATAAAGAAATAAATAAATTCAAGTAACGGCTGGTCCACAGGGGGCCAATGACAAGACAAACCACCTTCCTCACATGGTTGTGAACCTCTCAGAAGCTCACTTTTTTTTTGCTTTTGCTTTTTTTTTTACTGTGGAGAAATATTAAGTGATCCAACGGGACTATTCAGTTGAATGGAAATAGGTGATTTTTGACCAGAGATACCCCCTGAAATGAAAACCTGCTTGCTGCTACTTCTTAGTTTCATTCTGAAAGGAATTCTTCTTCTTGTGCCATATCTGTCATTGGCTGTTGGCGATCTTATTTTTATCAATAGCATGAAAAAGGGCTATTGGGTTTTGTCCAAGCCGGTCCCTTAGATTTTGAAGCCATGATGTTGTTCTTCTGCCTGGACCTTGTTTGCCTCCCATCTTTCCTTGGAGGATCTGAAAGGAACGAAGCTTTCCAAGGTGGCTTAGAAGCAGCCATTTCCAAATAAAAGTGAATTTCCACTCACTTCTGGGCTCTTAAAACTGGCCGAACCCCTAACGCCAAGTTGCAAAGACCTGAATGAGCTTGACTCTGATTATCTCTGCTTAAGATTCTTGTCTGTCTGAAACCCCAGGGAGTTGTTGCTGGCTGGATTATACTCAGCAAGGGAGGTTGAGTCAGGTCAAATAGCTGGTTGTGTTTCCTGTTGAAATCCTGAAGGACTGTTGCGTAGAAGACAGAGTTGGGTACCCCCTTCAGTGGAACTTCTCACCACCAGAAGTTGTGGCTGATCCATCACTGCAGGTTTTTAAGAAGTGATTGGACAGCCATTTATCTGGAATGGTTTAGGGCAGGGGTCTCCAACCTTGGCCCCTGGAAGCCTGGCGGACTTCAACTCCCAGAATTCCACAGCCAGCTTTGCTGGCTGTGGAACTCTGGGAGTTGAAGTCCGCCAGGCTTCCAGGAGCCAAGGTTGGAGACCCCTGGTTTAGGGTCTCCTGCTTGAGCAGGGGGCTGGACTAGATGACCCACAACAGGGGTGTTCAAGTCGCGGCCCACGGGCGAGATGTGTCACACGCTGGCCATGCCCAGTTTAGCAAAGGGGGGAAAAAGTCATGATACTTCACAAGACGCCGCTGTGATGACGCAAGTTTGACACCCTTCACCTACAAGGTCCCTTCCAACTCTGATTCTGCTTCAAATGATGATCATATGATTAATATCATGTCTCAAGGTAGTAACCGTGCAGTCCTTGATGCTCTCTGAGCTTGGCTTGCCAACATTTCATGACCCAACTCGGTCACATTATCAGCTTTGGAAGGGAGACTAGGATTCTTATCTATCATTCATTTACACAATGTTGCACTTTTTTCATCATGCAGTCTAATACTGCTGCTAAAGCATTTGGTTTGTCATCCAACAGATGGCATTATTGATATCCAAACACACACAACGCTTTTTCTCCAAATCCCCTGAAGGCAGGACAAGAAGTGATGGATGGAAACGAATCAAGGAGAGAAGCAACCTAGAATTAAGGAGGAATTTCCTGACAGTAGGAACAATTAATCAGTGGAACAACTTGTCTCCAGAAGTTGTAAATGCTCCAACACTGGGAGTTTTAAAAATATGTTGGATAACCATTTGTCTGGTGTAGGATTTCCTGCCTAGGGAGGGGTTTGGACGAGAAGACCTCCAAGGTCCCTTCCAACTCTGTTCTTCTTTTCTCATTCACCAATGCTCCATCCTTTAGTACCAGTACTTGGCATGCTATGAGCAAGTGAAGAAATCTTTGGGGGGGCCACGTGTCCTGCAGCCACAGACAGAGGGGAGCCCTGCCTAATTGCTTTGTTTGTGAAGCCGTCTGTCGTTTCCGGTGGAGTTCCTAATGAACTGGCAGGTTGTTGAGACACACCACAGTGGTGGGTAATTATAACAGAAGTGCAATGGACAAAGCTCATTTTCCTCCACGCAAGGCATCAGCTACCTGCTGGCAACTACTGTACTGCTCTAGCCGTTGTGGGTCTGGGCTGTTAAAAATCATACTTCAACCCCCACGCATCTGGAATCCACCCAGGTTCAATCCTTACCTAATGCAAAGACACGATCTGAAAGTACACGTTGTACATAAAATGCCCATCTGTCACAGTGCATTTGAGAGAGAGAAATATAGCACATGTTGGAAGGAGCCATATGGACCCAGGCTGAATCTGGTGATGAATTATCTAGATCCCTGTTTTATTTGTGGCTTTCATTTTGTGAGTTCCTTTGTGCTCTCGGAGTCTTAGTTGTTTTCTTGCAGGTGTTTCGTTATCCAACTAGGTAACAACATCAGTGCTAGAATTGATGGGCTGTAAAAGGAAGGGTTTGCGGGGTGGGGAGGAAGAGGAGGAGGACTGTGGGGTGCTCAGTGCTCTCTGAATTGGCTGTTTTCTTGTAGACATTTCATGACCCAGCTAGGTAACCTCATCAGTGCTAGAAGGGAGTGGGGGGTTTGTGGAGAAAGGAAGGAGGAAAAGGATTGGCAGTCCTTGGCACTTTCCAAACTTGGCTGTTTTCTTGGAGATGTTTCATTCGCCAACTAGGTAATAATATCAGTGTTAAAAAGGAATATAGCAATGATGGTGAACTTTTTTGGTACCGAGTGCTCAAAGCATGTGTGTGCATACCCAAAATGCAACTCACGCTCTGTGCATGCAGGGGAGCCTCGCTCATGCGCAGCAGAGACCTGAAGACCAGCTGGCCGGTGGGAGGCACGCACATGCATGGTAGAGCTGAGCTGGGGCAACGGCACACATGCCCACAGAGAGGGCTCTGCGTGCCACAGGTTCACTACCACTGGAATATAGGGTTTGCCCTCTGTTTATATATAGTGATGTGCCCTATCAGTGTTGGTTTGTGTGTCCACGGTGGTTCCATGATGAGGCTGTTGTTTACTGTTAGCCTGTTTGTCTGACTTTAAGGGTCCTTGAATGTTTTTTTTTAATGAAGTCTTTTTTTATTGTTTTATAATGTAGCATGCAAAAAAACCACAAAGAAAATAACACAAGTAAATAATATGAAAGATAAGGAATAGTTTAAACTAGCCAGTTTCTATAACAACAAATCCATCTCATCACTAAAACCCAAAAACAAGGTTTCATTTTTTCCCCCTCCTCAGGCACAAAGTCCAGAATCTGTTTCCAAGTGGAAATAAAAATATTTGTATTTTTTTTTCTTTGATCAAAGCACTCAATTTAGCCCTCTCTGCTAAATGGGGTATGGTTGACTGCTGGATTATTGTTCTAGTATTAATCTTGCTTATTCATTCCTTTCTTTCTTCTAGAAAGAAAGGCCTCATTTGGTGAATACAGATGTTCACATGTGGCAGTGACAGGCAGAACAGTAGTCCTCGAGTTACGATCACAATTGAGCCCAACATTTATGCTGCTAAGCAAGATGCTTGTTAAGCAAGCTTTGCCCCATTTTACGACCTTTCTTGTCACAGTTGCTAAGTGAATCACTGCAGTTAAGTTAGAACAGAACAGAACAGAATAGAATCCTTTACTGGCCAAGTGCGATTGGACACACAAGGAATTTGTCTTGGTGCAAATGCTCTCAATGTACATAAAAGAAAGGATACAGTGCCATGGTCGTTAAGTGAATCCGGCTTCCCCATTGACTTGGCTTGCCAGAAGATCGCAAAAGGGGGAAATCACATGACCATGAGACATTGCAGCTGTCATAAATATGAGCCCGTTGCCAAGTGTCTGAATTTTGACCACACGACCATGGGGATGCCGCGATGGTTGTAAGTGTGGAAAAACGATCCTAAGTCACCTTTTTTTCAGTGCCGTTGTAACTTTGAACGGTCAGTAAATGAAAGGATGTCAATCAACCACCTCTCCCTCCTCCTCCTCCTCCTGTCTAGTCATCATCATCCAATGGCAGGAAAATATCAAGGTTTTCTCTGATCTGCTTATTGGGGAACAAAGGAGAAGCTATTTGAAGAAAAGTCTTAGCTTAAATCTGGGACAGATAGCGAAGATACCGTCGTGTCTTTCGGAAGCCAGTCTGCACTACTTAGTGTTAGAATGCACAAACGGTTAGAATGGAGCATTTAGCTCGTTGGAAAGTCTTTACACTTGAGGCTGCTAATGAACCCAGTTCAAGGCAAATGGTATAATTACTGCTTGGCTTCACATTCATTGGCAAGTGGCAAATTGCATCCTGCTGGGTAATCTTTGTCTGGTGCCACTTTCTGGGCCCAGATCTGAGCCATAAAAAGGAAGGAATAAAAACCCCTTTTCATAAATCAGGAACAGAAACAGTAAGTCGTAGCAACCTCCTTTTAAACCCATCTTTTCAACTGGAATGGCGGTTTCTGTAGGGCAGCAAATGAGGTTTTTAAGTTAAAAAGTCTCTCTTTGGCTGAGCAAATAAAAGTTCAAATACGGGCTTATTGGGGGTGGGGAAGAGTATTCCATCTTCTGTGCAAGGAATATCGAAGTGGATTTGGCTTCACATTTTTAGCTTGTTTTATAACTGTTAAGCCTGGTTTCCCCAACCAGGGTTAGGGAGACAAGCTAAACAGAATGTGCAGCGTTAGTCAGATAGGCACACAGATAAATGAGTGAGCTAAGCTTGTATGTTTATTAACATACAGTAAAAATGACAGATACGCTTGTGCTATCAAATATATAGTTTATTCCATTATGAGTTCATAGCATAGTCAAAATAACAGTCCAATAGTCATGTATCATTTAATCAGTCCATTCAGGGATATTCAGTTAGCAAAGTCTGTGTTGAATACCCTATGTCAATACACTTATAAGTCAGTCCTTTGTTTTCTCTCCCGTTGGAGCAATGCAGTCTTGTGTCCTTGCAGTAATCAGGTTTCATCAAAGCCAGAGAGATAGCAAGCTGCAGCCTTGCTTCTTTTAAAGTGCTTTCACAACCACTCCCTTAATTACTGTCCCACAGTTAAAGTTGCAGACACTTTAACATATAAACTATGATTACATATTATTATTTACCTAAACCAGTTAGGGTAAAACGATGTTATCCCTAACATTCTCCCCTTTTAGGAAATAATAATAAATATAACTATTTACATCTTTAAATCATATTTGTTACAACTCTCTTTAAACTTAGTTACTCCTTGAGCTTTTGTAAATTGGTCTGCAATGTTTTCTTCCGTCATGCAGTATTCCAATTTAATTAGCCCATTCTTTACAGATTCTCTAACATTTAAGTATCTTAAATCAGTATGCTTTGATCTAGTTTTTACAGCAATACTAGTAGCTAATTTTATAGCTGCTTGGTTATCCTCGTACACAATAATGGAATCTTTTACAGTTATACCCATGTCTAATAATAACTGTTTGTACAAAATCAAGTCAGTGCATAATAATGACAGACATGAAAATTCCGCTTCCATCGTGGACAAGCTGATATGCTGTTGTCTGATTGACCTCCACCCTATTAGTGTCTTACCAAATAATATAGCCATCCCAGATGTTGATTTTCTTGTGTTTATATCAGTTGCAAAACTTGCATCTGCATAGGCACTAAGACTCAAATCACCCTTTGGTTCTATATACAATGCATGGTTCATTGTTCCTTTAAGATATCTTAAAATTCTCTTTAATGATTGCCAATGACATTGTTGTGGATCTGAATTAAAACGTGCCAGCTGATTTACACTATAAGCTATATCAGGCCTTGACCAATTGCTGATATATGATAAGCTGCCAATCAAAGATTGATATATGGACTTATCAAATTTGGGACTTTGATCATCAGTTTGGCAAACTTCCTGACTCATTGGAGTCTTTGCCGGTTTACAAAGTTCCATTTTAAAAGTTTTAATTAATTGGCAAATTTTATCTTCTTGAGATATCTTAAATCCATTTTTTGTTTTGTTAATTGTCAATCCTAGATACTTTTTAATTTCACCTAAATGCTTTAATTTTATCTTTTTGGCTAATAATGATATAATCTCATTAGCTTCATTATTAGTCTTAGTTATCAAAGCAATATCATCTGTAAATAATAACAATAATGACACCGTTCCATTATTTTCTCTTTTAAACACACATGGATCTGCTAAACCAGATTTAAAACCTATATTGTTTAACTCTTTCACAATATATTGATTCCACTCAAACCCAGATTGTTTCAACCCGTAAAGACTCTTTTTGAGTTTCCAACAATCATTACTATTTTTATTATTGTCTTTTATACCTACTGGTTTTCTTAAATATATAGTGTACTGCAATGGTGCATGCAGGTAAGCAGTTTCTATATCTAAATGGTTAATGACATAGTTTTTCTTAGCTGCCCACACTAATGCTGCTCTTAAAGATGTTGCTTTAAGACTTGGTGCAAAAACTTCATCATAATCAGATGCAGTTTGATTAAATCCTTGAGCTACTAACCTAGCTTTATGGATAACAGTCCCATCATTTCCAGTTTTTACTTTAAATATCCATTTGCACCCAATGGATTTTTCTCCTGGAGGTAATTTAGCATCTTCATAAACTTTCATTACCTTTAATGAATTTAGTTCCTTTTCCATTGCCTTTTGCCAATTCTCCTGATCCTTAGCAGGATACATCCTAAGTTCATCTACACTAGTTGGAACTTTAGTTACTTGGCAAACTATACTTGCTTGATACCTATCAGGTGGTCTAGTTACACGTGTAGTACGTCTAGGTATTACAGGACTTACAGGTGGACTTTCATTTATTAACTCTTCTTGATCAACTGTTTCCTCTTGTTCTGGTCCTATTTGTTCTTCTTGGACTTCTTCTTTAATTGGACTCTTCTTATAACTAATCTGATCTTTCTGCCTTTTGTAGGGTTCAATAATTACTTCATTATTTAAATCTTGCTCTAATCTATTCCATCCTACATGTTCTAGGAATTTTGCACTAGCACTGGTGTAAACTCTAGATGTACCTGGTTCCCAGAATCTATAAGATCTATGATTAGATGTATATCCTACAAAATATAATCTTTTAGCTCTATGCTGTCCTTTGTGTCTAAGTTGTGAAGGGATATGCACCCATGCTGGTGCTCCAAATGTGTGCATGTAACTTAAATCAGGTTTTGTACCATGCCACAGTGTGAATGGTAATTCACCTGTTGTTGAATTAACAACATTATTTAATATATGATTACCACACATTATTGCTTCTCCCCACAAATTGTCAGGTAATCCTGAATCAGACATCATAGTTCGTGTCATTGATTGTAATGTTTGGCCTCTTCTCTCTATGAATGCATTATGTTGTGGCCTATATGGTGCAGACTTTTTATGTTGAATTCCTAACATTCTTAGTCTGTTCTGGAATTTATTATTTGTAAATTCCGTACCATTATCTGTTATAAGAGTTACTAATTTCTTTTTAGTTTTCCTTTCTGCAAATTTAACCCAATTAAAGAGATTTTGATATGTTTCAGTTTTGCTCTTCATTAAATAGCAAAACCCATATCTAGAATAATGGTCCATTATACTTAGTATGTAACGAGCTCCTCCTACACTTGGTTTTTTCGGACCTATTAAATCTGCAAATACTATCTCTAAAGGTTCTTTAGTAGTAAATCCATCAACTCTATTAGCAGGTGTAACCCTGGCTTTGCTTTGATTGCAAATAGAACATTGCAAATACTTATTACAAGGTTTCAAACTTATTCCCTTAGATAATTCAACAGTTTTCTTAAGCATTTTAAAATTTAAATGCCCTAGCCTTCGATGTAACAAGTGAATACATTCATCATGAGGTTTCTTATTTTCATAAACTGTGTTAGCCACCTTTAAACCATCATCATTTAACATATATAATTCACCTCTTAAAGATGCAGTAATTTTCTTATCTTCTTTCTCAATTATGCAGTTATCTCCTTTAAATGTAACTACATATCCTAGTTTAACCAAAATTCTAACTGAAATTAAATTAAATTTAAGTTGTGGTACATATAACATTTTTACATTCTCTTTTATAAAAGAACAATATGCTATACCTTGACCTTTAGCTTTCAGTTTCCAGCCATTGGCTAACGATATCTGCTGTGTACTCTGGGACATTTTAATAAAATTTTTCTTATCATTTGTTATACAATGTGATGCTCCACTGTCAACCACCCATAAATTATTTTTTACAGCTCCGTTAGTATACATGGCTAACTCTAAATTTTTCTTTATCTTTTGATGACTTTTAGTATTCTGGCCAGTGTTCTGGTGCTTTGCTTTTTTACAAAATCTTGCCAAATGTCCTCTTCCTCCACAATTAAAACACCTTTTAATTGCGTATGCAGTAGGAGTTTCATTTTCTTCTTTTTGAGGTTGCTGCCTCCTTAATTCGTCTCTTTCAAGCCTTCTTCTGGCCTCTTCAATCAATCTGCCAGTTATATCAGTTAAAGTTAGGCTTTCCTTTGGCAATATTTCAAGGGAAGTTACGTAATTGTCATAGGTTTCATCGAGGGAAGATAGTATTATATAGACTTGATGTAGTTCAGAGAAAATAAGCTCTTTCTCGTGCAGTTCTTGAAAAATACTTTGCATAGTTTTCAAATGACTCAGCATATCACCATTCTTATGGAGATGTGTACTGAAAAGTTTCCGTGTTAGATTTATGTGAGCACCAACATTATCTCGAACATAAATCCTCTTCAGCTTCTGCCAACACCCAACAGCTGTATTCTCTCCGTGGATATAAACAAGTTGTTTATCAGTTATGGTTAAAGCAATAATGCAAATTGCTTGTTCATTTTTATGCATAAATTCTTCTATCTTTAATTTATCTTCCTCATCCTCTGGATCCCATTCTTCTACGTTTGGTGGATTTTCAATTATGTTCCACAAACCTTCTCTTCGTAGAAGCAGACTACATTTCATAGACCATGATACATAGTTTGTTCCATCCAGCTTGGATATAAGGGACAAACTTTGTAGATTGACTTGTGCCATGTTTTCTTTGTATGGATATAAAAATATAATTAATAAAACACAGCTGTCTGTTTACTGTAATGTAAAACAACACAAACTCTCACTTTTACATAAATCTGTTTTATCCTAGTTAAACTGACTTTGCAGCCTCTGGGCCCATAACCAGTGTTAAGCCTGGTTTCCCCAACCAGGGTTAGGGAGACAAGCTAAACAGAATGTGCAGCTTAGTCAGATAGGCACACAGATAAATGAGTGAGCTAAGCTTGTATGTTTATTAACATACAGTAAAAATGACAGATACGCTTGTGCTATCAAATATATAGTTTATTCCATTATGAGTTCATAGCATAGTCAAAATAACAGTCCAATAGTCATGTATCATTTAGTCAGTCCATTCAGGGATATTCAGTTAGCAAAGTCCGTGTTGAATACCCTATGTCAATACACTTACAAGTCTGTCCTTTGTTTTCTCTCCTGTTGGAGCAATGCAGTCTTGTGTCCTTGCAGTAATCAGGTTTCATCAAAGCCAGAGAGAGATAGCAAGCTGCAGCCTTGCTTCTTTTAAAGTGCTTTCACAACCACTCCCTTAATTACTGTCCCACAGTTAAAGTTGCAGACACTTTAACATATAAACTATGATTACATATTATTATTTACCTAAACCAGTTAGGGTAAAACAATGTTATCCCTAACAATAACTTTAAAAAATAAAAATAAAAATGAGCCCTCGTTTATCTCATTATGTAGCAGATTATTAGCAATAAAAGATAATTTATTGCATCCAGGGGACACAATAAAATGCTGATGGGTAGTGCAGTCCTAGGCTGCATTAATAGAGGGATAGAATTAAGATCACGTGAAGTGTTAGTACCACTTGGTAAGGCCATACTTGGAATATTGCATCCAGTTTTGGTTGCCATAATATAAACAGATGTTGAGATTCTAGAAAGAGTGCAGAGAAGAGCAACCAGGATGATTAGGGGACTGGAAGCTATAACATATAAAGAAGCTTTGCTGGAATTGGCTATGTCTAGTTTAATGCAAAGAAGGACTGGGGGTGCAGTAAAAAAGCTGGAACACGCTTCCTCACTAGTCCAACACATGAAAGCCACAGGTCATAGCATCGACTTCAATGGCACCAAAACCTTAGCCACTATAGAAAACCCCAGCCACAGAATTATCAGAGAAGCCATAGAGATTGAAAAAAGACCTGAAAGCATGAATAGAAGAGATGATTCCACCAGACTGCCAATGATTTGGAAGCCTGCACTCACAAACAAAAATATCTCCACACCACAAGCCAGGCAAACACCTGGGCACAAACAGACACCCCTCCCCCCGATACCTCCAGCTCAAACACACCCTAACCAGGCACCCAGATGAAACCTAGCTTCCTAACAAATGATAGTCATCCATTTACTCGGAGCCAAGCTGCACTAAAAGCTTCCAGTACAGGAACACAATGTTGCCAGCCAATCAAGACACAAAAAGAGCCAAAAAACAGACAAAAGATATTAGAAACACCAATCAAGCAGAACACAGCAAACTCCAAGACCAATAAACACAGATCAAGACTCCCAACCAGTCAGGATGAAGAAAAAACCATTCTGGCACAGCAGTAGGCTAGCCCCAAATTTAAAACTGAAACAACTGTAAAAGTCTGACTCACAGACGAACACTATAGAGAAGCCTGATGATGGCAGATGAGATTCTGCCGAAACGTTGCTACAACTTTAAAAGCACAACTATAATGACGTGGGAAAATACCCGAACAAAGCTGAATAACATATATACAGCTGATTTCTCTCTGTGGATATAAACAAGTTGCTTATCGGTTAAGGTTAAAGCAATAATGCAAATAGCTTGTTGATTTTTATGCATAAATTCTTCTATCTTTAATCTGTCTTCATCATCCTCTGGATCCCATTCTTCTACGTTTGGTGGATTTTCAATTATGTTCCACAAACCTTCTCTTCGTAGAAGCAGACTACATTTCATAGACCATGATACATAGTTTGTTCCATCCAACTTGGATATCAGGGACAAACCTTGTAGATTGACTTGTGCCATGTTTTCTTATATGGATATAAAACTATAATTAATAAAACACAGCTGTCTGTTTACTGTAATGTATAACAACACAAACTCTCACTTTTAACATAAATCTGTTTTATCCTAGTTAAACTGACTTTGCAGCCTCTGGGCCCATAACCAGTGTTAAGCCTGGTTTCCCCAACCAGGGTTAGGGAGACAAGCTAAACAGAATGTGCAGCTTAGTCAGATAGGCACACAGATAAATGAGTGAGCTAAGCTTGTATGTTTATTAACATACAGTAAAAATAACAGATACGCTTGTGCTATCAAAAATATAGTTTATTCCATTATGAGTTCATAGCATAGTCAAAATAACAGTCCAATAGTCATGTATCATTTAGTCAGTCCATTCAGGGATATTCAGTTAGCAAAGTCCGTGTAGAAATATCCTGTGTCAATTCACTTACAAGTCAGTCCTTTGTTTTCTCTCCCGTTCGAGCAATGCAGACTTGTTTCCTTGCAGTAATCAGGGATCATCAAAGCCAGAGAGCGAGCAAGCTGTCAGCCTTGCTTCTTTTAAAGTGCTTTCACAACCACTCCCTTAATTACTATCCCACAGTTAAAGTTGCAGACACTTTAACATACAAACTATGATTACATATTATTATTTACCTAAACCAGTTAGGGTAAAACAATGTTATCCCTAACACTCTTCCTCTCATGATTGGCACCGTTGGCATTCAAGAAAGCAGCAAAGCTGAAACCCCAGCTCTGGTTGGAGGAAGGAGCCAAGGAATCACACAGCATGTGTATTGATGGGGATGATGGAGAATCACACCCAAAGGCTGGTGAACGGGAGAGCAGTCGATGGATTGTTTGCTTTTACCCTCTTCACCCTGGCTTGTCCAGCCCTGAATCTTTCTGCTCCCTCTTCCTTAACCCTCCTGTCTTACTTCGATGTACTTAGGTATCTGCATGTCTGTCAGCCTCAAGATAGATAGCCTCAAGATATCTTCCACTTCTCTGCTATTACGCCACTTTTACTTCTTTCGGCTGTCATGACAACGGTGGGAGGGGGGACTTTGGAGGGGAAGAAGGCTGGAGGTGTTTTGCATTCCTTTGCTGGGCTAGCAAGGGGAGGGGGGATTCTTTTCTTTAACTTTCCGTTTCTTGGCTATCTTCTGTCCTCTTTTGCACAACTGCGAACTTTTATCAAAATGTGTCAAGGCCATTTGACAAGAAACCTCATCACCACCTGGAGATGACCACATGAGCTTATTCAGAAGTTTTAATTGGAAGAATCATTTGAACTTTGGGGGTGGGGGGGTGGGAGCAATTCTATTTCTTTGTATGTGTGTTCTACCCGCCAATTTCTCAGTTTCGGAATTGATTTGTAGCTTCCACTTTATTTTCCAGTAAAAGGATAACTTTGCTCTACACCATGGAGTCGGAGTATTTCTTTCTTGGGATCTAAAGGGAGCACAGACTGACAATGTCTCTGCTTCCTTCGTTTTATCTTCTAGCTATTATTGCAGCCTCTTCTCTACATCTGCAGTCTGTAATTCCTTGGCAGTGGTATGGTGGCCTAGAGGTGGAGCTCTCCCCTCACCATCAGGAGGCTGTGAGTTCGAAGCTAGGTAGGAGGCCGGTATTTCTTTCTCTGGGCACGCTGAGAATTTATCTGCTGAACAAAACGTAGCATTGGCGACAGGAAGGGCATTCGGCCATTAAAACAGTCTGCTAGCTCCATACAGTTGCCCAGACTCCACCCCGCAAGGGATTATGGGGTTGTTAAAAGATGAGCCTGTAATTCCTTACCTCAAGAATCGGTCCACCCTCCCAGAAGGGTTCCTTCCTTCCTTCCTTCCTTCCTTCCTTCCTTCCTTCCTTCCTTCCTTCCTTCCTTCCTCCCTCCCTCCCTCCCTCCCTCCCTCCCTCCCTTCCTTCCTTCCTTCCAGATTTGGCTTCAGAAGCCTCATTTTCTTTTACTGGTTCCTGATCATGATGTAGAAGATGGTCGTCTATCTCATTTAACTCCCGTACAGATAGTCCTTGACTTACAACCATTCATTAAGTGATTGTTTGACGTTACTTTGGCACTGAAAAAAAGTGACCTATGAGCGTTTTTCACATGTATGACCTTGCAGCATCCCCCGCGGTCAGGTGATCGAAATTCGAATGCCGGGCAACTGGCATGTACAGTTGCAGTGGTCATTTTGCAACCTTCTGTCAAGCAAAGTTTATGGAGAAACCAGATTCTCTTAATAGCCATGTTATTAACACACTTAAAACGGGGGCAAGAAAGGCCCTAAAATGGGGGGGAAACTCGCTTGTAACAACAGTCTTCCTTTGCAACAGAAGATTGGGCTTACTTAAGGTCATAAATTGAGGACTGTCTGTATCTAGAACAGGGGTCTCCAACCTTGGCAACTTTAAGCTTGGAGGACTTCAACTCCCAGAATACCCCAGCCAGCTTTGCATTCTGGGAGTTGAAGTCCTTCAGGCTTAAAGTTGCCAAGGTTGGAGACCCCTGATCTAGAAGTTCTACCTTATCCTGAGATGGATTGCGATGAAAGAGAGCTAAGCAGTTGTGTCGCACAGCTAGCATCCCATACCTGGGGGGGGAGGGGGGGGAATTACTTTTGTTTTGCTCCACATTTTAAATTTAAACAATGGATTATAATGGAGCTTTAGCAGGTCTCCTTGTATCTGTAGGAACCTGCCAAATGTGTTTGTATTTATGTGGTTCTCATTTCCTCTCTTTGAAAATGAATCTCCTTGTTTAAAAACCTTTCTCAAAACAAGTATCTTCTTTCCAGAAGGGAAAGTTAGTTGTGCTTTAAATGTTAATACGATAGTTCGTATAGTCAGAGGCCTTATGAGATACTCGTTGAAAAATATTGGCAAAATTGTGACAATTTTTATTGTGCTTGGTATTTGAGAGAGAGTTTTTAGGGAAGTACACGCAGTAGCTTCACATAGATGCATGCTTTGAAAATATGAAATTATCTGTAAAAGCCACCTTGTAATTGCTTAATATCCAGAATTAAGGTTGTTGGAATTAGTGAAATTGAACCTAAGTGATAGCTAAACATGTTCTACTGTTCCAATGATAGTTTTATTCCATCTAATTTTGTCTGGATGCACTCTATGATTTGTAAGAAAATATAAATTTAAAAGCATAAAAATATAAATGTTTTTATAGATTAAAAATAATAACTTTAACATATTTATAATTCAAAGTGGACTGCTTCCAAGATATCAAATATATCTTTTTATAAAAAATTATGTCTCAAAATTTGAACTTTAGGAAAAAAAATTCAACATTACAGCAAACTAAAATAATATATTTATCTCACTATTATTAATCAGAAATTTAAAAAACCATGCTTTCACAAATGCAGCTCTGGAAGTAAACATTGATATAGGATAAATAAACCATCACTATTTAGAAACTACCTGTATATACTGGGGGTAGGCTTTAGTTCATTTTACCCTCAGGGCACAACAGAATAACCAGACTTCAAAAAGAATAGCAAGCATTATTTATTAGAACACGTTTTGCTTTGTGTGTTTTAAAATACCAAAAAAAAATAAAAATTAATAATAATCAGAAAGTAACATGTCTCGAATTCATTTATGTTACCGCAACTGATGCGGGAGTAATCCTTAGCCACTCATTTTGAACCATTTGCAGCTTCATGGATTTCCTTCCCCGCCCCCCGCCCCCCCAAAAAAATCCTTCTGTTCACATTGACGTGTGCGTAAGGTGTGCGTTGCGATAAGCTCTGAAATTAAATTAGCTCAACAATATCCATTCTTCGGTCTAGATCTTAGGAAATGCTCCTCAGAGCCAGTCCTTCTGAAGCTTCTCCAGAGACGTGGCCGTTCATCTCCATGGATGATTTGTGTTGCCACTGCAACTCATTTTGGGAAAAAAGAAAGGGAGTCTCTTGCTTTTTGGTCCCATTGGCAATGTGGGAAAGCATTCATTCGTACCCCTGTGTTCCTGAAATGTTCAGGGCTGAACATTTTGTCCATTTGATAGTCGCCAAATCTCTTCGCTCAACGATCTTTGTGTTTTACAAGCGCAATAAACCCAGATATTTATTGGATTCTTCTACACATCCCGTATGGCTGCAGAGAATCGGTTACCTGTTCTCTTCTCCTAATTGGGCCGACCAGCTGGATCCTTCTCTGTATGGACCTAAGCTATTTTTTGCCAAGTCCAAGAGCTGCCATTCTGGCTCTTCTGGCTCCTTTTAAAATGTGCTCAAATGTTCACAGGATATTTCTGGCAGTGTTTCTCAACCTGGGTCATTGTAAGAGGGGTAGATTTCAAACTCCCAGAATTCTGGGAGTTGAAGGCCATCCCTCTTAAAGTATCTTTAAACCAGGGGTGGGCTGCTGTGGGTTCACATGGGTTCTGGCTAAGATTTGGCAAACCCACAAATCCCACCCCCTGTCTGGGCCACCCACCCCTCCCCTCCCAGAAGTCCCCATGTGGCCAGGTAAGTACAGTACCAGCATGGAGGCTTGGGAAGGGTAGAAAATGGGCTTCCCTGAAATTCCATTTCTGGCCTCCCGAGGGCCTTCAGAGCCTGGGGGAGACAGTTTTCGCCCTCTCAGAGACTTGAGGAAAGCCTCCGGAGCCCAAGGAGGCTGAAAATGCCTCCACCAGTGTTAGGGATACACACCCTAGCAGAATGTGCAACGACAGTCTAGCAGGCAGGCAAATGATGTGAGATAAACGTTGTTGTAGTTTACACTTAGTAAGACAGATACACTGTGCCAGTTAAATAGTTTTTTATTCCAGCAAGAGTTATAGCATAGTCAAAACAGTCCTTATGTCATAAACTAGTTCAGTCCATCCAGGGATTAATCAGTTGCAAAGTCCAGTGTCGAAAATAGAGGTCAGTAAACTTAAAAATAATCAGTCCAGCAATATATCTCTTTTGCAGTCAGAGATATGAAGAAAATCAAACCCCTTTTCTTCGTTTCAGCAACAGCAGGGAAACACACACAGTTATCACCATCAATCAACCATCAATACACTTAAACTCACTAACATAGTTTATATATTATTTTTACCCAAACTAAGTTAGGTAACCAATGTTATCCCTAACAACCGCCCATCGCCATGGTGCAGGAGGCCGACTAGGCCACGCCCACCCAGCCATCGGGCAAAGAATTGGTTGCTGAAATTTTTGAAGCCCACCTGTGCTTTTAACCATTTTACTAGATTATAGAATAAAATACCAAAGCCAATAGGAGGACCCAGTGGGGAGGAGAAGTGGAAAGAAAAGTGAGGGAGGGGGGGGGAAGGGCAGAAAAAGGGAACAAATGGCTTTGACTTCCAACTCTCTCTGTTGCATGAGAATAAAGCCGGGGTGTCAAACTCAATTTCATTGAGGGCCCCATCAGGGTTGTGGTTGACCTCGGGGGGTGTGGCTGACTGGGGGGAGGCGTGGCCAGCTTGACGCCACTCCCCAAACTGCCAGCATGTTTCCTCTTCGCATTTGGTAGAGGGGGGGGCAAAGCAATGCAGACTGGCCCCTTATCTTTTCCAGGAGGGGCCCTGTGGGCCACATCCAGCCACGTCATGGCCCAGATGCAGCCCGTGCATCATGCCTTGTGTTTGACAGCCCTGGAATAAAGCCGTAACATGGAAACTCAACTTGTTTTATTTTTCCATAATAATTTAGACTAGCCATTCCTATAACAACCAATCAATCTAATCACTATAACCCAAAATCAAAGTTTTGGGTTCCCCCCCCCACCTCAAACACAAAGCCCAGAAGCGCTTTCCAAGTAGAAACAAAAGTACTCGTCGTCTTTTCTTCGATCAAAGCAGCCAGTTTCTCCATCGCCGCCAACACCCTTCAACTTCTGTAGCCATTTGTGTTACTAACCTAACAGCTGTCGTGATACGCTTAACAACGGCGGCAAGAAAGGTCGTAAAGTGGGGGAAGACTCACTTAACAGATGTATTGCTTAGCAACAGAAATGTGCGACTCGATTGTGGCCATACATCAAGGTCTGTCTGGAATGCCTCGTGAGATTATAAACTTGTTAATACGATGGTGTGGTTTTTAAGCCACCTTTTTATACGTGGCCCAAGGCGCTTCCTCTTCACTCAGTGCAGCCCAGGCAAGCCAAGGGATTGGGCATTCAGACTATTCCTGCCTGAGATGGTTCCTGCCCATTCAATTCAGCCAAACAATGTTCTGGAGCGAAGAAGATCTGCCCAGCCACACGTACACATACGGTGGTGTGAACCCACAAACCAGCACGGCCCTAACTCCAGCGACACGAGAAGCAACCTGCTGCTGCTGCTGCTGCTCTGCGCTGCTTTAAGGTGGTCAGGTGGGCCTCTTCTCCACCTGTAGGTTCTATGGGGGCAGAGGGGGCAGGAGCTGCTCAGCAGCCCAACCCAGAAGAAGAGCCTGCAAGGGGCCTTGATCTCCCAGTTGCTCTCACGAGGGTGGTCCTTTCCATCCAAGGGGAGGTTCGGTTGGCATAAACACCCGGCCCGTTTTTCCTTACATCGCTCGAGGCATTTGAATTGATTGTCTGGCTTTAAGCCAGCTTTTGAATGGTTGTCATTTAATCATCTCACAATTTATTTGCTTGGAATGCTTCATTTTGGCTACCTTTTATCCATCGGCTACGAAGTGAAACTTACCACTTAAGCCTTTTTTTTTTTTAACCGCAGTAAATATGTGGGGTGCCAAGAGAAGGTCTTTTTTTATTATTTCTAATTTGTTTGATCTTTGGGGGGAAAAAACCTCCGGCTCAGCTATTTTCTTGATGGAGTGGTTGAGGTTTCCTAGAAAAGGAATGTTTTGGAATGTGTGAACGCCAGGAACGAAAGCCACCTCTGCCCATTTTCCCCCCACACACACACACTTTAGGACAGGATGTAAACTTTAAAAGTGTGGGGAGGGTTATTTCCCACCAATTGTATTAATACGAATTATAATTTATGTAGAACTATGGCATTGCCTGAATGAAATGAAAGTTCTTTGATTTGCTCTGTTTGACAAAACAAAGGAATCTGCATCAAGATTAGTACTAGACCAACAATCAAGCAGTAAACAATACAGCTAGTCCTTGATTTATAACGGTTCACAGTTTACTCCACAAACCCCACTCACTGATGATGTTCCCTAGTTGGGTGATGAATCCTCTACAAGAACATTCTCACCGACACTCACAGGACAAGCTACTTGTATATAAAAAGAGAGCAAATGCCACCACCCATTCCAGCACTGATGATGGATAATGAAAGGTCTTCAAGAAAACGACCAAGTTCAGAGAACCCCCTAGTCCTTTCCTCCTCCTCCTCCTCCTCCTCCTCCTCCTCCTCCTCCTCCTCCTCTCAAAACCTATTCCCATGCTGATTTTCCCTAGGGGAGTAATGAAACATCTGCAAAAAAACCCAACCAAGCTTAGAAAGCACCAAGGACTCACAGTCCTCCCCCCTCATCATCATGATCTATACTCCACTAACCACTCTCCCTTCTAGCCCTGCTGATGTTACCTAGTTGGGCAATGAAACATCTGCAAGAAAACCACCAAGTTCAGTCAGCACCAAGGACCCCACAGTTTCTACACAGTAGGATGGCTTCTGGAAGGTTTATGACTCTTAGCTGCTGGCTAGGGAATGCTGAGTCATAAAGCAGGGCATCTAGAAAATGCTATCTGCTTTATAGACCGTTTGCAAGGTCATTCTAGTGGGCTCCATCCTCTCTACGACCTACAAGGGACATCACTGCCCACTCTAGTTTTTTGCTAGTGATTTCTATTAAGAGCCGCATTAATTAGCACCTGGTGACTTAAAGATGGAGTATATCTCCTGTGTTATGCACTTGATCTCAATTTTGCTCCCATGCAGAGAAGGGGAAGAAGCATCTGATGTGGAAATATCTTGATCTTTTTTTTTTCAAGTTCAATCCCAACTTTTTCTCCCTTCCTCCCTCTCCTCCCTTGTTCCACCCCCAACAAACCTTCCAGAAACAAACCAAGGTACCTTTTTTAATTACTTAAAAGAGGGGGGAGGTCAGAAAGCCACTCAATCCAGTTTCCTTAAGCTACCTTATCGATGGAGGTGCTGAGGAGATTTTATTTCCACCCAGCCAGGAATCTGGAACACGGCTAACCATCTGTGATTCAGTGTCTCTGGCCAAATTACATCCTCAGGACTTTCTTTTCCTCTGCAGTTTTTCATTAAGCAAATTGGGTTTTGCTGGAAGTTGCCAGCCCATAAATATTTCCCTCCCTCCTTGGCTCAAAACTACTTATTACCGCTCTCCAGTTCGATGTTTTTTCACCACATGGTAGCAGAATCTTTTCTTTTGTAAAAACAAGGAGGGGAGCCCGTCCTTAAACCAAAGAATCTGGCCCAGAATCTGGATGGATGACACGTGGTTCTCCCGCACAATTCAGCCCCAAATTTCTGCTGCGAAGTGAGACCGTTGCTAAGCAGGTTTTGCCCCATTTTACGATCTTTCTTGCCGTGGTGGTGAAGGGACTCACCTGTAGTTTGTTAAATTGGTCACACGGTTGTTAAGGGAATCTTGCTTTTTTCCCCCCTGGACTTTGCTTATCGGAAAGTGCAAAAGGGGATCTTGGAATATGAGTCAGTTGCGAAGCGTCTGAATTTTGATCATCATGACCGCTGCACCTGCCATAACTGTGAAAAACGGTCAGAAGTCACTTTTTCAGTAATGTTTGGAACTTTGAACGGTCGCTAAGCGAACCTCGACTGTTGTAAGTTGTATTTGCTATTGTCAGCCCTGTGGGGTCTTTAGTGCTCACTGAACTTGGTGGTTTTCCTGCAGTTGTTTCATATTACCAACTAGGTAACGTCATCAGTGCTAAAAGGGAGGCAGGTTTGTTCTTTTTTAAAATATATTAATGGCCTGCATTGTGTTGATAAACCAAGAGTGATGCGGTAGCCTAGAAGTAGAGCTCTCACCTCACAATCAGGAGGCTGTGAGTTCGATCCTAGGTAGAAGCAGATATTTCTCTCTCTGGGCACACTGAGAATAGATCTGCTGTGGGGGAAAACTCTGCATTGGCAACAGGAAGGGCATCCGGCCAGTAAACACTCAGGTCCATTCAGTTGCTCAGACTCCACCCCGCAAGGGATTATGGGGTCACAGGGCCCCTCCCCAGGGTCACGTGATCAAAATTCAGCTCCTTGGCAGCTGACTCATATTTATGATGGGTGCAGCATCCCTTTTGCGACAAGCAAAGTCAGTGGGGAAGCCAGATTCACATAACGGCCGTGTTACTAACTTTCACAACTGCAATGATTCACTTAACAACTGTGACATGAAAATGGGACAAAACCCACTTTGCAAATGTCTCACTTAGCAACAGAAATATTGGGCTCCATTGTGGTTGTAAATCAAGGATGAACCTGTACATTCTGTATTTTATGCAAAAAAAAAAAAAAAAAGGAACCCAGATAACAATTTGTTCAGCTTGATTAATCAGTCTTAATCTCTTGTGTGAAACCACTCGTGTCTGTGTGTTATCTCTGTTCCTCAGCCACCAACTTTATCACCTGTGTTCCCAGTATCTTGAACAGTCTACATTTCCTCCTTGAAGCTTCCTTCTTTCCAGCCTTCCCCATCTTTTGTCATTTTTTCCCAATCTTGTGGACATCCACCCAAAGCTTATTTCGGCTTGACATAGCCTCCTACCTACTAAAATCCTCCTCCTTCGGCTTTCTGCTAGCCCTCTTGTTAGGAATAATAAGGTTACCTAACGAAGTTGGGGTAAAATAATATATATAAACTATGACAGTGAATTTAAGTGTGTATCACTTTAAACAGCAAAGCATGTAATTTTGGGTGCGGTTGTAAAACCGCCCTAAGAGGGAGCAAGAGAACTTGATTGATTGCTGGCTTACTGAATTACTTGTTGACGATGATGAATTGATAGTTTGATAACTACGTGTTCCCTGCTGCTGAAGGAAGAAGAAGAAGGAGGTTTGACTTCTTCATATCTCTACTGTGAAGAGATATATTACTGGACTGATATTTGTAAGTTTACTGACCTCTTTTTCGACACTGGACTTTGCAAATGAGTAATCCCCTGACGGACTGAAGTAGTGTATGATATATGGACTGTTTTGACTATGCTAAAAATCTTACTGGAATAAACTATTTAACTAGCACAGTGTATCTGTTTTTACTGAGTGTAAGCTACAAAAACGTTTATCTCACATATTTACCTGCCTGCCTGACTGCCGTGCAGATTCTGCTAGGGTGTATCCCTAACACCCCTGCTCTTCTGTCCTTCAGGCTCTGCTCCGTAACCGTTTCGCTCTTGTTTTACAGTCTGCACACATTTTTTTTTTCTGGAGCGATGACCTGGCAAGATTTCCTTATCTCAATCAGTGTTTCATTTCCAGCTGAGGAAATCCTTAATACTATTCTGTAGCTAACGTTTGGAACTATTATTTGAAATGTGAAATGTACCCCCCCACACACACACACCCCTCCATGCTTTCTCTCTCTCAACCCCCTGCTCTGTCAGCCAGGCTTCCTACCTTGAGGAGAGAATATTTGTAACTCACACTTAAACTGTGTGGTTATTGATGCCTTCTGAGCTTGGGTGTTTTCTTACATTTCATGACCCAACTAGGTAACATCATCAGTGTTAGAAAGGAAGAGGGATTTGCTCTCTGTTAATATAAACAGAGCCTTTCCTTTCAGTGGTTGTGGGAGTGTTTCTTAGTGGTTCCTTGGTTAGGCTGTTGTTTAATGTTGGGTTGTTTGTCTGAATCAATAGTTCCTTGATTGAAGCGTCTTTTTACTACTTGGTGATTGTCTAGTGTTGATCTTAATGTTAATCTCTGCTAATCTGGGTGTTGATTGTTGGCCAAGAAATGTTTTGGTCTTTCTGTTTCCTTTTTGGCTTTTTGATTATTGCATTTGAATGGCCTGTAAATGAATGCTGTGGAAATCTTTTTAAAAATCCTAGTCTCCCTTCTAGCACTGAGAATGTGACCTAGTTGAGTCATGAAATATCTGCAGGCTCAGAGAGCATCAAGGACTCCACATTTAGTACCTTGATACATCACACGATCATCATTTGAAGAAAAACAAGAGAGCTGGAAGGGACCTTGGAGGTCTTCTAGTCCAGCCCCCTGCTCAAGCAGGAAACCCTACACTATTTTAGACAAATGGCTGCCCAGCCTCTTCTTAAAAAGCCTCCAGTGATTGAACACCCATAATTTTTGAAGGGAAGTTGTTCCTCTGGCTAATTGTTCTCACTGTTAGGAAGTTTCTCCTTAATTCCAGGTTGCTTCTCTCCTTGATTAGTTTCCATCTGTTGTTTCTTGTGCTGCCTTCAGGGGCTTTGGAGAATAGATTGACCCCATCCTTTTTGTGGCAATCCCTGAGATATTAGAAGATTGGTAGAGTGTCACCCCAGTCTTTCTTTTCAGGAAACCAAACCTACCGAATTCCTGCAACCATTCTTCGTATGTTTCAGCCTCCAGTCCCCTAATCATCTTTGTGGCTCTTCTCTGCACTCTTTCTCAATATCTTTTTTTATGTGACTGTCATGAATTTGTTTTGTTTTGCTTTTCAGTGCACCTGTCGGAAAGACACAGTGAAGATCTCTATGGATGTTTTTGTGCGGGTGCTACAGCCTGAGCGGTATGACTTATGGAAACAAGGAAAAGACAACACGGTTTTGGATCACATGAAGCCTACCCCTTTGACGTCGCCTGAGCTGGACGCCTGGAATGAGACAAAAAATGCCTTGAAGGCAAAGATGCTACGCAGGTAAAACAAGAAGCAAAATAACCCCTTACTTGTGCCCCCTTTCTGACTCTTGACGGGTGCACCTGCAAAGTGCTACCAAAATTGCCTCAACTGAGGCGTGTCAGCTCCACAGGTGCGATGATGGCTGAGCGGTTGGAGAAAAGGATGATTGCTTCTTGCTCAGTAGGAAGAATTAAAAGCAGAGAGGATATTCGTCTATAAATTCCACTCCTTTTCCTTTTTGTGGGAGGGAAAGGAGCAAAAAAATGTACATTTGTCTGGTGAAGATGTACAAATACTGTAGCTGGGCAAAATGTGGCATTCTGAGTGATTTCTTTCAGGAATAACGGTCACTATTTTTGACCACGCTAAAAGCCTCCATGTGATTCATATTTTATCTGTCTCCCTCTCTGTTTACCTACCCACCCACCCATCCTTCCATCTTTTTATCTACTGTGTGTCTATTTATCCATCCATCCATTCATCCATCTATCTGTTCATCTATCCATCTTCTATTGTCCGTCTCTCTATCCATCCCTTTGTCTGTCGGTCTGTCTGTCTCTCTATATCTATCTATCTATCTATCTATCTATCTATCTATCTATCTATTATCTATCTATCTACCTACCTACCTATCTATCTATCTATCTATCTATCTATCATCTATCTAACTATCTATCTACCTACCTACCTATCTATCTATCATCTATCTATCTATCTACCTACCTATCTATCTATCTATCTATCTATCTACCTACCTACCTACCTACCTATCTATCTATCTATCATCTATCTATCTATATCTTTCTGCCTATCTATCTATCATCTATCTATCTACCTATCTATCTATCTATCTATCTACCTACCTACCTACCTACCTACCTGTCTGTCTGTCTATCTATCTATCTATCTATCTATCTATCTATCTATCTATCTATCTATCTACCTATCATCTATCTATCTATCTACCTACCTATCTACCTATCTACCTACCTACCTACCTATCTATCTATCTACCTACCTACCTATCATCTATCTACCTACCTACCTACCTACCTACCTAGCCACTCATTTCTATCCATCTCTTTGTCTGTCTGTCTATGTTTGTATGTCTGTTTATACCTACCTACCTATCTATCTAGCCATCCATCTCTTTGTCTCTATCTGTCTATCATCTAGCTAGCTAGCTATCTAAATATGAGAGGTAAGTAGGAAGGAATTCTGAGAGTTGTAGTCCACCCACATTTAAGAGAACCAAGAGGGGAGGGAGTTTCTGGGTGTGCCATAGAGCAGGGGTGTCAAACTCAAGGCCCACATCCGGCCCACAATGTGGTCGGATCCAGCCTGCAGGGCCGCCCTGGTTTACCCAGGGCGGAGAGGAAAGATCAGGCCAACGTGGCTTTGGCCCGGTCTACCCAATATGAAAAGGAGACATGCCAGCAGTTTGGGGAGTGGCGTCAAGCTGGCCACGCCTCCCCCCAGTCAGCCACACCCCCCGAGGTCAACCACAGCCCCGATGTGGCCCTCAATTAAATTGAGTTTGACACCTCTGCCTTATAGGTTCGAGGCTGGTACGCCCACATTTGACAGAGGCATTGAAATGTAGTGTCTTAAAACTCTTTCATTACAAATGATCCTCAACTTGGAACCATGAATTAGTCCAGAATTTCCATTGCTAGGCAAGACAGTTGTTAAGTGAGTTTGGGCCCAATTGAAGACATTTCTTGCCACGGTTGTTAAGTGAACCACTGCAGTTGTTCAGTTAGTCACACGGTCGTTAAGTGAATCCGGCTTCCCCATTGGCTTTGCTTGTCATAAGGTCACAAAGGGGGTTCACATGACCACAAGGCACTGCAACCGTCATAAGTATGAACCAGTTGCCAAACACCTGAATTTTGATCACGATGTTGCAACAATCATAGGTTTGAAAACGAGCCATAAGTCACTTTTTTCCCCCAATGCCATTGTAACTTTGAACAGTCACTAAATGAATCATAAAATCAAGAACTACCTGTAAATAAATAAATGAACAATCCTCCTAGACACAGGGGTCGCCAACCTTTTGGGGCTCAGGGACCACCAAATTCATAATTTCAAATCCCGTAGACCACTAATATGAATTTTGACTGACGGTGGTTTGCTGACTTTGTTGGGAGAGAGAGAGAGAGAGACTTTTGGCTGCATGCAAGGAAAGCAGCAGAAGTCTTTCTTTCTCTCCCCCAAACTCCGCCAGAAATGAGTCTTTCTGAGACTTGTCGCACCAGCGCAGCCTTTTGCAGCAGGAGGCCTTGCAGCGTCCCAAAGACTCATTTCTGGCGGAGTTTGGGGGTGAGAAAGAAAGACTTTGGCTGCTTTCCTTGCGTGCAGCCAAAACTAGGAAAAGAAAGAAGCGGAAAGAAGCAGCCCAGTGGCCAGGCCAGGCATGTGGGGTGAGTGGGGCAAGTTCTCCCCCTCTGCCCTTTTCCCCCTCCCCTCACTACCTCATGTTGTTCGCAATGTAAGCGACGCAGGCCTTGTGTTTCTGTAGGCCATGTGGGCAGCGTAGCCTTGTGTTCCCGCACAGCCTGGATTAATTGCTTTGGGGGAGACATTTCTCTGTGGACCACCAACGTTTTCTCATGGACCACCAGTGGGGACCACTGTCCTAGAGGAACTTTCCAGCCTCAAGAACTGCTCATACATTGGACCGACATCCAACTTTCTCATTTATCTCTGCAATTTAATCCCACAAGCCCATTTTTTTCCCTCCTCCCCATTGCAGTCCATACCCACAAATTTCTCCTGCAATATTAAATGAAAAATATATTTTTCTCTGCTCCGCCCCGGGCCTCTGTTGAGCTGTTGATGCTTCTGCTTGGAAACCTTGCTCCCTATAAATCGTCTCTTTTGGATGGAGAGGACCGCTGGCTGGGGACCCCGTTTGTCAAGTCGATTTTTAATATTTCCTTCTGCTTCCTAGCAGGATGTGGTTGTCGACAGTTGCTGTCCATTGAGTATGACATGTTGGGCTGGGAAATTTTTTAGGATTCAGTTTGTTTTGCGCTATCCATTTCTGAGGAAATGTTCCTCCCTCTGCAGACACGATGCCCGATATACAAACAAACACCCCAAATGTGTATTCTAGCATGTAAAAAATGTTGACATGTTTTTCGTTTCCCCAGCCAAGAGTTATTTATCGCTCGCCCGCTGAATCCTATCTGCCGATGAGAGCCATTGCTTCATTTTTGTCTCCCAATCTTGCCTGGCTTAGTGGAGTTGTCGGGTTGACACAGTTGCTGCTTACATAATGGTTAATTGATTGTGGCAAAGGCTTAATTGGTCAACAGAGTGGACTGTCGATAGGGAGGAGTGATCCCATTTCACCAGGCTTCCTGGGCTGAGGCGTGTTGATCCGTGGGCAGCTGTGTTGGGGGGCAGATAGCCGAGCATGTCGCCGATTCTCCTGCTGGCCCACAATCAGGATTTTCCTTAAAAGGAGAAAAATAATTCCCACACAAGGCAGCTCAACCTAGTAAAGATGGTCCTCGAGGTACGACCACAATTGAGCCCAACATTTCCATGGCTACGCAAGACGGTTGGTTCAGTGAGTTTTGCCCCATTTTGTCTCGGTTCTTACGCGAATCCCTACGGCTGATCAGCTAGTAACCCGGTGATTGAGTGAATCTGGCTTTGCCCATTGACTTTGCTTGCCTGAAGATCCCCAAAGGGGAATCACGTGACAAACCCCCCTCCCTGGAGACACTGCAGCCGCCTTGAATGTGAGTCAGTTGCCAAGCGCCTGAATTTTGATCACATGGCCGCATTGGTCACAACTTTGAAAAACGGTCAGAAGTCACATTTTTCAGCGCCACTGTCACTTTGAACAATGAGGGGTGCGGTGGCCTCGCGGCGGAGCTCTCGCCTCACAATCAGGAGGCTGTGAGTTCAATCCTAAGGAAGAGGCAGATACTTCTCTCTCTGGGCCCGATGAGAATATATCTGCTGGATATGACTCCGCCCTGGTGACAGGAAGGGCATCCGGCCGGTAAACACTCAGCTCCATTCAGTTGCCCCAGACTGCCATCCCACAAGGGATTATGAGGTTGTGAAAAGATGATGATGATGATTGTAACTTTGAACGATCACTAAACGAACTGTTGTAAGTCATGGATTACCTGTACAGAATAGTCCTTGATTTACAACTGGTGGCTTGGCGGCCCTTGTTTGTGTGGTGGACTCCCATGGAAAGAATGAGACACAGAGGCTGGTGTACTCGGGATGGGAGTCTAGAGCAAATTCTAGTGCCCCCTTTTATTGAGAAATTCGTACATAGTAAGCATTCACATTGTGGATTACAATAATTAGATATAGCACACAAAACTGTTTACAATTGTCTGAGCTGCTTAATTGTTCCTGGTGTTTGTTTTTAATTTCCTTGCTTATCTCAGTGACCCTTAGGCAGACATGTATGTATAAGGTCTTAGACTAATCATTACCCAATACTGAAGTCAAAGTTTATTCCCACATCTCCCCTGTTTTAGTTTTTTGATGATCGCGGATGCCTCGGTAGCTTTTCGCCATCTGCAACAACAGTTCTCCTTCCGTAGGCTTCACCCGACACATTCCTAAAAGTCCAGGGAGACATTGGATACAACAGCATACACAAAGAGAAAGTATAAAAAGCAATATCACTCCAACAATTAGGTGACGAATCCATGAACCATCTGGCAACCAGGACCAAAGTGCAGACCACACGTCCAGTCCCTCGTCCTCCGATTGTAATGGATTCTCACTCAGGGTTTGTTCCATATGCTGTATAGTAGCTGTAATGTTTGGAGAATAATCAGAGATATACATGCAACAATGTGTATGAATCACAGCGCAAACTCCCCCTTGCGCAGCCAAAATAGTGTCCACCGCATATCTGGTTTGCAGGACAAAGTCAAGGATTTTTCCTTGTTCTTCTTCAAGCAGCTTTAGCGTTTTAATGGTGTCTTTAAACATAGTAACTGTCCAATTGTTTAATCGATGCAAATCTCTATAGTTCATCATGACTCCTAAAGGAGGAATAACTCCCCTTGATATCTGTGTCCAGTAGTCATGATTCAAAACAGAGTTTACTTCCGTTGCGGAACGCGCATTGCGGATATGAGCAGTCCCCAAAGATTTTAAAATGACATGAGATGGGATTACTTTCCCAAAGGTGCAGACTCCTTTCCATCGTGCTGGCATGCGATCATAGGCCATCCGTCCACACAGCAACCATAGATTTGCTCCCAGGAGAAGGCTAACCGTATTTGGTTCAGCATAGATTAATCGTACAAAAGATTCCATTAACCAAATAAGTGGGCGGTGGTGTGTATTTCCCATTTGCACATTTGGGCAGCTGGTTTTCTATCATGATGGGACAACATGTGGCAGGGATAATTGGACACCCATTTTCATTGATCAAAGATATGATATCAAATTTAGAAATATTATGTACAAAGTAAGTGAGATTTTTAGTTTTCATGTCATCCGGATAAACCCGACTTCCACTGCCAATAACAATTGTTTTGTTGCAAAATGGATATGTTCCCAAGTAAGTCATATTCTCTACTGTCTCATTGTGAGTCCAGCAGATTCCCGCCACCTCTTGGATTCGGCTTCCAAGATGCAATGTATTTATGTTACTTTTAGTCCAACTGTTAGACCACATCCCTGAACAACCATAGCATTGTCCCTTATACTAGTCACCTTCGGCCAAAGGTACTGCAACCATTGGAAGCCCTGATGTTTTGTGAGTTGGCATGTGCATACATACCCAACAATCAGTTTTATTATGAAGGTTTGCTAGCTTCCCCATGTCCTGGATCAATGTGTTTCTTTTCCATTCCCCCAAATCCATCCCCTTGCCCCTTTGGCTGATGATAAGGACGCACACAGCGAGCAGGAACCCAAACAACTGTCCCCTCATCTTTAACAGCAGCGTATCAGCAGGACAGGTCCTTTTCACGTTGGATCTGGTAGTCTCTTATACCGAACTTTTGGTCTTGGCGTACCTGCAGAAGGAGAGGAAGCAAAATGCCTACAACCCCCCCCCAGGGGCACGGCACTGGGCTTTAAAATGGCCAGGCTTTCCACAATTAAAACAATTCCCTGTAAGTTTCATCCCTTTTTGCAATGCCATAGCCAAAGTCTCCATGTTGTAAGCCTGAGAACCCACCACTGCACATGCTTTTAACAGATCAGCCAGATCACCTCTAGCCACCAAGGGCTGCAAGATACGCTTGCAGTCAGCGTTTGCATTTTCAACTGCCAATTTCAGCAAAAGTTCTTTTGCAGCTTCCTCATTAGAGATTTGCCTGGTAATAGCCAATTGTAGCCTTTCCACAAAATCATTATAAGACTCAGATGCTGTTTGCTTAATTTGAGAAAAAGACCGTGCTGGGGTTCCCACATCCTGAATGCGGGACAACGCCCCAAGGACAGCTGCCATAACCACTGGAAATACGAGATCAGGCAAATTAGCAGCTTGATCTGCAGTGGATTCAAACAAGCCTGCCCCATAGATTTGGTCTGGTGTATACAGCCCCCCCGAATTCCTTCCCCTAGTGACAGCCTCCCTTTGGTATTCTGAGTCAAAGACCACATACTGAGTAGAGCTCAATATCATTCTCATTAAATCTTTCCAGTCACTAGGAATCATGCGTGAGGTAGCCAAACTTGTCAGAAGCCCCTTTGTAAAAGGACTTTGAATACCATAATCTTTTACTGCTTTTTTAATTTCCCAAAGAACTGTCAAAAGAATCGGAACCCATTCAGTCTGCAGATTGCCTTGAGCATCCACTTGCCTATTGACTGGAAACAAATTCATCTGGGTAATCTCATCAGACTCTTAACTTCCCCTCATTGAAAGCCTGATGCATCATGGCTTGAACCTTTCCCATTTTTGATTGGATTTTATCATTCACAGGAATAGGTGCTGTTGGAAATGATAAAGCACACTCCAGTTTTGGAGAAGGTGGGTGCAATACAATTCCTTTATAAGGAAGAGGTTCTACTAAAGTTTTTAAAAGAGGTTGTTGCTGGGTCTCTAAAGCAGTCATAACAATCTTCCAAAATATCAAAATTTTAGCTGTTGCCCGTGGCTCTTCATGAAGGATATTTCCAATTCTCCTCCATGTGTCTAACTTTAAAGAGCCTTTCTCTGGATACCAGGGACATTGCCGCCAGATCTCTTGCAGCAGCTCTCTCACATTATCTTTTGAAAGAACTATTTGCTCCCCCCCGGAGGGTTTAAAGATAAAGTAGTTTGTCCTGGCTAACTTCAGCAGCTCACTAACATGCCGTTCCTGTGGCTGAGAGAGTTTTCCCCCCATGCTCCCTGAATAATCCTATTGTCCAGCAATAGTTAAGTACGTACTTTACCTATTCCAGGCGAGGAAACACGGAGGTCCAGACATGTACCACCTGCAGTGGATCAGGTCGGGGTCACCACTTGTGGTGGACTCCCATGGAAAGAATGAGACACAGAGGCTGGTGTACTCGGGATGGGAGTCTAGAGCAAATTCTAGTGCCCCCTTTTATTGAGAAATTCGTACATAGTAAGCATTCACATTGTGGATTACAATAATTAGATATAGCACACAAAACTGTTTACAATTGTCTGAGCTGCTTAATTGTTTCTGGTGTTTGTTTTTAATTTCCTTGCTTATCTCAGTGACCCTTAGGCAGACATGTATGTATAAGGTCTTAGACTAATCATTACCCAATACTGAAGTCAAAGTTTATTCCCACAGTTTGGACCACCAAAATCTACCTACAACCTGGTCCCAAACTTATGGCTGCCTCAGCACCCCTCAGTCATTCCTTGTTACCCCTAACAAGGGCCACTGCAGTGCCCTACCCACTATCTCCCCTCCATCCCCCTCTCCGTTGGGGTCTCGGTGGGCCATGGCCCTTCCCCCCACCTCTCCCCCTTACTTGCCTTTCCCAGAACTCTGGAGCTCAAGTTAGGGGAGGGGGACAGGCCACATGATGCAATCCTGGAATTTTCTGAGTGGACGCATTGAATGGTGGTCACTCCAAACATGGCAGCCCCTTCTGGGATCGTGCCATGCTCCCTTACCCGAGCTGTTGTTCCCCTGGTTCGTTGTCCTCACCAGTTACGCAGTTTCTCCTTAATTCCAGGTTGCCATTGACTCTTCTGCCATTGCACTGAGGCTCTGTAAATCAGGGGGACTCCGACCGTGGCCACTTTGAAGGCTTGTGGCCTTCAACTCCCAGAGTTCCTCAGCCAGCGCTGGCTGAGGAATTCTGGGAGTTGAAGCGCACAAGTCCCAAGGTTGCCCAGGTTGGAGACCCCCTGCTGTAAATCACGCTGCAGCTGGGCCTGACAGGCCAGGACAAAGAGCTGTGGCTCTGCTCATACGAGTTTCAGCTGCAGAGGTTCAGGTCCATTTCAGAACACACGTCCCCACCAGTGGCAGGCCACTAAGCAGAGCAGCATGGCCTGGGGATGAATAGCAACGGAGAGCTAGCGTAGAAAAGGGCCAAGAGTTGTCCAGGTCAGACCATGCGATCCCTATAGAAGAGCATATTTGTAAATCAGGTTTGAGCTGTGAGGTCTTTGGTGCTCTCTTGAGTTTGGCTGTATCCTTGCAGACATCTTATCACCTTACTAGGTAACATCATTAGTGCCAGAAGGGAGCGGGGTTTGGTATTCTCTTTAAACCACAGCCTAATCAAGGAACAACCAAGACCACACCCACCCACACTGGCAGGGCAAGCTACTGGTCTGTTAACAGAAAGCAAACCGCACTCCCTTCCAGCCCTGATGATGTTACCTAGTTGGGTCATGAAACATCTGCAAAAACCACAGCAATCTCAGAGAGTGTCAATGACCCCCCCCCCCATAGTCATTGTTCTCCTCCTCCTCACAAACCCCCACTCCCTTCTGATGATGTTACCTAGCTGGGTCATGAAACATCTGCAAAAACCACACCAATCTCAGAGAGTGTCAATGACCCCCCCCCCCCATAGTCATTGTTCTCCTCCTCCTCACAAACCCCCACTCCCTTCTGATGATGTTACCTAGCTGGGTCATGAAACATCTTCCGGAAAACAACCAAGCTCAAAGAGCACCAAGGATTTTTGCAAGCTGTCTGAATTGGGGGAAAAAACCAAAGTACTTTCCCAAGAACCATTCTCACAGAAGAATTCCCTCTTTAACAAAGGTTTACTGAGATAAAAGGGATGTTGGCTTCAGCAAGTGAGCTAACCTTCAGTTTAGAGTCAGTATGTCTAAACGAAGGCGGGCATTTCTCTCAAAGCTTTAGGCTGCATCAGAGGTTCGTCTGAGGTTTTGAGAGAAAGGAAGGTTGCCGTCTTCTTGGATTTGATGATTTAATATGGCAAGTGTTTAGCCTGGGTTCCCCAACCAGGGTTAGGGAGACAAGCTAAACAGAATGTGCAGCGTTAGTCAGATAGGCACACAGATAAATGAGTGAGCTAAGCTTGTATGTTTATTAACATACAGTAAAAATAACAGATACGCTTGTGCTATCAAAAATATAGTTTATTCCATTATGAGTTCATAGCATAGTCAAAATAACAGTCCAATAGTCATGTATCATTTAGTCAGTCCATTCAGGGATATTCAGTTAGCAAAGTCCGTGTAGAAATATCCTATGTCAATTCACTTACAAGTCTGTCCTTTGTTTTCTCTCCCGTTCGAGCAATGCAGACTTGTTTCCTTGCAGTAATCAGGGATCATCAAAGCCAGAGAGAGATAGCAAGCTGCAGCCTTGCTTCTTTTAAAGTGCTTTCACAACCACTCCCTTAATTACTATCCCACAGTTAAAGTTGCAGACACTTTAACATACAAACTATGATTACATATTATTATTTACCTAAACCAGTTAGGGTAAAACAATGTTATCCCTAACAGCAAAATTAAAAGGCTCTGAGGTTTTGGCATTATCGTGTCCAGTGTTAATGTCTGCAAAACACAAAAGATCCTTGTTTACAAGAAGGCACTTGAGGAAAGAGTGAATAAAGGATTAAAATGCGAACTGTTCCCTATAATACTAGTTCCTAGCAGTTCTTCAGAGTCTTCTCTGTATTATTCCATTGGCTTTAATCCAAGGTGAGATTTTCAGGTGACTTTGTCCTTCACATGACTTTGTAGTAAGTGTGAGTTAGAGAGCAGTAACAATAGCACTTACCATTTGTCATGCCCCTGGCGGAGACTGACTCTGAGGGAGAGGAGGAACAGCCGACAGGGAGTGGAAGTGGGGCTCCGGAGGTTGTGGAGGAGGCTGGGGAAGGGAAGAGGCTGGCTGGGCAGTCAGAGGAGGACCCAGGCCCATCCCCTCTCCATCCTAGGGCATGCAGGGAGGAGAGGATAAGGGAGAGACGTGGTCTACTGGGGAGGAGAGGGCCTTGATCCTCTTCATGGGCTGCAGCTGTGATAACTGAATAAGAGTTTGGACCTGCGTACTGGCGAATGCTGGAAACAAACCGGAGGTTGTGAAGAAGGCTGGGGAAGGGCAGAGGCTGGCTGGGCAATCAGAGGAAGAGCCAGGCCCATCCCCTCTGCATCCTAGGACACGCAGGGAGGAATGGAGAAGGGAACAACTTGGCTTACGAGAGAGGAAGCGGCCATGATCCCCCTCATTGGTTGCAGCTGGAGAGAATAGTATATAAGAGAGACAGTTACAACACAGCATTGCAAAGCGTGTGTTATTTTGGGCTGAAGTTATCTTGGTTGGCATCCTTCCAACAGACTGCCTTGTTATCTCCTTGAATTTGGTAAATACTTCTCCTGTTCCGTTGTGGAAATTTCATCATTGTAGTTTGTTTGGTTTTTAATTTCACCTCTTTCTATTCATTAAGTTCGGACTGTATTGCTTTCTTTTGAAGACTATTTTTGGGTACGTTTTATCTCCAACAGAAAAATATTGAACAGTGGGGCCAAGTTGGAGGCATTAAAGGACATTTATTTACATTTTGGATTTTGTTACGTTTGTATCCCACCCTAGGTCATCACATGACTTCACAGTGCTTTACCGCCCTCTCTAAGCAGTTTACAAAGTCAGCCTGTTGCCCCCAACAATCTGGGTCCTTGTTTTACCCACCTCGAAAGGATGGAAGGCTGAGTCAACCTTGAGCCGGTCAAGATCAAACTCCTGGCAGTGGGCAGAGTTAGCCTGCAAATGCTGCACCCTCACCGCTGCACCACCATGGCTCTCACAAATCATATGGTTATAAAATGAATGACACTAGGATCTAGTTGTCCGTGGTTTGACCATTTACAGTTATCCAAAAGATGCTAAAAGATTCAATTGTGCCCAGATGATGAACACGTAATTTCCGAAGTGTATAAACGTTCTGTTGAAATTTGAAACTGAGGAAGAACAGAGGAGGTGAGTTTCTTCCCCTCCACTGTCCAGTTGTCTGCAAAGAGGGGAAATTGTCAGAGTCAATTCATAAACTGGAATAGAGTTTTTGTAACAAGGTCAGCCAAGGAGAGTTGAATTGAGGGCTGAAACTGAAAGAGAGAATCTGGGCTTGGTTTCTCTCTGTTCTGTGCTCAGCTCTCAAGGGAAAGAGAAACTGAACTCGCTTGCTTGTCTGCTGAAGTTGCGTTGTTGCTCTGCTCTGAACCTGTAACAAGCCTGCTTCTGTTTGAGTTTGCTCCACGTTGGAGAAATCTTAACGGTTTGTAAAATTTACTTTACGTGATTATAAGAAAGAAGTTAAATGATGCCTCAGCCATCTGACTTTACTTTTCTGGCGCTGAATTGATGCTGCAATACTCTGAACAGAAATGACCTGCAAATATACTTTTATGGGATCCTGCTGAATGTGGAAATGTGAACTTCTGCCCCCCTCCACCCCCACCCCAATGCCTGACATGAATGCTGTCAGTGGATTTTTTTCTCCGTGTTTTCTCTGGCCAATCCGTGGCTCAAGATTTCCTGAGAACCTTTGTCTTTTTTTCCCAATCCAGGGCAAACAGAAAACGAAGCCAACCCCGAAGGCACAAGACCCAGGATCAAAAGTCGCTCGTGGACGCCATGGCCATGGACACCAGCTTGGATGAGGTGTCAGAGAAGGAGGACCAGAGGAGGGTCCCCAGCTTGGATGAAGAAGACAGACCCAAAGTGTCAGAAAGCAAAGAAGGTGAGGCTGTGGCCGACATGCCTCTCCGTTTCAGAGGTATGGTAGAATTCCCGTCATTATTTTATTTTGTTGCCATCGTCCCTTTTGACTTTGACAGTGGATGTCAGAATTGCAATTCCAGTCATTTTTAAAGGAGTGGGCCTGCAGAAGGCATCTCAGAGTGATTTGGCCAGGAACCTTTATAACAGGGGTCTTCCAACTTGACAGCTTTCAGACTTGTGGACTTCAACTCCCCAAATTCTTCCTCCAGTCATGTTAGCTCAGGAATTCTGGGAGTTGGAAGTCCACAAGTCTCAAACTAAATTTGAAGACCCTTGCTGTATATAGTAGCCCTGATGGCGTTATCCAGTTAGGTAATGAAACATCTGCAAGAAAACAGCCAAGCTCAGAGAGCACCCCTCACTTCAACCTTGAGCTAGAAATGTATTATCCTTTAACTTTTATTAAAAGTGCCAGCCTGCTCTCTCTGATCTGTGGGGCCTTCTAGACGTCCTTGTCTGATTTGAAGTCAAAATGGTTGAGATTTCATGTGAGGCTTTAAAATTAGGCATCCACAAAATACTTATTTTTATCCCACCTTTATTTTTTATCAGTGATTCACGGTGGTTAACATACCTGATACACCTTCCTTCTCTTCTTTGTCCGCACAATGACAACCCTGTGAGGTGGTCTGGGCTCTGTTCTGACCCAAGCCTTGTTCAAATCAAACAAACAAACAGTATGTATAAAAGCAAACCTTGGTAATGCGGCGCTGTGAACTCTGCGTATTCACAGCCAAGAGTCATTCAAAACTAACAGGTGAGGGCAAGCCCTTTCAAGGTTGCGAAAGGCCACCAAGAACAAAAGACTAATTGCAGATAAATATCCCAAGCCAGAAGTTTCAAAAAAAAAAAAACCCAAACCGGAGTAAGCAGGGCTTCAACGAGGACTCTGAGTAGAAAGAGCTTCTTTGCTTCCTGCAAAGAAGCCAACCCCGAAGGCTGGCTTTTATCCCTTATGGGAGGGCCCATCACCTTCCAGCCTTACTCCAGAGTCGCCCGTGCTGCTTCAGCCGCTCTTTCCTTCGAGCAGCCCTGCATGCATGTGCACTGGGCACAGGGTCCTCAGGGTCCTCTTCGTCACTGCTGACAGACTCCACAACCTCCGAAGGCAGCATCCCATTCTCCGATAGTCCTGGCCCCATCCTTGCTTCTCACGCAGGCCCCTCCTCTGAGTCCTCACTGTCAGAGACCTCAGCCATCCACACCTGCTGCTGGCGAACCACAACAGGCTGAGAGAGAATGACTTAGCCCAAAGTCACCTGCTGCCTTTCATGCCTGAAGCAGGAGGAGCCTTAATGACTAGGCATTTTAGTAGTGATCTATACCAGGGGTCCCCAACCACGTTCTGGATTAAACTGTCTTGAGTTTGGAGCAGCATTTTAAGAGTGGTTCTTTGTCTGTATGGCTGGCTGTTGTGAGAGCGTGGGCTTATTGAAATACTCCATGAAGTGTTGGATCATGAAGTTCCATAGAGCTCAGCTTGGTTGCCATGTTATTTGACACGACGCCACTAAAAATGTGTACTGAATCAGTATCAATGCCCAAGTAATCCCCAGCTGCTTCTCTGATCTTCACAGAATCCAGGTGAGACAGTAGATGTCCCAGAACAGGACCAATAAGTTGAGGCTCTGTTTTTGTTTTTGTTTTTAATACACTATGGATTTATTCAGCAAATGTATATAGCCACCCATGTCATGGAAAAAGCACTCTGGGGTGGCCTACAACAATCCAGTCTGTCTAGATAAGATAAAGATTAACCTGTTTGGGGAATAGGCTACCTGCCCAGGTGAGAGAAATTTAGTCTGTCCTCAAAGTGTGGGGTCCTTGGTGCTCTCTGAGCTTGGCTGATTTCCTTGCAGACCTTTCATGACCCAACTAGATAGCATCATCAGTGCTTGAATGGAGGAGGGGTTGTGGAGAGGAGGAGGAGGAGGAGCAGAAGGAGGGTGGCTGTTGGGTCTTTGGTGCTCTCTGAGCTTGGTGGTTTCCTTGCAGACCTTTGATTACCAAACTAAGTAACATCATCGGTGCAAGCTAGGGGCCCTATTGGATGGGTCCCAGGAGATGGGCTTTCTCTGCCATGGCACTCAGTGCACGGAAGGTCCTTCTTCCCCCTTGAAATTAAATGAGCTCCATCCTTTCTGGTCTTCCGGAGCATCCTCAAGACCTGGCTAGGTTGGAGCCACCAGGCAGACACTTGCTCAGGTGGCCGCATCCTCGAGGGAGCCATTTTTATCTTTTTCCCCATCCTCTGGTTGGTATTTTTCCTCCTACTTTGAAGATGGTTCTTTCTGTGGGTCTTTATTTTGCATTTTTGTTTCTATTTCCTGTTGTTTATCAGATTGCTGTGTCGTTTCCACCCCCACTCCCCGGGTTGCTTACAGTGAGATGGGAGGGAGGCAAAACATACCTGGTTAATTTATCAATCATTGATTAATCCATCAATTGAGAGTCAGTGCAGGTGTCCTCGACTTATGATCAATTGAGCCCCAAATTTTTTGTTGTTAAGCGAGACATTTGTGTTGTTGAGTTTTGCCCCATTTGACGACTTTTCTTGCCACATGTGTTAAGTGAATCCCTGCAGTTGTTAAATGAGTCACCCAGTCATTAAGCGAATCTGGCTTCCCCATTGACTTTGCTTGTCGGAAGGTCTCAAAAGGGGATCATGTGACCTCCGGGGACACTGCGACCGTCATAAATATGAGCCAGTTGTCAACCATTTGAATGTAAATCACATGACCTTGGGGATGCCACAATGGTCATAAGTGTAAAAAAACAGTCAAAAGTCCCCCCTTTTCAGGGTAACTTTGAACAGTCACTAAGCAAACTGTCATAAGTCGAGGACTACCTGTAATAAGAACCCTGTTGATCTGATGGAGATCTGGCTCAATTCTCCTGACAGCCAGTTCAGCATCCTTACATCCTGGCAGGAATCCTGTTTTCTCCCACGAACAGACAGATAATCAGAGTTGGAAGGAACCTTGTAGGTCATCTAGTCCAACCCCCCACCCCACCCAAGCAGAGACCCTACCACATTTCTGACAGATGGCAGTCCAGTCTCTTCTTGAAAGCTTCCAGTGATGAAGCTCCCACAACTTCTGATCCATTGGTTGATTGTTCTCACGGTCAGAAGTTTCTCCTTATTTCCAGGTTGAATCTCTCCTTGATCAGTTTTTATCTATTAATTCCTTCTCTGGCCTTTGGGTGCCTTGGAAAATAGCTTGACCCCCCTCCTCCTCTCTGTGGCAGCCCCTCAAATATTGGAAGACCGCTCTCCTGTCTCCCCTGGTCCTTCCCTTCCCTAGACTAGCCAGGCCCAGTTCCTGCAATCGTTCATCGTATGTTTTAGTCTCCAGTCCCCTAATTATCCTGGTTGCTCTTCTCTGCACTTTTTCTAGAGTCTCAACATCTTTTTTATAATGTGGTGACCAAAACTGGATGCCGAACTCTAGATGTGGCCTTACTAAGGCTTTAAAGAGTGGTATTAGTACCTCCCTTGATCTTGATTGTATCCCTCTTTTAATGCAAGTTAGGATTGCATTGGCTTTTTGGCTGCTGCTGGTCCTCAAGAAAGGAGCCCACCGTTGTGTGCGGACACAACATTGTGCAACCGGAGCCAGTATCCCTCCCTCCCAGTCTCAAAAACAGCAGCAACACATTGTGAAGTATGTGCTTGGCTTCCCTGAAAGTCAATCAGTCAGTCAGTTTCTCTCTCTCTCTCTCTCTCTCTCTCTCTCTCTCTCTCTCTCACTCTCACTCTCACTCTCACTCTCTCTCTCTCTCTCTCTCTCTCTCTCACACACACTCTCACACTCTCTCTCTCTCACACACACACACCAATTACAGCATGAAATCAGTGGCCTGAAAAATGCCAACGTCTCCGGAGGGGAATGAGAAATAAGTAGCAGAGAAGCCCGGAGAAGAAAAGAGGGGGAAAGAGATGAATTGTTGTGTTGGAGGCGAAGAGCTTTTAAATGGGAGCCGAAACCTGCTACGGGCAACCGCTTAAGTGATGGGCTTCCCCGGGACGGAAGCCTCCCTTTGTGGCTGAGCAGCTTTCATAGCTCTTTATGGGCCGGGCCCGTCATCTCTTGCCAGGCTCAGTTCTCCTTGGTTAACATGAGCCCTTAAGGAAGGAAGGCAGCCCTGCTTCTGGTCCATGAACCTTTGACATACTTTTAAGAGCCGCCGGTGGCACAGCGGTTAGAGTGCACCATTGCAGGCTACTTCGGCTGTCTGTCTGCAGTTGGGCAGTTTGAATCCCACCAGGCTCAAGGTTAATTCAGCCTTCTGTCCTTCCGAGGTTGGTAAAATGAGGACCCAGATTGTTGGGGGCAAGAGGCTGACTCTGTAAACCACTTAGAAGGGGCTGAAAAGCACTGCGAAGTGGTATATAAGTCTTAAGGGCTATTGCTATCATCCCTCTATCCCTCCACTTACATACCTATCTACCTATCTACTTATTGTCTCCCTCTCTCCCCATCTATCGTCTATTATCTACAATCTCTCCTCCCTCTCTCTTGCACTCTGGTTGGAATGCAGTACTGCAGGCTAATTCTGCCCACTGCCAGCAGTTCAGTTCTGACCAGTTCAAGGTGGACTCAGCCTTCCGTCCTTCTGAGGTGAGTAAAATGAGGACCCAGATTGTTGGGGGCATGAGGCTGACTCTGCAAACTGCTTAGAAAGGACTGGAAAGCACCGTGAAGCAGTATATAAGTGCTATTGTTATCATCAGTCTGTCTATCTGTCTGTATCTATATCTATCTATCTATCTATCTATCTATCTATCTATCTATCTATCTATCTATCTATCTATCTATCATTCATTCATTCATTTACAATCTCTCTCTCTCTCTCTGTCTTGAGCCCTGATGGCGCAGTGGTTAGAATGCAGCATTGGAAGCAAATTCTGCCTCCTGTCAGGAGTTCGATCCTGACCAAATGAGGATCCAGATTGTTGGGGAAAGAGGCTGACTCTATAAACCGCTTAGGAGCAGGAAGCTGGAAAGCACTATGAAGCAGTATATAAGTCTAAGTGCTAGTGCTATAAACAAAGTGAGCTTTTTTCCAATTCTCAGTTAGATCTTATGCGAGCAGTCCTCGACTTATGACCTCAACAGAGCCCCAAATTTCCATCGCTGAGCTGAGATGGTTGCGAAGTTAGTTTTGCCCCACTTTACGATCTTCCTTGCCACCATCATGACGTGAATCCCTGCAGTTGTTAAGTTATTCACAGGGTTGTTAAGAGAATCTGGCTTCCCCCCATGGACTTTGCTTGCTAGAAGGTCGCAAAAGGGGATCGCGTGACCCCGGGCGACACTGGAACCGTCGTAAATATGAGCCAGTCTCCAAACATCCCAGTTTTGATCAGGTGATGATGAGATGCTGCAACAGTCGTAAGTGTGGAAAATGGTCCTATGACATTTTTTTTTCAGTGCCGTTGTAACTTCAATGAATGGTTATAAGTCAAGGACTATCTGCAGCTATAAATTGTTTTGCAGAGCCCCCTGCTATGTTCAGGCCACTGCTGTTTTTGCCTGATTCTTGGTTAGATCTTATACAGGTAGTCCTCGACTTACAACAGTTCGCTTAGGAACCGCTCGAAGCACTAAAAAAAAGTGACTTCTGACTGTTATAGCATCCCCAGGGTCCCATGATCAAAACTCAGAAGCTTGGCAACAGACTCATCCTTATGACGGTCGTGACCTTCCAAAAGCCAATGGGGAAGCCAGATTCACTTAACATCTGTCACTCATTTAACAACTGCAGTGACTCATTTTTTTTTGCTCAACTGTGGCAAGAAAGTTCCCTCAATGGGGTCAACATGCACTTAGCAACTTTCTCACTTAGCAACAGAAATTTGGGGGTCATAGGTTGGGGACTACCTGTCCTTGTTTCACAGGGGCCCTCCTTCCCTGGACACTGGACCTTGCTGGGCTCCAGAGGTCAGCTTCTCAAAATCTTGCAGATCGGGCAGTGGTGGGATCCAACCGGTGTAACGACAACATTTGCAGCTCTAAAACTTAACCTTCTGCTGCAGCCCCGGCAAGTAAAACAGCTGCAAAACACAGAGATATAAGACAGACTAGGACGGGGGTGGGTGAGGCCAATAATCACTGGAACTACCGGTTCCCCTGAACTGGTCCGAACTGGCCAAATCCCACCCCTGAGATCAGGGCTGTCATTACGTCAAGGCTGCTCATCTTTCCCCTTCCAAAGACAGGGTGACATTAGGTAGGCAGTGGGCTCCAGATGTCCTCCTCCTGCCTCCTGGGTGGACCTTCCATTCTTGACTATCTTTTGAAGAGACCTGACACCGCTTTATTCATGTAATTCGGGAGGGAGGTTGATAAACGTTCCATTAATTCACCATGACAAGGCAATGGTTGTCCATACTAGCTTGAAGGCCAGATGAAATTTCCATTTGGGGGGGGGGGTTAGTGGGAAAGGAAAGCTTGCCTTACAACAATATGTCACCCAGGCCAAGGAAAGTCAAGAACTATGTTTGGTTTTATGGGTGGGCTGCTGTCACCGTGGAGAAAATACTGGAGCATCTTACTGGAAAATAGGGATGCAATCAAGGCATCCTCCAAGGGCCCTCCGGATGACCGTGGTAAGGCTTGGGTGTTGGTGACCTTGTAGGAGTGGTTATTTCGATCGGGAAGGTGGATTAGAAAGAAATGAGATGGGAAGTGGGCGGCGAGATCCCCCTTGTCACTGCCGTAAAAGCATCTTGGGATCCTTCTGGTCCAGAACGTGGCTTTGAGGCCACTGTCTGTCTTCGAGGAACTTGCAAAAGACAGTGGACTGGAAATGAAGGGGCTGTTATTTGGCATCTTCTCTCCTGAGTGTCCTACTGGCAAAGCTTATTAAGTTGTAAGTAAATTGAGGACCAGTTTGGTGGTGTAGTGAAGGCACCAGGCAAGAAACCTCTAGTCCCATTTCAGGCATAAAAACCATCTAGGTGTCTTTGGTCCAGTCATCAGGAGATGGTGAATTTTAGTCTCACCCTAGGCAGGAAAGCCAACTGGGTGACTTTGGGCCAATCACCAGGAGAGGGTAAGTTCTAGTCCCACCTTAGGCAGGAAAGCCGGCTGGGTGACTTTAAGCCAGTCACCAGGAGACAGTGAGTTCTAGTCCCGCTTTAGGTATGAAACCTTCGTCTGCAACTTTGGGTCACCTCAAAAGATGGTTGTGGTGGGGAAAATAGGAGGAGAGACTATTATGTATGTTCACCACCTTGAATTATTTATAATAATGAAAGAAGCAAGAAATAAACGTGGAATAGTTCCTACTGATGTGATCCTCTTGTGTTGTTGTTTTTTTAATAAAACTTCAGCAATCTGGAAGCTGCCTGCTGAGTGTATGTCTATTTGTTTGTGTGCCTGCCTGTAATCGTACTTCTCTCAGCTGCTTGGTTTTATAATCCCTTTATGGTTGCTTTCAGGCTTTGTTCCTTGCTCATTTCCTCAGGGCCCCGAGAATTAGTGTTCCCCCTTTCTCCACACTAAACGGAGGCCATGTTTTCATAAACTGCTCCTTCATTTTTAATTAGCCCTTGATTCTCCTTAAGATCTTCTGTTGGGAGTGACAAAAGCACATCTAAAAGGGAATACAAGGGGTTCTTGAAATGTGACTGTGCTCTTCAACTGCCTGTGTGCTAAAAAAACTACACAAAGGAGATTTTCTCCACTTTGCGAGACTGACTTTGCCATCAGCAGGCTCTTTCTACAAAGAGAATAAACAGAATAGAATAACAGAGTTTGAAGGGACCTTGGAGGTCTTCTAGTCCAACCCCCTCATCAAGCAGGGGACTCTATAAGAGCCACGTTGGCGCAGTGGTTAGAGTGCAGTACTGCAGGCTACTTCTTCTGCCTGTCGGCTGCCTGCAATTGGGCAGTTCGAATCTCACCAGGCTCAAGGTTGACTCAGCCTTCCGTCCTTCTGAGGTGGGTAAAACGAGGACCCAGATTGTTGGGGGGACAATAGGCTGACTCAGCAAAGCTTCTCAGAAAACAACAACTGAATGAGAAACTGCTGGTGACCTTCTACCACTTCACTATAGAGAGCATTTTAACATACTGCACCTCTGTATGGTTTGCCAATTGCACAGGGGCAGATAGGAAAGCCCTCCAGAGGGTGAATGTCATTGCCCAGAAGATCATGGGTTGCCTTCTCCCCTCTTTGGAAGAGCTTTATAGCTCCTGCTGCCTTAAGAAAGTTCAAAACATCCTTAAAGATCCATCTCATCTTGGGAACCCCCCCTTTTTTTTTTGAACTATTACCATCTGGCAGACGGTACAGAATAATAAAAACAAGGACAAATAGGCTGAAAAACAGCTTCTATCCCAGAGCAGTAGCTCTTTTGAATTCTGCTGTATAGTGCAGTGTTGGTGTGATGTCGGGGCTTTCTGGTTCAATGTGTGAAGGGTGAAGGATGTGGGTTTGTGTTTATTTTCATGGTCATGACGTGCACTGAAGATGGTGTTTGATTTCATTGTATGAGGTGCAATGACAATAAAGTAAACTAAACTAAAACAGGTAAAGCACTGTGAAGTGGTATATAAGTCTAAGTGCTACTGCTATTGCCATACCAGACTTCCCCAATGTTTGTGGACTGGTGGGGAAGGGAAGAGAGGATGGTTCCACACAAGTGGTCGGCAAGCGCGCATGTGCACACAGCTCCATTTGCACAAGCAGCATGCATGCGAGGCTGCCGCTCACCCAAATGGGCCACCCACGCTTGCCAATCCTTTCCACAGCCCAGCTGCAATCCCTCAGGGTTGGGGAGCTCTGGCCTGTGCCATTTCAGATAAAGTGGCTGTCCAATCTCTTATGGAAAACCTCCCAGCGTTGGAGCATTTACAACTTTTGGGGGCAAGTTGTTCCACTGATTAGTTGTCATCACTGTCAGGAAATTTCTCCTTAGTTCAAGGTTGCGTCTCTCTTTGATGAGTTTCCATCTGTTCTTTCTTCTCTTGTCTTTCTCGAGAAAGCAACACAGACCCGATGCTTAGTAAACACAAGAGTCCCTCATATCCTCCCTCACCCAATTTCATCCTAAAGCATCTTTGCCTCACAGGGCTCAAAGATTGGAAAGATAAGGGTGTGACATGATCTACTATAAGAGCTGAGTAGGGTTGGGTGATCATGGATTGTCTCACCTCTGGATGAGCAAAGATCACTTCATTACACGAAGAGAATCCGTGGATCATCCATCTTCCTCTGTTGCATCTGAATGAGACAAGGTTTTTTGATCTTGGCAAACTTTTAAGATGCGTGGGCTTCGGAATTTTCCAGAGAGCCATGGGAATTCTGGAAATTGAAGTCCACAGGTTGTTAGCGTTGCCAAGCTTGAGAAATCCAGGGGTGAAGTGCTGCAGGAATCTGTACAGGTTACCCTCGACGTACAGCTGTTTATTTAGTGACCGTTGGAAGTTACAACAGCAATAAAAATAGTGACTTTATTACTACTTTTCATACTTAACGTCCGTTGCAGCATTCCCAGGGTCATGTGTTCAAAATTCAGATCCTTGGAAACTGAGTCCCATTATGATGATTGCAGCGTTCTGGGGTCACATGACTTTCTGATGAGCAGAGCCAATGGGAAAGCCAGATACACGAAACCATGTTACTACCATGTTTCCCCCCAAAATAAGACCTATCCCAAAAATAAGACCTAGCATGTTTTCTCTGTGTGTGTCCAAAATAAGCCCTACTTAAGTGCATTTGCAGCAGGCCACCGACCCATTCCGTCTGGTTGCTCGCAGTGCCACTGACACGAGGTGATGCGAGGAGAGTGGAGCTGCCCCACGCACACATTGGCTTACCTCAGGGCCCCCACAGCCAGCCATCTACGTCCCGACATCTGCCTCATGTTGTCAGTACCAGCAGCCATGTGCAGCTGCAGCCCACGTGGCTGCTGGCCCACGTTTGCTTCCCTACAGCCACAACGGAGCAGGAGGCCAAGCAATGTGCCGATGCCACGGCCATGAGGCAAGGCATGGGGGAGAGCTGCCTCCATGCGCCTCGCATCAGCTTACCTCAGGGCCCCTGCAGCCAGGCCATCCACGCCGCGACAACTGCCTCATCTTGCCGCCGCGGCTCCAGCAACCCCATCCAGCAAGACCCCACATGGCCGCCGGCCCACTTCTTTTGCTTGCTCATGCCTGCACCAGAGCAGGAAACTGAGCGACATTGCCGCAGACACTAATTTACCTCAGGGAGCCTGCAATGAAATCAAGTTTGACACCCCTGATTTAATGGTAGATTTAAAGAGAATTATATTTTGACAACCTCACCCCGTCCCCAAACAAAATGATTGAAAAAAGAAAGAGCTATTTCATCGGGTTCAAGAAAGCAATTCTGAAGGACTCTCGGGGCAAGTATCTTAATGGCTTTTTGCAAACAGAAGAAGTTGGATCTCCATATGGTCCGAAAATGGCGAGCCGAGTGCGATAACCTCTGGCAACAGGTGTGCGGGGGAAATGCTAAGTGTGGATCAGGTTGGCAAGCATTATTGCCTGAACTGGAAGACAACATCTGCGAATGGATTACCGACAGGAGAGCAAAGGCTTTGGTTGTGCGCAGGGCAGATATCCAAGCATTTGCCCTTGCCATGACACCACACTTAGAAATATGCCCAGAAGAATTCAGAGCATTGCAACACGGGCTGGATGGCTTCCTTCAGCGATAGGAACTGTCTCTTAAGTGGATTGACAACCCTACTCACGCTGGAAGATGCCAAACTGGCGAAACAGGCACTCACATTGAAGTCCTTTGTTGATGGCCTCGACTTTTCCAAAACACCAACTCCTCCACCATGATTGCCATGAGTGAAACGGCAGTGTTTGTGGGCCAAGTGTCTCAAAAGACAATTGATGGGACAGGGGTCTACGTTCCCTGCATGTGTTACCGGCATTTTGGCAATTCGTCTGTATGGAAAGGAAGCCCCACCTCTTAATCATCACCAAGGGCAAGAAAGATAAGATTGAGCATGTTTCTGGCATTTACATTCTTGAAACCGAAAAAGCCTGGTGCACATAAGAAGTTATACCGAAGTGGGTCGGTTTAAATGCTGCCACTTGTTGCGCGTGGTGAGCAAAGAGGTTTGTTGGTGTGGGATTCAGCCAGCGCCAGACATTTCACTGCTAATCAGAGTTGGAAGGGCTCTTGTAGGCCATCTAGTCCAACCCCCCCTTCTAAGCAGGAGACCCTACATCATTTGTGACAGATGGCAGTCCAGTCTCTTCTTGAAAGTCTCAGGTGATGATGCTCCCACAACTTCCGAAGGCAACTTCTGTTCCATGGATTGATGGTTCTCCCTGTCGGAAAGTTTCTCCTTATTTCTAGGTTGAATCTCTCTCCTTGTTCAGTTTCCATCCATTATTCCTTGTCTGGCCTTCGGGGGGGCTTTAGAAAACAGCTTGACCCCCTCCTCCTCCTCTCTGTGGTATGAAGGAGTTCCTTGCAGAGAGAAGAAGAGATCAAATAATGAACCCTGCAGGAATGACAGCCCATCTCCAGGCTCTTGATATCGCGATAAACAAGCCATTCAAGGACCATTTGCACATGGAAATCAATGACTACATGGGACACAGAATGGAGAGAAATCAGCGTGGAAACTTTGTGAAGCCTAGCCTGCCAGAGGTCGTGACGTGGGTGAAGAATTCATGGGATAAAATCATGGACACCTGTGTTGCCAGTGCGCTACGAGCTGACTACACGGACAAGAGGGCCTCATTACAGGAGACTTCTGTTGCTAGACATGAGAGTGGGGCCAATGGTTTTACTGGAAATGGAATTGCAAAAAATTCAGGCTGAAGTTCAGGTTTTGGAGGGTTATATGACAATGTTCCAGAAGAAGATGACATGACTGTATTTGAATAAATGTAGATTGTTGTACATCAGCATTGTGGTTGCCCTGTGGTTTTTTTTTTGGGGGGGGGAGGGGGGCTAAAGTTAGGCATTGTGGATTAGGGTGAGGCATGGATGGCCTGGCTGCTGGGTCCCTGAGGTAAACTGGTGTGGGGCCGCTCCACACATCCCTGCCTCATCTCGTGACTCGGCCTCCTACTCTGCTGCTGCGCTGGTGCCAGCAGTAGTGGACTGGCAGCCCACGGAGTCTTGCTGGATGGGATTGCTGGAGTCACCACCGTGAGGCAAGGAAGGTGTCGGGGCCATGGATGGTCTGGTTGCGGGGGCCCTGAGGTAAGCTGGTGCGGGGAGCGTGGGCAGCTTCTCTGTCCTCACCTTGTGGAAGCAGCACTCAAAACAAATAAAACATCTCCCCAAATAAGCCCTAGTGCTTATTTCGGAGCCCAAATGAAAATAAGGCCAAGTCTTATTTTGGGGGAAACACAGGTAACTTAACAACTGCAGTGACTTATTTAGCAACTGTGGCAAGAAAAGTTGTGAAATCAGGCAAAATTCACTTCACAAATGTCTCACTTACCCATAGAAATTTGGGGCTCAGTTGTGGTCGTAAGTTGAGGAATGCCTGTAGTGGATAGATCATTTGAACTAGATCTGGTCCCCAATAAGTTTTCCTAATTCAGCAGCCCACTCCAGCTTTTCCAGTGTCCAAAAGGCAGGCACTTCACATGATTATAGCAATCTCTGAGATCTATTCATGCAGGCAGCATATAATTTCCCAAATAAGTCAACAGACCACTCATTTCTAGCCTATATATTGCTAGACTCTAAGCTTGAGAATGTGAAGGTCAATCCAAGTTATCATTTTCTTTTAACCTCTGTTTTCGGTTTTGTTCTTTCAGGGCTTTAGAAGCATAGTAATCTTCAATTATTTTGTCATTAGAAAATGAAGAATAGATCCCAGCTACCGTTGAATAGGAGGGAGACCAGAAATGAGGAGTCAGTTTAGTGCAGAGGTTAAAGTAGTAGCTAAGAAACCAGGAGACAGAGAGTTCTAGTCCTGCTTTAGGCATGAAAAGTGGCTGGGTGACTTTGGGCCACCCTAATCCCTTCAGTCCTTCCAAGGTCGGTAAAATGAGGACCCAGATTGTTGGGGGCCATATGCTGACTCTGCAAACTGCTTCGAGAGGTCTGTAGAGCTCTGTGTATATCACTGCTATTGCTATCACCATTTTTAACCTTCCCAGACAGCTTCCAACAAGCAAGGTCAATGGAAGAAGCCAGGTTCACTTAACAACCGTGGGATTCACTAAATGATTGCAGTGATCCACTTAACGACTGTGGTAAAAAGATGGTAAAATAAGGCCAAAACTTGTTAAGGTTTTAGGATTTAACAGCTGACCAGCAGTGAAGCTGACCAGTTGTGGCTGATGCAATAAGAATGAATCAGCCTAGCACGGGTGTTTCCCTTTAAGACTGGGGATGGGTTCTACCCCTTTAAGAGGTGTTTATATAAAGGCAGCCATTAGAGGACGTGTTCTCTCTCCTTGTGTCTGGTAGTCATTGCAGAAGTTCTCCGTGTAGAGTTAAGAAGAAAGATTGCTTGTAAGGTATTTGGCCTACCACGTATATGTCTGTATATAACCGTTGTATATAAACCACTGTTAAATGTCTAACTCTCTATGTGCTGTGTTTTTCTCCTGGCTTGTCTCATAATGGTAGTCACGCTGCCAAATGCTCTGACAAAAAACTCTTTGCAATAGCAGTAGCACTTAGACTTAGATACCACTTCACAGTGCTTTAAACCCACCTCTAAGTGGTTTACAGAGTCAGTCTCTGTCCCCCAACAATCCGGGTCCTCATTTTACCCACCCCGGAAGGACGGAAGGCTGAGTTGACCTTGATCCCATCATGATTGAACTCCTAGCTGTGGACAAAGTCCATGTGCAATCCTGCATTCTAACGATTCTGCTATTGCGGCTCTTAGCATCTGCATTGCTTAGCAGTGGACTTTGGGGTGGGATGGGGAGGTGGCCGTAAGTCAAGGACTACCCCTAAAAGTCTGGCCTTTGTTGAAACCCACTTTTCTCGATCCCCCGCAGGAGAATGCCGGCCGAAGGTGCGCAACTCCAAAGCCAAAGGGGAAAGGAAGAAGAAACAGCAGCTGCCGTTGCACGAACTCCTTCCTCCCCTGCTCCTGCCCCAGCCCTACCTGCCAAAGGATGAGAAGCTGCAGCCCAGCCCTCTGGCGGGAGAAAGGTCCATGGAGGCCAAGAACCTGGCCGAGGACAGCCAGCTCCCCATGCCCGACCTCAGTGCCCTCTTTTCCGAAAGTGCCGCCGAAGAGGACGACGCCAAACAACGGCCCATCATCCCCATGCTCTATGTGGTGCCCCAGTGCAAGAAAGCCCCCGCGGAGAAGAAGCGCCTGACCTGCCAGGAAGTCTTTGAGCGGTTTGTGAAGAAGGACCAGATGGTCCCCTTGGAGCTGGACAGGAAAGACGACGACAGCGTCAAGGCAGAGAGTGTGGAGGGGCCGGCCGAGCCCAGTAAATTGCAGGTAAGCCAGCCATGTGAAGAACAGAGTTGGAAGTGGCCTTGGTGGGGAGGGTCTTTTAGTCCAGTCCCGGAGACCCTAGGAGACCCTAGACCAGCATCGATAAATGTCCATGGAGATTCTCAAGTCATCCAGGTCCTAATTGTCCCAAAGGTGCTTTTTCAAGAGACAGCTGGACTTTCTGGGGGTTTTCCTTGGAAAAGACGTTTCGCTTCTCATTCGAGAAGCTTCTTCAGCTCAGAGCTGAAGGAGCCTTCTGGGTTGAGAAGCGAAACATCTTTTCCAAGGAAAACCAGAAAGTCCAGTTGCTTCTTGAAAAAACACCTTAGGGACGTTATAAACAAATGGCTGTCCAATCTCTTCTTTAAAACTTCCAGTGTTGGAGCATTCACAGCTTCCGGAGGCAAGTTGTTCCACTGGTTAATTGTTCTCAATTAGGTTTCCATGCATTCCTTCTTGTCCTGCCTTCAGGGGCTCTGGAGAACAGCTTGATCCTCTCTTCTTTGGGGCAGTCCTTTAGATATTGGACATGATAGCAGTCTTCCAATATCTCAGGGGTTGCCCCAAAGAAGAGGGGGTCAGGCTATTCTCCAAAGCACCTGAGGGCAGGACAAGAAGCAATAAGGATGGAAACTCATCCAGGAGAGAGAAGCAACCGAGAACTAGGGATAAATTTCCTGACAGTTAGAACAATAATCAGTGGAACAACTTGCCTCCAGAAGGTGTGGATGCTCCAACACTGGAGGCTTTTAAGAAGAGATTGGACAGCCATTTGTACTGAAATGGTATAGGGTCTCCTGCCTGAGAAGGGGGTTGGAGTAGAAGACCTCCAAGGTCCCTTCCAAGTCTATTCTATTCTGTTAACTCAGACCTAGTGAAAAGAAACTTGCTAATCTTCCTTTCTGAGTTAAATTGTTTCTATGCATATTTTTCTCATTGTTTCCTTCTTTTGTTAAAACTCAGAAACGAAACAAGGTTTGGTTTCAGGTGGAAAAGGCCGTGTATTTTTAATGCACAGTTTGAAACAGTAGCATGGCTATCTGGTCACTATTCCTGTTTTAGATCTCTGATGTCTACCTTTTTCTGTAATCTCTGAGATGTTAAGACCTTGCTGAATTTATTGCCTAGAAATTGTCACCTGGGCTTCTGTTCCAAAGTACTTCAAAGAGCTGGCTAGCTTTTTCTTCCACCCTAGTGTATTATTCTCTTCTTCCTTTCTCTGCTTGTTTCATACTCATCTCCCCTGCCCTTAGAGCTGTAGAAGAGATAAATGTAGTATTTGTTGAACGTGCAGTTTGCGGCTGGGCTGGCAATTGGGCAGGATGAACACAAAAAGAAATGTGTTTCTCCGGCTTAGCGCTTTGGGTGCTTTGATAGCAGTTTGGGGGGAGGGAAACATTCTCTAGCAGTATTTTTTGGATTATTTTTTTAAAAAAGAAGAATACTATGGAAATCTTATTGGTAGATGTCTGGTATGGATTGCATGTTTTGTTAGTCCGTGGTGTTGTATGGTGTGAACACAGCCTCACCCTTTCCCAGACCACGCTCTACAGTTTTCTGTAGAGTTTTCTCTGCCTCCCTTGGCAGAGTGAAATGTTGCAAATTAAAACATTCCTGTGATGACCCAGGGCGTGACACAAAGGCAACTCAGGCAGAGAATAAGTATGGGTCCCTTTATTAACTCCAACTTTGCCCCCAATGTTCCAGTTACCTTCCGGTCTGGAGAAAAACTCTCCCAGGACCCTGCAACAGCTTTTGGCTGCAGATATCCCAATCTAAACATTGTAAACAGAAAACTTTAAATTATAAATCCAACAAGGCAAAATAAGGTAATAAATCCAGAAGGGCAAGATAAGGAGTTCCAGAAGTGAAGTAACATGGTAGTAAATCATTCCAGTTAGGAAGAGGCCAGGATCTCAGATAACAGCAGTCAACACTAGATAAACTCAGTTTGTTCCCAGCAAACGCAGCTCCCATCTGCCTCTCCTTTAAACTCCATCCCCAGGTGTGCCTTGTGAAGAGAATCAGGGCCCCTTCCTCCCTCGTAAGCCATGCAACCCACATTGCTCTCTTCTCCGCTCTTCCCTGCATGCCCTGGGATGAAGAGGGGGTGGGCCTGGGTCTTCCTCTGAACCTCTCTCCCTTGTTCTACCTCTCCCCTGCTCTGCCCAGCCTGACTTTGCGCTTCCCCAGTTTCCTCCACAGCCAATGGAGCTACTCTCCCGCTCTCTGTCAGCTGTTCGTCTTCATGACAATTCCTCTCCCTTCCTGGTGCCTTTTTTTCCTAAGCAAGAGGGCTTACAATTTTCCCATTGGTTTGTCCTTATAGTGCCGCCTTCTGCTACGGGTTTCAAATCTGTGGATAGATTTGAACCTGTTTTGAAGGTTGGTTTTTTCAGGCACCGCACCCCAACCTCGTTCTTCAGAAATGCAGCTCCATGGGTGACGGTTTTACGAATGCTGGACCTCCTTTCAATGCAGAGCAATTAACCGCTTGGTGCCTCCTCTCCTAAAATGTTTATTATTCTGAAAACGCATCCCCTCACTCACGGCTAGACCTTGTCCTGAGAATGCTACAGTCACTTGCCAATCCAGCCGTGAGGTTTAAGAAATCGCCTTGGATGACAGGATAGACTGGATTGGTTAAAGGACATGGCTTGTTTGTGACAGTGTGTGAAATAATTCTCCCCTGGTTTGTAAGCTGGGTCACTTTCCTTCTGAGTTATGAAGTGAAACAGACGGAAAAAGACCAGAAGGGGAATGTCCATCCATCCATCCATCCCAGCACAGAAAAAATGATTGCAGAAAAAGACCTTGTGGCCCACCGAGTTTGCTCTTTGAGTTGATTTCTTTTTGTTTGTTTGTGTATTTATTTAAATTATTATTTTAACAATGTATTCATTTTTATTGTATTAATTTTCATTTTTGCCAGGTGATGGACACCTGTGTCTCTCAAGCATGTTTAACCTCAGTTACTGTTGAACTCAATTACTCCATTCACCCATTCAACTAAACACAGGGAACTGATGGCAGAGCAAGACCTTAGTGGCCCATCAAGTCTGTTCTTTGAGTTAGTTTTTTGTTTTATTTTTAATTTATTTATTTTTATTTTTATTTTATTTTTTTATTCTCGTTTTTTGACGGATGATGGGCATAAGTTTATCCTAAGCATGTTTAAACTCAGGGGTGGGATTCTGCCAGTTTGGCCCAGTTTGGATGAACTGGTAGCTCCGAGGATCGGCTGTTGCGCCCACCCGCCAGCCCCGGCTCTAGCCTGTGCTGTATATCCTGGTTTTCAAGCTCAGCTGATTCATGTGGCACTCTGCCGATTGCCCTGCCTCCGCTGTGTAACGCAGAGAGATTGCTTGGAGAAGGTCAGTAGCAAACACTCTGCACACTCACCGAACTGGTTGTGACACCGGTTGAATCGCACCCCTGTTTAAACTCAGTTACTCCACCCACCCATCCATTCAGAGTCCTGTGACCATAAGATGGGGGCCATACCCACCTAATAAATACATTAAATAAAACTCCATTCACCCATTCAATCTATACAGCCACCTAGCTTGAATTCTTCAGTGTCACCTTGAAACAAAGCGCACAAAACGATGGCTGCATTCCCTATCAGTGACTGCTCACTACAGGGCTGATATGGAGCCTCTCCATCACAGTCATACGACAGGAGGGTCATAAAGCAGGTAGGTCACATAACCCAAGAGTCCCCAATCCCCAGGCTGGGGACCATTATTGGTTCACAGCCTCTTAAGAACCGGGCCGCACAGCTGAAGGTGCGCTGCAGGCAACCGAAAACTGCACATGCGCAAGATCTAGGTTGCGCACTCTTCCTCCCTGTCGTCCCCCCCCTTCTCCTCCGCCAAAATATTCGGGACCACTGACATAACCAACCCAATTTAGTGACCTTTTCCCCCCACGGTCATTAAGCCCATTGTTCACTGTGGCACAGTTTTGCCCCCAAAAAAGGGAACAAACGTTTGCTCTTTGGCATAAAATGCAATCGTGTGACTGGGGGACACTACCAACGGTCAAGTCTGGCCACGTGACCACAGGGGAGCGACCGTCAGAACTCTCCACCACCACCCCCTTTTTTTTTTTTTTTGCAATGAGTCCAAACTTGGAAGAATCGTAAAGCAGATTAGCTGAGAATTATGGGGAAAGGCAGCCTCTACGTCTCTGAAAGGCACCCAGCGCGGAGAGCCACTGGACATGAGACTTAATTTTGTCACATTTAAAAGTCACTTTCCACTGCAATGTGATAAGTTCTTAACAGCTCGCTGGGCAGGTTCTTTCTCTGTGTCCTTCTCCATCCAAGTCTTGTTTTTGTCTTTTTGTGTTGGCGGTCCTACTTGCAAATAACTCAGTCCCACCTGTCAGTGACTCAGTTGCCCCCACAGACACTCAGAGAGACAAGAGAGTGGCTTCGGGGTAACGTGTGTGTAATATTCCTTCTCTTACAAGCCTTCAGAACCCCTTCATACCCACTGAAGCCTTACTACTCTGTAAACGTTTTGGAGATTCTCCGTCATCCAGGTCATGGTTGTCACAAAGGTGCTTTTTCAAGAGGCAACTTAATTTTCTTGTTTTTCCTTTGAAGACGTTTCGCTTCTCATCCCAGAAGCTTCTTCAGCTCTGACTGGATGGTGGGGAATGGAAGGGTTTATGCTCCTCGCAGACAGCTGGTCATTTGCATCCTTGGGTCGTTGAGGCCACTTGGAGATTTGTGTCCTCAGGGTCACCTGAGTGATGTAAATGGGCGCGAAGCCTTCTTGGAACTACTGAAAGGACTGCTGTAGACTGGAGAGAGATGATGTTGTATCCCTCCCGCTCACTTGAGAAAGGGCTGGTCAACTTTGACGTAGATGGTCTCTTTCACCCCTCTTTCAAACCAGCAGTCCTCAGAGTGGCCTATGGCTTTTAAATGCAGATGGACTGCTGAATCGTGTCCTGATGAGTTTGTTCTTCTGTGTTGTGCCATGTGCTTATGAAGTGGTTGTTTCATTTCCCCAATGTACAGATCTGCGCATGGCTCATGTGCAAATGACCAGCTGCCTGCAGGGAGTATAAAAAAAGGAAGGGAGGGAGGGAGAGAGGAAGAAAATGGAAGGAAGGGAGGAAGGAAGGAAGGAAGATTACATGAATTAATTGGGCTGTACAAGAGGCTTGAAATACAATGCTAAAATTAAAAACTGATTATGAATTTACAGAGTAGAACTGGTGGCTTCTGAGATTATGAAACTGCAGTTATTGAAATAATGTCCAGAGAAAGAGACTGAGGGAGGGAGGGAGGGAGGAAAAGAAAGCAAAAAAAGGAAGGAGAAAGGGAAAGAAAAGAAAAGAAAAGAAAAGAAAAGAAAAGAAAAGAAAAGAAAGAAAGAAAGAAAGAAAGAAAGAAAGAAAGAAAGAAAGAAAGAAAGAAAGACACCTGACCTCTTTCCCACAGTATCTTTAGGCCAAGCATTGGACAGAGCGATCAAACACGCAAAACTTTGGAAAGAGTATAACTTGTGTCAGAGTTTAATAGCCACAATGTTAGAATAAAACTACCAGTAAATCTTAAGTCTTCAGACATAATAACCAGATGACCTATGATAGCAAAGAGCTTGGCTTGCCCAAGAAGAGAGTAGTTCCAGAGGTCACTGGAACAAGAGACACCAAAACAAGAAACCCAGACAAGTCTTTATAACCCAACCCTCTGCCTTCCAAAATTTGTTTTTGTATGTCTTGTGTTTCTTTCTGTCGCCAGCTGCACACTGTCTTCTTAGCCCTAGTAAGGTCCATCTAGACTGGTGCTGTTCATCCTTAGAAACCTTCCTGTGAACATTTCAGCATGCTGGCTGAGGAATTCTGTTAATTTATGGACTTTCAAACATTCTTAACTTTAGAAAAGAATATTTATAGCTCATGGTTGAACTCTGAGGGGTCCTTGATGCTCTCTGAACTTGGTGGTTTTCTTCCAGACATTTCATGACCAAAGTTGGTTGCATCATCAGTGTGGTAGTAGCACTGGCTATGTTCCCTAGTCACATCTACTGATGATATTACAACTAATTTTTAATTAACGACCACAATGGAGCTCAACATTTCCATTGCTAAGCAAGACAGTTGTTCAGTGAGTTTTTGCCCCATTTTATGACCTTTTCTTGCCACAGTTGTTCAAGTGAATCACTGCACTTGTAAAGTTAATGACACAGTTGTTAAGTGAATCTGGCTTGCCCGTTGACTTTGCTGGTCAGAAGATCGCAAAAGGGGAAGACTCTGGGACACGGCAACCATCAGTTCCAAAACATCTGAATTTTGATCACGTGACCACAGGGACGCTGCAGTGGTTGCAAGTGTGAAAAACAGTCATAACTTTCAGTGCTGTTGTAACTTCAAATGGTCCAATTCTTTGGTTTGAAGGTTTGATTTTAACTTTTGATACGTTAACTTAGTTGTAATTGTACACCGCCCAGAATTATCCTATGGTAAGATGGGCAGTCAATACATTTTATCAACAAATAAATTTGATAAATTAAAAAATAAGTACAGGTGTCAGCGTTCCAGCAACCCTCCATTCCGCCCAATAGCTCCAAGACAGACATCTGCTCAAAGGTTCCTTTTTATTTGGATAGTAAACTGGCACAACTGGGGAATCCCAAATCTGAAAGTTCCGGGCTTCCTTACAATAAGTAAAAACTACAAAATCCATCCCCCTGCACCCATCATCACATCACATGGCCCAATCACCATCCGTCCCAAGTTAAGACTTCCTCTCACTTAGGTGCAACACAATCTGACCTTGAATCAGAAAAAGAATGTTGTTTTGTCTAACTAGATATACTCCAATAAATTCCCCCCTCCCACTTTCCCAGGCTCCAAACGTGAAAGCGTGGGAGCATCTGATCTCAATATGACTTCCAAAGGTGGACAACAGGGCTACCTGTCAACCCCTGACGCTGGCCTGACCGAGTCCATTTTCTGGGCTTCAGTGTTGCCGCACTCTGGAGCTGAGGGGCTAGGGAAGGAGGGGGAATAGAGATAGATGGGTCTTGTAGCCCAAACAAAATACTTTCTCCTGGGAACCCAGGACATTCCCACAGGTGGTCAGAGAGAGGAAGAGTGAAATTACCAGGCCACTGGAAGACATAATGGTTGGACCATGTGACTGATCATTTGGGGAAGGGGGAAAACTTTTAAGTAGGTGAAAGCTGCGGGAATTGCTAGAGTCGGTTTTCACCAGTCTGTGCCAAGATGACATATCCAATAAAACAGTTCTTTGAGGAATATCACTGCCTCGGAATTCTATTTGCTATGGTTGTATCACTTGGAACCTTGACACGACCTGAACTTTGTAGTCTCATGAAACCCCTGCAAGAACCCCCCCCCCAAGTTCTGGAGAGCAACAAGGACCCCACTTTTGTCAACTTCGCTGAGGCTGAGCAACTACCGTTCTAGACTCCCATGTGGCGCGTTGGGCCGGCCAGTTATCGGGGGCAGGGGTCTCCCGCCCTGTGGCTCAGCTACGGGGAAAGCTCTTGTGTCACATTTTAGCGTTAAGTAATCCACCTTCCCCTGTTGCAGGCTGTCCTACGCTTGGACGATATCACCCTGTGGAGGATCCCTAAAAGGGAGAGGCGGGAGTTATTCAAGCGCGTTTGCGGCAAGCCAGCGAGGTACGCGGCGGCCCTGTTTCGACGGATGGTCCCCCCAGATGAGCTGCGGAGGTGGCGAAACGCCGTTAGCTATTACGGGGGCAGAGGGAAGCGTGCCCTGCCCCACAACCTGGTGTTCCGCTTGCGGCACCTCTTGTACAGGCAGTACTCGGACATTATGGCGGCCGACTGGAGAAAAATCCGGTTGAAAATCAACAAGATCCTGGGGGCTTGATGGGGGATCCCGGCCTTTGCTGCTGCACGGCTCTCCCCTAGGGATGTTGTTGTTTCTGGCAGGCTGGGCCAGAAACCTTCCCAAAAGATGAGACTGTGGCGACCTGTTGAAGTGTTCTGGGCCAAAGTTGGACTCTTTTTGTGTGTCTGTGGTTGTGCTGGTGGCCAGTGATGGGCACAGCAGGGGCCACCTGTTCCCTTGTCTGGCTGTGAAAAGTTGGGCCTTGCCAACCCAGCAATAAATGTTTTGTTTTTTTTAACGCATTGTCTTCCGACCAGTGTGATCCCTTCTTTATTTGCTCTTTTGATCTCCGGGGAGGAGATAATATGGCGTACCAAAATGCACAACAGACCAGGGTTTGGCCAGCATTGCCTCAAGGGGGCAAGTGGAATTAAGCTTTCTTGATGTTCTCACATATGCAAAAGGGAAAATGGTTCGCAGGAAATGCAGGTCGTCCTCAACTTACCACCACAATTGAGACCCAAATTTCTGTTGCTCCATGAAATAGTTATTAAGTGAGTTTTGCCATAGTTGTTAAGTGAATCTGGCTTTCTCATTGACTTTGCTTTGTCAGAAAGTTACAAAAGGCTGTTCCCAGGACCCTGCAACCGTCATAAATAAGAGTCAGGTGCCAAACGTCTGAATTTTCATCATGTAATCACAGCAATGCTACAGTGGTTGTAAGTGTGAAAAACAATCTTAAGTTTAAAAAAAATTCAAAGCTGTTGTAACTTTCAGAGAACCGTTGTAAGTCGAGGACTACTTGTATATCTCAAGCCCAGTGGTAATGTACAGATTTAAGTTATATACCATCCAGGTTCCAAGAACCGATGTATGCTCACTAAGAGAGCGATTTAACACGAGTAAACCATAAAAGGAGGGGGGGAAATATATATATTTTTCTGGATACAACTGAGAAGAAACCATGCTGGTGGGTTTATTTTTGGGATAATTCTGCAAAATAATGCAAATAAGACATTGAGATCTTTCTGGTACAAAATGGGGCACTTTGGAAAATGCTAAATATTGTACGTTCACTGCTCTAACAGTACTGCATCATTATTGCTAGGCAATCCTTTCTTTTGCTCTCTGACAAAGCATTTCTCACCTAATAATTGGTTGCATGGCTTTACACAGAGATGTCTTGCACTATATATATGTGAGCAGGTAGGTGTGTCACAGCTAAGCATTTGTCAGTTTTCCCTGAAAACAACTCAGGATTTGTAAGGTACCAAAAGAGGAGACAAAGAGATGCCTGGATTTGAACTGGAATCGGAGGGACCAGAAGCCTGGGAAATGGAAAGAAATCATGTCTTTGAATGGAAATGTTAAGGTGCTCTCATAAAAGGGTGGTTCTATGTCTTCATCCACACTGGGTTTTCCACAGATAGCCCTCGACTACAATTGAGCCCAAAATTTATGTTACTAAGTGAGAAATTTGTTAAGTGAGTTTTGCTCCATTTTACGACTTTTCTGGCTACATTTGTTAAACAAATCACTGCAGTTGTTAAATTAGCAACATGGCCGTTAAGCGAATCAGGCTTCCCTGTTGACTTGTCTTGTCAGAAGTTGGCAAAAGGGGATCACATGACTCGGGAGACATCGCACCCGTCATAAATATGTGTTGTGGCCACCAGCAGAACTGGCGACAGACTCAGACAGTGAGGCGGTTGGGGAGGAACCTGGGCCCGTCCTGGAGTCTGGGGAAGGCTCTGATGAGGGCTCTGCATCGGAGGCAGAGATGGGGCCAGGGCCATCCGACAGTTATCAGCTGCCTTCAGAGTCGGACATCAGTAGAGAAGAAGAACAGCTGGAGCCTGTTCCCAGTATGCACATGCACAGAGCTGCCAGAGGAAGGGAACAGTTAAGAAACAAGGGTTGGCTCAGGAGTAAAGCCACAGGTGGATGGTGAATGGCCCCTCCCATAGGGAGTAAAGAGGAGCAAAAGGGGAGAGGGGTTTGCAGGAGACAATTAGTTCAACTCATTAGAGTGAAGGTCTGTTTCTGACTTCTTGCCAAGTAATTGCTGCTACAGCGTGGTGTTTGGAAGATAGTGGTCTGGCAACTTTCCAAGCCTGACAAAGGTCTGCAAATAAAAGGGGTTTTGTTGGGACAAGGAGTTATGATTCTTGATTGTTAACAAATGTATCTTTTCTTTTATGTATACTGAGAGTGTTTACACCAAAACAAATTCCTTGTGTGTCCAATCATACCTGGCCAATAAGGAATTCTTTTCTATTCCATTCTTCATGATCTCGGGAAGCCGAGGTCAAAGCTGTATGAACCAATGGCCCAAGCACTGAATTTTGATCACGTGACCTCAGGGATGCTGCAACAGCCATAACTGAAAAAGTTCGTAAGTCGCTTTTTTCCATGCCACTTTAATTTTGAACGGTCACTAAGTGAACGGTTGTAAGTGGAGAAGCCACTGTGTTGCGGATCCACTCCTAGTAGAGAGAGAGAGGCACATTTGTAGGAAATGCTCTCATCTCCACATTGTGGTTTAGGGGCTGGAGGTATGTTTTTGCCACGTAAACAGTCCTTCTCATTGATAGCCGCGATGTATAATGACACTTCCCCAATATACAGTAGTCCTCGCTTTATGACCACAATCGAGCCCAACATTTCTGTTGCTGAGTGAGACAACTTGTTAAGTGAGTTTTGCCCCATTTTATTTCCCCTTTCTTGCCACAGTTGTTAAGTGAATTACTTAACAGCGGAGCAGCTGTTAAGTTAGTAACATAGTTGTTAAGTGAACCTGAGCCCATTGCCAAAGACTCTGAAGCTTGATCATGTGATCATGGGGATGCTACAGTGGTCAGAAGCATGAAAAACGAACATTAAGTCATTTTGTTAGTGTCGTTCTAACGTTGAATGGTCTCTAAATGAAAAGTTGTAAGTCAAGGACTGTCTGTAGATCATTGGGGAAAGGAGGATGTGGCCTCTCCATTGCCTTAGATCAGGGCTGTCCAACCTTGGCAACTTTAAGACCTGTGGACTTCAACTCCCAGAATTCCGCAGGTCCAAGTAGTCTCATCTTACAGGAGGTAGAAAGTATGGGGCGGTCCCTGCCCTATGGAACTCCTTGCCCCATGAAGTGCTCTGACCCAAGCCTTGTTCAAATCAGAGTATGTATAAAAGCAAACCTTTTTAATGTGGAACTCTGTGCATTCCCAGCCAAGAGTCGTTCAAAACTAATTGTCCCAGATAAGAGCAAGCCCTTCTTTCAAGGTTGCAAAACGCTGCCAAGAATACCCCAAGCCAGAAGTTTCAAAAAACAAACCGGAGTAAACAAGGCTTCAACGAGAACTCTGAGTAGAAAGAGCTTCTTTGCTTCCTGCAAAGAAGCCAACCCCGAAGGCTGGCTTTTATCCCTTATGGGAGGGCCCATCACCTTCCAGCCTTACTCCAGAGTCGCCCGTGCTGCTTCAGCCGCTCTTTCCTTCAAGCAGCCCTGCATGCATGTGCACTGGGCACAGGGTCCTCAGGGTCCTCTTCGTCACTGCTGACAGACTCCACAACCTCCGAAGGCAGCATCCCATTCTCCGATAGTCCTGGCCCCATCCTTGCTTCTCACGCAGGCCCCTCCTCTGCGTCCTCACTGTCAGAGACCTCAGCCATCCACACCTGCTGCCAGCGAACCACAACATAAAGTTCAGCAGGGCTCCATCCTTTCATCCTTCCTGAAAGCTTGCTCTAACACAGGGGTCTCCAACCTTGGCCCCTGGAAGCCTGGCGGACTTCAACTCCCAGAATTCCACAGCCAGCTTTGCTGGCTGTGGAACTCTGGGAGTTGAAGTCCGCCAGGCTTCCAGGAGCCAAGGTTGGAGACCCCTGCTCTAACAGCTCGATCAATAAACCAGCAGACGTCTCATGACCTAACTAGATAACTTCATCAGAGCTAGAGTGGAGTGGAGTTTGCTCTCTGTTTGCATACTATGGCTTGTCCTGTCACCATTGGCAGGAGTGTGGTTTCCTTCTTGCTAGTTTCTTGATGAGGTGTGTACAATATTTGGTGGATGGGACTAGTATTATGCCCACCTTCTCTAACCTGGTACGACAGGTAGATTTTAGGGGAAGTTAATCCCTCAGATTGCCTGGTTCTGTGCCATCGAGGGCTTAAAGGTGATCATCAGCAGTTTGAAAAACACCCTGTATCTGTTAGGTTAGAATAACAGATAATCAGAGTTGGAAGGGACCTTGTAGGTCATCTAGTCCAACCCCCCCACCCAAGCGGGAGACCCTACACCATTTCTGACAAGTGGCAGTCCAATCTCTTCTTGAAGGTCTCAAGTGATGGTGCTCCCACAACTTCTGAAGGCAACTTCTGTTCCATTGGTTGATTGTTCTCACTGTCAGAAAGTTCCTCCTTATTTCCAGGTTAAATCTCTCCTTGTTCAGTTTCCATCCGTTATTTCTTGTCTGGTCTACAGGTGCTTTAGAAAACAGCTTGACCCTCTTCCTCCTCTCTGGGGGTGCTCTCCTGTCTCCCCTGGTCCTTCTCTTCCCTAGACTAGCCAGGCCCAGTTCCTGCAACCGTTCATTGTATGTTTTAACCTCCAGTCCCCACATCATCCTGGTTGCTCTTCTCTGCACTCTTTCCACAGTCTCAACATCTTTTTTGTAATGTGGTGACCAAAACTGGATGCAGGACTCTAGGTGTGGCCTTACTAAGGCTTTATAGAGTGGTATTAGTACCTCCCTTGATCTCGATTGTATCCCTCTGTTAATACAATTTAGGATTGCATTGGCTTTTTTGGCTGCCGCTGCACACAGCTGGCTCCTATTTAGCTGGTTGTCCACTAAGACGCCAAGATCCCTCTCCCAGTTCCTGCTATGGAGCCTGGTTTCACCCAGTTTATATGTGTACTTTGGGTTTTTCTTGCCTAAGTGTAGGACTTTTACTTTTCTCTACATTAAATTTCATTTTGTTAGAAAGGGCCCAGTGTTCTAGTCTGTCAAGATCCCTCTGGATCTTGAGCCTTCCTTCTTGGGTGTTAGCTATTCCTGCCATAACTTTAATTGGGCAAGATTCTGTCTATAGGTAGCCCTCGACTTACAACGGTTCATTTGGTGACCGTTCCAAAGTTACAATGGCACTGAAAAAAAAAGTGACTTAGGACCATTTTTCACACTTAACAACCCTTGCAGCATCCCCCCCCCCCCCAGTCACATGATCAAAATTAAGTCCCTAGGTCAGGGGTCTCCAACCTTGGCTCCTGGAAGCCTGGCGGACTTCAACTCCCAGAGTTCCACAGCCAGCAAAGCTGGCTGTGGAATTCTGGGAGTTGAAGTCCGCCAGGCTTCCAGGAGCCAAGGTTGGAGACCCCTGTTCTAGGGGGAGGAAAAAAATTTTGCAACAACCAAACTTCAGAAAACAGCAAGAACTCTGTCCACAGTTCAGTCCTGAGCTACAAATATTTTCTGGTATGGATAAGTATCTGTGGCTGAAATGGTAGCATCAGGAGGATAAGCAGACCAGAAAAGGTTGAACAACAGCAACAACAACAACAATAACAGCAACAACAATAATAATAAAGCATTGAAGGTTCAACCTTGGACCTTTTCCTCTTTACACCACGACGGGTCCCAGCATTTCTGTTCCTAACTGAAACATTTGTCAAGTGAGTTTTGCCCCCATTTTAATGACCTTTCTTGCAACCAGTTGCTAAGTACAGGGGTCTCCAACCTTAGCAAAGCTGGCTGAGGGACTCTGGGAGTTGAAGTCCACAAGACTTAAAGTTGCCAAGGTTGGAGACCCCCGGTTAAGTTAGTAGCACGGTGGTTCAGAAAACCAGGTCTCCCCCTTGGACTCTGCTTGTCAGAAGGTTGCAAAAGGAGATCACGTGACCTCTGGACACTGCGACCGTCGTAAATATGAATCAGTCACCAAGCTTCTGGATTTTGATCAGGTGACCATCAGGATGCTGCAAAAACGGTGTGAAAGACGATCGTAAGTTGTTGGTTTTTTAGAGACCGTTGAAACTTCAAACGGTCTCTTAAATGATGTGGTAAGTCAAGGACTGCCTGTATTGTTCACGTTGTAAGGTATGCAAAATAATGTGCTCTCTCTCTCTCTTTTTTTTTTCTATTTTCCTTCTTTTCTTTTTTTCTTTTTCTTTTTGTTGGCCTTTTTCTCTTCCAGACGACTTCTACTTTCTCGAAACTCAAAATGGAGATCAAGAAAAGCCGCCGTCACCCTCTGGGGAAGCCGCCCACCCGCTCCCCGTTGTCGGTGGTGAAGCAAGAAGCCTCCAGCGATGAAGGTGAGTCCAAAAAGAGAAAAACGAGGCCTGCTTGTGAACAGACCAGGGTTTAGTCATTCCTCCAGATTGCCCTGGGCAACAGAGCTGCAAATGGGCTGGAAGAAGAATGATTCTTCAATCCTCTTTTGCCAAGAGGCTCCAACCTTTGCTGGCTGTGGAGGAACCACGGTTAGCCTCAAAGACCACCTGGGCAGGTTTTGAAAAGATGACACCTTCTCATCTTTTTATTTTTTAATGGCTGTTTCTTGAACCAAACAGGAAGTAATCCAAAAGAGGGTAACCGTATTAAGTTGCTCAATTTCACAAGAAAGCCACAAACTTCTCTTTTTATATTCCACACTTGGACTACTACATCCACTTTTGGTCACCACAATACAAAAAAGAAATTCAAAACTCTAGAAAGAGTGCAGAGAAGAGCAACCAAGGTGATGAGGGGACTGGAGGCTAAAACATATAAAGCACAGTTGCTGGAATTGGGTACGTCTGGTTTAATGAAGAGAAGGACTAGGGGTGACATGACAACAGTCTTCCAATATTTGAGGGGCTGCCCCAAAGGGGGAGTCAAGCTATTCTCCAAAGCCCCTGAAGGCAGGACAAGAAGCAATGGAGGGAAACTGATCCAAGATGTCTTCTAACTGTATTAAGAGCCATGGTGTGGCTCTAACCATGGTGTGGTTAGAGTGCAGTACTGCAGGCTGCTTCTGCTGACTGCCAGCTGCCTCCAATTTGGCAGTTCAAATCTCTCCAGGCTCAAGGTTGACTCAGCCTTCCATCCTTCCAAGGTGGGCAAAACGAGGACCCCGATTGCTGAGGGGCAAGAGGCTGACGCTGTAAACCGCTTAGAGGGGGCTGTAAAAGCACCGTAAAGCAGTATATAAATACAAGTGCTGTTGCTGTCATTCTGTTCTGCTCTGAGCCCCCTTTAGGAATCAGGGAAAGAAACTCAAGTGGTATCTGCAGGAAGCCCATAAAAGCCCAGATTTCCGTATTTGATGTTCACCATTTCAGCTTCTTCGGGGAGATGTGAACTTCCTCTCCTCTTGGCCCCCTCTTGTCTTTCAGAAACTCCCCTCTTCAGCAGTGAGGAGGACGCCGGGGATCCGGAGCCCCTGAAGTCTTTACTTTCCCTCCAGTGGAAAAACAAAGCGCCCAACTTTGCAGCCGAAAGGCGATTCAACGCTGCCGCTGCCCTGAGGGAGCCCTACTGTGCCATCTGCACTCTCTTCTACCCCTATAACCAGGTAATGGCGCAGCTGCTCCAGGAGGGGCAAAGGGATACAGAGGGGGTCCTCGACTTACAACTGTCTGTTTAGCGACCATTCAAAATTGCGGTGGTGCTGTTAATTCTCACTTAGCCATCGTCGCAGCGTCCCCACAGTCCTGTGATCAAAATTTGAGCGCCCAGAAACCGGCGCATGTTTACAATTTTATGGGGCGTTGGCGCAGGTAAGGATGCTTTGATCTCTTTAACAGCAAGAGTGTTTTCTTCTGCAATGGCCGTCTGGGGAATTCTGAGAATTGAAGTCCAGTAGTCTGGGCAGTAGTCTGAGGTGGGAAATGGTGGGGGGTTGATTTTATGGGAGGGGCAGCCACACGATATTCGTGGCAACCCTTACGCAAGTGGGGCCATGCCCGACTGCAATGAGACTCACATGTGACGAAGCTCATGCGAATGGGAATGTCTGCGTTCCAGCAAACCGCCATTCCACCGAGACAGACATCTCTGAAAAGTTCCTTTTATTTGGATAGTAAACTGGCACAACTGTGGAATCGTGAATCTGAAAGTTCCGGGCTTCCTTACAATAAGTAAAAACTACAAAATCCATCCCCCTGCACCCATCATCACATCACATGGCCCAATCACCATCTGTCCCAAGTTAAGGCTTCCTTTCACTTAGGTGCAACACAACCTGACCTTGAATCAGAAAAAAAAGAATAATGTTATGTCTAACTAGAATTACTCCAATAAATTTCCCCCTCCGACTTTCCCAGGCTGAATTGTGGCAGTGTGGGAGCGTTGGATCTCAATAAGGCTTCCAAAGCTGATAGGGACCTTGAGTGCCCCTGACGACACTCGCACAAGTGGGGCCACGACCACCTGCAACGCTTGCGGTAACACTGCCGCAAGCGGGGACTATGCATGCACCTAGATGCGCGTTTCAGCTCGCCACTTGCTCAGCCTGATGGTGGTTAGGCCACAGCTGGGTAGTGGGCTGTGGCCCATCAGTTGCTCTAATTTGCTTTGCAGATTGGGCTTATCTTTCACTTTCACACACCCCATCTTTCTTAACAGTCCACTGAGTGCAGTTTGCGCACGAGTGGACATCCTCATCCTCCTCTATTATTATTATTGTTGTTATTCCATTTATTATCGGTTCTGTTGTTTTCTATGGATGAAATGTATCCATTGTTGTAACTCTTTGGCGTTCATTGGAGGTGTGTTGCTTGGAGCAGGGTAACCTATCCTGATTGATTTAGACTTTCCAATCAAGGTACGCACCCCCAGTGAACACCTAAGACAGGAAGCCCTTGTCTCACCACCATTATTCATCCCCACATCTCCATTGCTAAGCAAGGCCATTGCTAAGTGAGTTTTGCCCCATTTTACACACCCTTTCTTGCCACAGTTGTTAAAGGTAAAGTCACTGAAGCTGTTAACGTAGTAAACCCAGTTGTTAAGTGACTCTGGACTTTCCTTATCAGAAGGTCACAAAGGGGGATCCTGGGACCCTGCCACTGTCATGCCAGTTGCCAAGCATCCAAATTTTGATCCCATGTCCATGAGGATGCTGCAGCAGTCGTCAGTGTGAAAAACAGTGATCAGTCACTTTTTTCAGTGCTGTTATCATTTTTGAATCATCACTAAGAGAATACAGGTAGTTACTCCATTTCCCATTGACTCTGCTTGTCAGAAGGTCACAAAAGGTAATACCTGACCCCGGGATGCTGCAACTGTCATAAAGGTGAGTCAGTTCATAAGCCTCCGAACGTAAATCACATGACCATGGGGATGCAGCAAAGGTCATCCATGTGAAAAATGGTCCTAAGTGACTTTTTTCAGCGCCATTGTAACTTTGAAAGGTCACTAAACGAACGTATAAGTTGAGGGCGACTTGTAGTTGTAAGTCAAGGACTACTTGTATGTAACTTTTAAGCTATAGGGGGAAAAGTATGGCATGTGATGAATAGAATAATAACAAATATCCATGGATATCCACATTTTTATGCCTCCTTAGCAGTGCTCCAGGTGACTGTGTGCGTGTTCTGACCTAGGCTTCCCCAAGATCACAAAGCAGACTCCTCGTCCCAATAAAACCCCTTTTATTTAGACTAAAGTGAATTCCTCTCCAGCAAAGTCCCGGCCAACAGTCTTTTCAAGAGATTTCACAACTACAGGCCCTTATCAAGCTTGGAGACCTGCCAGGCTGATATCCTCCAAACGCTACTCGGCAGCAGCTATTACTTAGCACGAACAGATCTTCACCCTAAGGAATTGAACTAATTGTCTCCTGCAAACGCTACCCCCCTTTTGCTCCTCTGTATTCCTTGTGGAAGGGGCCATTCACCATCCACCTGAGCCTTTACTCCTGAGTCGATCCTTGTTCCTTAGTGTTTCCTTCTTCTGGCAGCTCTGCACATGTGCACACTGGGAACAGGCTCCAGCTGTTCTTCTGCCTCACTGATGTCTGACTCCGAAGGCAGCTGATAACTGTCGGACGGCCCTGGCCCCATCTCTGCCTCTGACACAGAGCCCTCATCAGAGCCTTCCCCGAACTCCAGGACCGGCCCAGGTTCCTCCCCAACCTCTTCATTGTCCGAGTCTACCACCAGCTCTGCTGGCTGCTGCAGGGCCACAACAGTGAGCTCATCAAGAGACTTGGATCTGTGGTTCATCTTTGGCCTCTCGGTTGGTTTTGCTAGCAGAAAACCGGTCTTCCTTTGGGGAAGGGAGTCGCTGACAAGACATGCCTGTATTTTTGGTGCTTGCAGTGTCTCGGGGTCACGTGGTCCCCTTCTGCAACCTTTCCCAGGATGTGGAAAACCAAAAGCAGCCAAACCCTTGTTTCAAACCATGTGTTAATGCAGTGCGCCCGATCGCTTCGCTCGCCTCAATCGTTCAGATCGGGGTTGTGCCCAAAGGGCAACTGGACTTTTGTTTTTCCTTGAAGACATTTCACTTCTCATCCGAAGCTTCCTCAGTTCTGGTGGAGGATGAAAGGATTTATATACCTGGTCGTTGGCACTTTTTCTGAGGGTCGTTGAGGCCACTTGGAGGTTCATCTGTGCCCTGAATAGAGAAGGCTGTTCAACTTTAATGTGGGTGGCCTTTGATCAGAGGACCCACTGGCTTGAAAGAGGGAGCAAAGAGGCTGTCCCCATTAAAACTGAACAGCCCTTTCTCAACAGAGGAGTGAGATACAATACCACCCATCTCCTGTCTACAACACAGTCCTTTCGGCAGTTCCAAGAAGGCGCCACACCCATTTCCACTACTCTGATGGCTCTGAGGACACAGATAAACCTCCAAGTAGCCTCAACGGCTCTCAGAAAGAGTACTAATGACCAGAGGACTGCAAAGAATGTAAATCCTTCCATCCTCCACCATTCAGTCTGAACCGAAGAAGCTTCTTGGAGGAGAAGCGAAACGTCTTCAAGGAAAAACAAAGTCCATTTGCATTTTGGGGGAAAGCACCTGTGAGATGATTGCTTTGTTCACGTCTGCCTAGATAAAAACACCTCTTGTTCTTTCAAGGTCATTCAGCCAAATCTCCCCATATTGGCAAGGTGAGCTTTTTTAAAATAAATAAATAAATTATTGGTTTTTAAAACAGACATGAACAAACAAAACATAAAAACATCAAGCCATCTTCCATATGTATACGTACAGTGTGCGTATACAGTTGGTTTACAAATTGTTTTGTGCTTCCATTTCGTAGTCTTCAATTACAGTTACATTGTATATAATCTCATATTTTCAATCAAAAATTAAATACCGTAGTATCATTATTAATCAATTTTTTGACTACGCTTTTATTCATTCATGTTTTACAAGATAATCACAATTTACTTAGTTTGTTTTATAACAGTTCATATTATCATCCCAAATCTATCCTAAAATCATTTTGTAGATATAAGAAAAAAGTACATCTTTATATATTTATTATTTTCTAAAAGTCTACATATTTCATTACTGTATTTTATTGTCCAACCATCCCAAATTTTATAAAATTGTTTATCCTCTTGTTTCCTAATTTCAAATGTCAATCTACTCATTTCAGCCCATTCCAAAATTTTCTTGAGCTTATCGGTGAGCTTTTGATGGCAATGTAGCTTTCCGGCATCTTGGCTTTCAGCAGATTTGACCATGAATAACTTCAGCCCCTTTCTAGTTCTGAGGTTGGCCAGAATGGTTGGCAATCGGAGCTATCCCAGAGCTGAACTCTATTAGGGTTTATGGCCCAAAACCAGCAGCTTGGACTTGGCAACGTATCGGCTATCTCTGCAGCCATTGGACTGTTGGCGTCATATTGCAGTCTTGGCTCTCAGCCATCCTAACCATTGTGTTGTTGTTGTTGTTGTTTAACACACTGCTGTTTCTCAGTTGCCTTCCAAAACAGTCCCAGGTAGAACGTTTCACAGTAGCCTAAATATGTGGCGATAAAGACACAAGTCCCTTTCATCCAGGTTTTACCATCCAGGAAGGACCGTAACCGGCGCATCAACCTGAGTTGGGTAAGCTCCCCCTTGGGCCTCAGCCTTGACCTCTACACCCAGCAGAAGCTCCAAAGACTTCCAAATTGTGGACCTCTTCTTTTTGAGGAAAGACAACCATGTCCAGAACAGTCATTGGGACACTTGGAAGTTCATCGGTGTCCTCAGTCACTTGAGCGGTGCAATTGAGTGTGGAGCCTTCTTGCAACCGCTGAAAGGACTACGTTGTGGAGGTATGCTTTCTGCAGGATGTTTTCTGCCTTGTGTCCCTTCACTGGTGAACGCAGGCGCAGGCTGTTGGGGATGAGTTTGTGTTCAAGAAGGCTGCACACCCATTTGCACCACTCAGGACACAGATGAAGTCGTTTCCTCAACGACTCTCTAAAAAAGGACGCAAATGACCAGCTGTCTGCAAGGAGTATCGATCCTTCCGTTCCCCACCCTCAGCCAGAGCTGAAGAAGCTTCTGGGATGAGAAGGGAAACATCTTCAAAGAAAAACCAGACAGTCCAGTTGCCCCTTGAAAAAAAGAAAAAGAAAGAAAGAAAGAAACACCACCTGTGGGTTGGAACCACCGTAAAATCTGGGGGATTCTCACGCAACCCCTCACCTACACAATCAGTGATTTCTCAGGGTTGATGCTAATGAGGTTCAAAAGAACGAAGAGTGCCTTAATCCTGGATCTGCATGGAGGGGGTGCATCAGAACGGCCTGAGCCACAACCGGGTCTGAATCCAGACTGGGAATGATGTAGATCTGTTTGGGCCTACTTTCATTGGGTCATGGATTTTTTTCTCTACTAAAGTTGGCCACCGCCATCTTTGAAAAGGGCTGACTTTCCAGTCCTGTTAACCAGCTAGGAAAGTGAGCTGGTCTATGGCAGGGGTCTCCAACCCTGGCAACTTTGAGACTTGTGGACTTCAACTCCTGGGATTTGAAGTCTACAAGTTTCAAAGTTGCCAGGGTTGGAGACCCCTGGTCTAGGGAGTTTCTCAAATCATTCAGGACATTGTTCTTCCAAAAGGCAACCAAGATCTTTCTTGGTTTCCTCCAAGAAGCTTCCTCAGTTGAATTCCGTTCTTCAGAACCGAGGAAGCTTCTTGGATGAGAAGCAAAATGTTTTCAAGGCAAAACAAAACAAAACAGGAAAATCCAGTTACCTTTGTGCGGGGGGTGCACCAGTTACGGTCCTTCCTGGAGGGTAACACCTCGATGAAAGGGACTTTTGTATCTTTATCGCCACATATTTAAGCTACTGTGAAACGTTCCACCTGGGACTGTTTTGGAAAGCAACTGAGACACAGCAGTGTGTGAAACACTTTTGCAAGAGGAAAGAAGGCTGTCACTCTCAGAGCTAAATCCCAGATGTCGAATCGTATTTGATTCAATCTGTAGACATTTGATTTAATGCAGTCCTAAAGACTGGATGAAACCCAAATAATTTGGACTCCAGTACGCTTCCCAGCTTGTTCTCCTTAACTAAAAACCAAACAAATTCAATCAAATCAGAATGGAGCTGGGAAGGACCTTGGAGATCTTCTAGTCCACCCCACCCCCCTTCTCAAGCAAGAGACTCTACTGTCCAATTTCTTTTTAAAAGCCTCCAGTAATGAAGCATCCACAATTTCTGGAGGCAGGCTGTTCCCCTGGTTCATTGTCCTCACTGTTAGGAAGTTTCTCCACAGTTCTAAGTTGCTTCTCTCCTTGATGAGTTTCCATCCATGGCTCCTTGTCCTGCCTTCTGGTGCTTTGGAGAATAATTTGACACCACCACCCCTCCTCTTTGTGGCAGCCCCTCAAATACTTTGTATAGTTTGCCAAGGATTTCCTCTTTTGTTCAGAAAAGAGAACAGATGCTCTCAGACTCCTTTTCGCTATAAAAGAGGTCCAGAGAATAAATGGCTACTCTAGAGCTCTCTACACTCGTGATGATGATGGTGGGATGCAACATTTCCTGCTCAGACCGAGGAAAGCTTCAAGGGCCACATATAATAACCGAGAGGAAATAATGCCCTTTATTGTTTGCAGAGAAAAAAATACTTCCCCCAATAGCAGTTTTCGCTTCTCTGGCGAGCCAAGAAAGTAAGAGGTCCCCTGCGATAATCATTTGGATAATGTGTTTTTCTGCTTCAAGGTCTCACCAGCGGAAAAGGAGACGGCCCCGCTGTCCGGGGCCGAAAGCCCTTCACTTCAGCCCCCTTTTAAGAACGGGCAGAAGACCAAGCCTCTGATCCCTGAAATGTGCTTCACCTCAAGCAGCGAGAACACGGAGCCCCTCCCGTCCAACTCTTACATCGGAGACGATGGGAACAGCTTGTTAATCTCCTGCACCAAGTGCTGCCTGCAAGTCCACGCCAGTAAGTGCCAGCTTCCAGATTCCGTGCTGTGGCCACTTTTTTCTGCCTCTCTTCTCTGGCCAAAAAAAAAAAAAGGCCTCTCCGTCGGATGGGATCCCCTCTTTAACAGAATAATAGAGTGGGGAGGGGAGCTTGGAGGTCTTCTAGTCCAACCCCCTGCTCAGGCAGGAGACCCTACATACCATTTTAGAGAAATAACAGAATAACAGAGTGAGTGTCGTGCCCCTGTTAGAATCTGACTCCGAGGAAGAGGAGGAACAGCAGACAAGGGAGTGGGAGTATGGCTCTGGAGGTTGTGGAGGAAACTGGGGAAGGGCACAGGCCTGCTGGGCAGTCAGAGAAAGACCCAGGCCCACCCCCTCTTCATCCTAGGGCACCGCAGGGAGGAGCGGATAAGGGAGAAACGTGAATGGCATGGTCTATGGGGGAGGAAAGGGCCCCGATCCCCTTCATAGGCTGCAGCTGTTTATAAGGACAAACCATGCATGGGCCAGTGCTGGAAGCAAAGCATGAAAATATTTCTAGTCTGTCAGTTCTTATATCTGAGTTCTGGTGTCCTTCCCAGTGTGTGTATTTCGATATCTGTGGACGTCTTCCAGCCCTTATCCTGCCTTGTCTCACTAATTGCTTCAGTGTGGTTTGTGTTGTTTTTTCTATTTATAATTTATATGTATTTTGAGTTTGAACGGAATTTCTTCCTTTTCTCCAGTCCATGATAATTGGACCTTTGAAGCCAAGGGGAAAGAATTAAAGGGACTTCACCTGCTTTTTGTGACTTTGTTGATTTTGTATCCCACCCTGGGTCACCACAGTGGGGAGGGACCTTGGAGGTCATCTGTGACCGTCATAAATACGAGTCAGTATTTGTCAAGCGTCTGAATGTAGATCACATGACCTTGGGATTTTGCTACAGAGGGCGTAAGTGTGTCACTTTTTTCAGTGCCGTTGTAACTTTGAATGGTCACTAAATGAGTGGTTGTAAATCCAGGACTCCCTCTGATTGCCTCTCCAGCAAAATTATTCTGGGTTATCTTCTATTTGGAATTCTTTAAATATTTTTCATAAATACTTTGGGGACGGACGGACGACCCTGTCTCTTTTATTTTCCCAAAGAGGAATGGATTGCTGAGGACTGGTTTCCCCTGGCAGTTGGACCGAAAAAGTATTTTATTTATTAAACGTTCATCCCGTCCATCTGTCTCTCAAAGCAACTCTGGAGTCTGCCATAAATAACAATGCAGCCATTCTAAAAAATGAATCCGAGCTTGAAGCCTCCCCAAGAGATGCGCTTGTTTATATATATATATATATTCTCCTTTGCGTTTTTGGCACCTGCTTTTGAGGATGGAGAACGGGGAAGAAAAAAAAGGAACGTTCATATTTTATAGAGTTTGACTTAAATGCCTGGTGAAAGAGCTGAGCACAAGTGATTTTAACCGATGGCATGGTTCTTTTCTTCCCGCTGTACCCCTCTAATTTCATACTTTATTTTTTATTTTTTAATATTACAGGTTGCTACGGGATACGCCCGGACCTTGTGAATGAAGGCTGGACTTGTTCTCGTTGCTCAGCAAACTCGCTGCTAGCGGTAGGCAAAAACCTCTTTCTTGGTAGGCCACCTCCAAAAAAAGATTAAGTGGAGGGTTGGATCCCTAGCTTTGGCTTCTGTGATATTTTAGGTTTTAATTTTAGTTTTAGTTTTACTTTATTGCCCTTGCACCTCGTGCAACAGAATTAAATACCATCTTCAGTGTATATTGTAACTGTGAAAATAAAACGCAAACACGCATCTTTCACATTGTATACATTGAATTCAACAGTCCTGATATTGCCCTAATATTGCACCATACAGCAGAATTCAATAGAGTTACTGTCCTGGGATAGAAGCTGTTTTTGCCAATCTAGTGTTTAATTTGAGTTGACCAGACTCTTACATGTAATGTTGAATGAAGCATCTATGCTGCAACCTTATGTATACGGTCCTAATTCTTTGTGCTTCACATCCAGGATGCTAGATGTAATTCTTTTTCTTTCCCTTCTCTTACCCCCCCGTCCCATAATTCCCCAAATATTTCAGTGAGAGATTTCCCGCCTCCTTTTAAATATAATTTCTATGTTGTTTCCCCAGGATTGCTGTCTCTGTAATCTCAGGGGAGGAGCCCTTCAAAGAACTACAGATGGAAGGTAAATCAGCTATAAAGTTTTGTCTTTCTTTTAGCAACAGCCTTTAGACATATATCCTGCTTTACAGCCTTCTCTGAGCAGTTTACAGAGTCAGCGTTTGGCCCCCAACCATCTGGGTCCTCATGTTACTGACCTCGGAAGGATGGAAGGCTGAGTCTACCTTGAGCCGGTCAGGATCGAACTCCTGGAAGTGGGCAGGGTCAGCCTGCAATGCTAACCACTGCACCAACAGGGCTCTTGAGAGGCAGAGAGTAAGAGCGAGAGAGATGATGGATGGATTGTCAACTCATAAAACCTTCCTAGGCCTGTTTTAATAGTTGCCGTTAAAAGGGGGGGAGGAATCTGGAAGAGGAGTTGCAGCAGTTTGGAAGCAAAAGTACATTCCAACTCTTCTCTTTCAAAGATTGCAACTAAACTACCAGAGCTTTTGCCGGTGAATATATTGAATTGGAGAATGTGATTGACGACACCCAGTCTGTGAACGGGCTCAATTGGAGGATCTGATTGATGACACACCCAGGGGGGAAACAGGCTCACAGGGGACTGTAAATGACATGTGCCAGAGTTGGCTTCATACAGGGCAGGGCCAGGAGGTCGCCTCGAATGAATCCTTTTGAAGTTGGTTGAAGTTTGGCTCGAGAATCATGATTTAATGAGGGCGATGGCTGGAATCCTGACATGAATATTGCAAATAGAGAGAGGATAGATAGATGGGTGGATGGATAGATAGATAGATTAATAGCAATAGCACATAGATACTTATATACTTCTTCACAGTGCATCTACAGCCCCCTCTAAGTGGTTTGCAGAGTCAGCCTATTGTCCCCCCAATAATCTGGAACCTCATTTTACTGACCTTGGAAGGATGGAAGGCTGAGTCAAGCTTGAGCCGGTCAGGATTGAACTCTTGGCAGCAGACAAGAGTCAGTCTCCATTTTATGACCTTTCTTCCCACAGTTGTTCAGTGAATCCCTGGATGGTTAAGTTAGTGAATCTGGTTTCCCCACCCACTTGGCTTGTCAGAAGATGGCAAAAGGGGATCACGTGATTCCCCAGGAGTGATCATAAGTTATTTTTACCAGTGCTGTTGTAAACTTTGAAGGGTCACTAAATGAACTGTTGTTAAGTTGAGGACTACCTGTAATTCATAAATCCCTTGGAAATAGTTTGCTGGTCAGTATTGGGAATTCCCACTCCCACCCCAAAAATATCTAGGATTTCTGCGATATTCGAATGCAATGTGATTTTTTAAAAAAAATTGGGAGGTGAATGGTGGAGAGGGCAGCATTTTATAATAAATACCTCTGATATTTAGGAATGTGCCAATATATGCCACATTCCAATGTTTAGAAATATGCCAATGTGTACAGGTAGTCCTTGAGTTACAGCAGTTCATTTAGTGACCGTCTGAAGTCCCAACAGCACTGAAAAAATGTGACATGACCATTTTTCACACGACCATTGTGGCATGCCCCTGTATCGTGATTAAAATTCAAATACTTTGGGTTTTCCGGTTTTGCGTGGCTTCGGCGGCGGCAGGAATTCGTGACTCTCCGCGATTCCTGTTGCGCTCGCCGCCAAGGTGCCCCCGATCTAAATGGGTCTGGGGGCTATGGCTGACTTGTAGAGGCAGCCGAAGAGAGAGGGGATCCGGATAGAGGTTTGGGGGTATCGCAGACCCCCTCCTCAGCCGGGAAGAACCCCTTTTTCCCAAGGTGGTGGAGCGGCGGTCAGTAATGGCCGCCACAAAGAAGTCTGCAGCCAGGTAAGATTTGTGCTGGAGGAAGAGGGAAGAGCTGTGAAAGTTGCTTCTGACTGGGACAAAGCTAAGAGAGAGTGCCCTGGAACTTGGAAGGCTGCTAAGGATACATTGTTTCCAGAAAGAGTTACAAGCGGCGAACTTTCTAAAAGGGAAAAAAAAAAATTTTCTTTTCACTCTCCTTCCTAACGTGACAGCGATGGAACCACAAGAGAAATCTGAAAACCTGTGTTGGAGGTAATTGAATGTTGAAGGGATAAGGATTTCTGAATATTTAAAGGGGAAAAAAAAACAAATCTTTTTTTGGCTGTGAGTGGGAAGGGAGAGGAAAAATAAATTGGAGCAACTTGAAAATAAGGAGAAGATTGCCTAAAACTCTAAAGAGTTAATTTTAAAGAGTTACTAAACATCAATAAGACTTCCAAAAGATATATTTTAAAGAGAACTTTGTGATCAAACTTTAACCCCAGAAAGAGAAAGTGAAAAAGGAGAAAGTATTTAAAAGAGACAGCTTGTTTGGACTGCTTGGTGACTTTGGAACTTCTAAGAATTATTTCTGATTAAAAGCACTTGGGTGGTTGTTTGGAAAAACTTTTTCTCTACATAATGGCATCACTTGTGGATGGACTAAAACTTATTTACCAAAAATATGAAAAAGAAAAGCAAGAAGGGAAAGATGTCCTTGGCACTCTTTTTCAATTTTTAGAAATGGCGGTTTGTACTTATGTAAAGTTGAATGAGCAACAGGATGATTGGGACAAAGAAGAGGCCATCTTTGAAGAACAAGTGACTTTGGTTGGGGAAGAAAAAAAGAAAGAGAAAAAGGAGAAGACTTTAAGACCTGGAAAAACAATCCAAAAAGAGAAGAAGAAGGTGAAAAGGGGATATACTATGCTAGAAAACAACAGAAAGGGGGAAAGCAGAATAAAAGGGGGGTGGAGAGACAAGGGGGTAAAGAGGACAAGGAGAAGAAGAAGCAAGGGAGAAAGGAAGGAATGAGAAGCCTTAATGGTGGGGAGCAAGATGCAAAGAAACAAAAGTTTTTTAGAGATAATGGATAAATTTTATTGAAAAAGGGATTCTAGAAAGGTACATAAGATTGTATTTCTATATCTGTACTTAGAAATAACCATAGAAGATCAGAAATAATATGCAATTTAAAATGTGATAAAATATTTAGTATAATTTAGTGAAATCTTTATTAAGAAAGGGGAGCACTTTAATGAAACAATAATTTAAGATATGTGATGGGGGGGGGAAATAATTTTGGAAAGTATAAGAAATGTTCCCACAAAGGCATGATATTTAATTGAAATGGGTAAAATGTCTAAGATATAAATGATTGTTAATATTAATGATTAGACCATGTTATACTAGTAAAACTATTTGCAAAATGAGAGATTTGAAGAAGGAGAAGGGGGAACATGTAATGAAATAATGATCTATAATATGCGATGGGGGGGGGATAATTATGGAAAATAGGTGCTCCCATAGAAGTATGTGATTTAACTGAAAAAAATGGGTTAAATGTTTAAGATATAAATGAATATTAATATTAATGAATTGATTTGTATTGTTTTGATAATACTGCATAATTTTAGAATGTACCAGACAGAATCCCAATGTAAGCTATGTATTCTATATTAAGTATTATAAATATAGGGGAAAGAGATAAAGGCATCATACTCCAATTAGTGTGCAGGAGAAGTTTTTTTTTTTTTTTTCAAAGAAGAAAGATAAATGGATAGTTGGAAATAGAACAAACAAAGAATAATAAATATTATGATTTGAATTGAGAGGAGATAAGTAAAATAAAGTGGAGAAAATTTAAAAGAAAGGAGAAGTTATATAGAAAAATGAAAATGTTAATAAGATATGGAATGATATGTAAAATGAATATGAATTTGAATTTGTGTCTGTACCAAGAGTTTTAACCCAGGACTAAGCAACTTTCAGAAAAGAGATTTTTTTATGTTTTTATGTTTTGTATTTTTGTGTATCTGTTTTGTATGTCTTTAAAAATTAATAAAATTTGCTTATAAAAAAAAATAAAATTCAAACACTTTGCATCTGACTCATATTTATGATGGTTACAGTATCCTGGGGTCACATTGTCCCCTTTTGCGACGTTCTGACAAGCCGAATCAATGTGGAAGCCAGATTCCCTTAATAACCAGGTTACTAACCTAATGGCAGAGATGCACTTAACAACTGTGGCAAAAAAAAGGTCATAAAATGGGACAAAACTACAAATGTCTCACTTAACAAGAAGGCTCGATTGTGAGGATCGCCTGCGCTGTATAATCCACTCAAGACCTCCCAAGCCGACTGGAATTCTTAATGGCAACTCTAAAAGAAGCATAGAAATGTTTTATGAGAATCGGCTACACGCAGGTCATGCCGACATGTTCGCTCCGAATAAATCCTTTGAAGGTTTGAAGCTTGGCTTGAGGCTCATGGGTTAATTAGGGCAACTGCTGGAATCCTGACACTTAATATCACTCGAAACAATTTGTCCTGTAAGATTGGCGGTGTTAAATCTCTTTGTTTTAAGATCAAAATTGATCTTTGGGCAGCGGTAGAGATTCCTGTCGCACTTCTACCCCTCTCTTGTCGATTACCTGATCTACTTTGGACCAGCGGTCGACAACCAGTGGGCTGGGGACCACTGGTGGTCTGTGCAAAAATTTTGGTGGTCCGCAGAGAAATGGCACCCCCCAAAGCAATGTTTCTTTCCATTTCTTTCTTCTTCTGCTTTTGGATGCATGCAAGGAAAGCAGCAGAAGTCTTTCTTTCTCTCCCCCCCAAACTCCACCAGAAATGAGCCTTTGGGACCCTGCAAGGCCTCCTGCTCCAAGAGGCTGCGCCGGCAAAGACTCGTTTCTGGTGGAGTTTTGGGGCAGAGCAAGAAAGACTTTGGCTGCTTCTGCTGCTTTCCTTGCATGAAGCCAAAAGTCTCTCTCTCTTCCCCCCTCCCCCCCCCCCCAAAAAAAAAAACGGAGCTGGAGATGGTATCCTGCGATCCCAAATAAAGAATGATCGATCGAGTGGAAAACGGGGTGGGGAATTTTCCTGCAGACTTTTGGGGGGATTTTCTCAGGGTCTCTGCTCCGCGGGATTTAAAATTATGAGTTTGGTGGTCCCTGAGGTCCAAAAGGTTGGCGACCCTTGTTTTGGACAACTCTATGATATCCAGGGGGAAAAAATAAAGATTTCAATTTCTTTTCCCCATCTTGGATGTTTTGTAGGTGGGTGCATGTCATCTGCGCCATCGCTGTCCCAGAAGCCCGTTTTGTCAACATCCTCGAGCGCCACCCTGTAGACATCACTGCCATCCTCGAGCAACGGTGGAAACTGGTAAGAGGCCTCCATGCGCATTCTCGAACAGAGGTGGGAAACTGGGAACTCTTTTGGGGAAGGGTAACTGAGATTGAGAGTTAGTAGCCTTGGCCAGAAGCAATAGAAGAGAATGTGGGTAGCTCAGGGTTCAGGAGTGGGCTCCCTGGTGCTCTTGGAGATGTTTTATTACCCAACTAGGTAACATCATCCGCGCTAGAAGGAGAGTGGCTTGTAGAATGGTGGTAGAGGAAGAGGATTGTGGTCCTTGGTACTCCCTGAGCTTGGTTCTTTTGCAGACATAATTCAATTCCCAACTAGGTAACATCAGTGGGAGGAGGAGGAGGAGAAAGAGGATAATATCTGTGAAGTCCTTGATGCTCTCTGAGTTTGGTTGTTTTCTTGGAGACATTTCAGTACCCTACTAGATAACATCATCAGTGGGGAAAGGAAGGGGGAAAGGAGGAAGAGGATGAGATCTAGGGAGTCCCCGGTCCTCTCTGAGCTTGGTTCTTCTCTTGCAGACCTTTCAGTCCCCAACTAGGTAACATCATCCGTACTACAAGGAGAGGGATTTGTGGAATGGTGATGGAGGAGGAGGACTGTGGGGTCCCTGATGGTTCTTTTCTTGCAGACCTTTCATGACCCAGCTAGGTAGCATCATCAGTGCTTAGAAAGGAGTGGGGGTTTGTAGAGTGGAAAAAGAAGAGGATGACCACTCTGGGGTCTTCGGCACTCTGAGCTTGGTTGCTTTCTTGGAGACGTTTCATGACCCAACGAGGTTATCATCATCAGTGCTAGAAGGGAAAGGGGTTTGTTGGAGAGGAGGTGGAGGAGGACTGTGAGGTCCTTGATGCTCTCTGGGCTTGGTTCATTTTTTTTACAGACATTTCATTACCCAACTAGGTATCATCATCAGTGCTAGAAGGGAGCAGGGCTTGCTCTTTGTTTACAGGAGTTGCCCGATTAGCTTCTCGTTAACTCTTTGGTTGTTTGTCCAAATTAATAGTTTCCTAGCTGGAAGATGAGAGACCTTCTCTTATGCTTTTGGAGAGCTTTGCCCTTGTGCCGCAGGGTTTGGGGACCCTGTTGGCGGAGAGGAAACACATTTATTATTCAGACTGGAGCAACAGCAACACCACTGAGACACAAACGATAAATTGCGTTGCGTCGAGCCATCTCCTTTATGGATAACCTGACATTTCCAGCCCGCCATGCTTTTTCATTACCCAGGCTTGTAACAGCAAATTAAAAAGCCCTTTTTTTTTTTTAACACGGGGCTGCCTTGTCCTGCTTAATGGGCCTCCTGAGAGAAAGCCGCAAAGGCTTCTGGCAAATGGCTTGTACCCACTTGGTGTCTCTGCATTGCCGCTTCGTGGCTCAGTAGGGTCCGTAGAGGCAACCATGCATTTAGACCGGGGCAGGGATGGTCATCTTAGTGGGCCAACTGCACTCTGGAGCTGCAGCTGCAGAGATGCTGTGAAGCCAGGCTCCCTCGTTGTGGGGCGTGGGCTGGATTGAGGGCCAGAGGTCCTATCCAAAGAGAACAAAGTTGGTTTGCGGTTCAAGTTTGCCCTTCTCTGATTTGTACATTTCTTCGTGGGGTGAGGAGAGGGGACCCCAGCAGTTGGCTGGTAGGATGCGAGACTCCTCTTTTTAAAAAAGAAAAGAAAATAATTTTGATTTGGTTTGCCCTGTCGGTGTTGATAGAAGTGGGCTTGGTGCTTTTTAAAAAAAAAAATTCAAAAAATACTTTATTTAATACAAAAGATTAAAATATACAAATGTACAGGTATACAAGAGTAAAAAGTAGTAATCATACAAAAAAAAATGAATAGACATCAGAACAAATCATATCTCTCTCTAATACATTTGATAGTGGTTTAAATAACTCATAACAGATATTGAATGGCAAGTATTCCTTATCCCTTATAAACTAAATACTATTTAATAAATATTAACTAATAATCTATTGTTTTTGTTGGTTTATAACTCTTGTTTTATAAATAAATCCTTCATAAGGCTTATTCGGTGAGAAAGATCAATGAAGCTAGTATTTTATAAATTTGCTGCTTTTTTAATAAGGCTGTTGGGTTACCAGTATAGGAACAGAGAGCCAGCCTCACTCCCTTATAGCCTTGATGATGCTACCTAGTTGGGTCATGAAATGTCTGCAAGAAAACATCAGAGGCTACCAGGGATCCTAAAATAATCTCCTCCTCCTCCTCCTCCTCCTCCTCCTCCTCCTCCTCCTCCTCCTCTCCACAAACCCACACTCCCTTCTAGCACTGATAAGGTTACCTAGTTGCGTCATGAAACATCTGCAAGGAAATAACCAATGTCAGAGAGCACCAAGGACCCCCACCATCCTCCTCCTTTTCCTCCTCCTCCTCCACTCCACAAACCTCACTCCCTTCTAACACTGATGGCATTACCTAGTTGGGCAAGGAGATGCCTGCAAGAAAAGAGCCAAGCTCAGACAGCACCCAGGACCCCACAGTGAAAATCATCAGCTACGGATGTTCTCTTCTCTTCGCGCTTGGCTTTATCTTCCCATTTCTGTGCTGCGCTCTAGAAAACGTGAGCCTCCAGGTCCTTCTCTTCTTTAGCTTCCTTCTTGTCGTTGTATGGCCGTCCCCTCCTTTTAAGTGTTGACCAGAAGGTCAGATGGGAAGCTGTGATCGAGGGAGGAAGCGTATTGGGGGGAGAAAGGAGAGGGAGCTGCAGGCTGAAATCAGGATGCTCCCATTTCGGAGCGAAGGGGAATTCAGGTAAGTGGGCTGCGAAATCCAAAGGGGAGGAAATAGACCAGGTTTGAATTAGTCTCTTGGCAGGAGGGTGGAGTAAACAAACATCCCCACAGCAGACAAACCGTGGTGCGGTGACCTGATTAGAGAATGAAACACAAAACAGCCTCAGCTCGGTTTTTCCCGGCTGAAGAACGATGGATTCTTCCATCAAGATGAGCAACAAAAACGATTAGGGGCCTGGAAGCCAAAACATTTTATAGGAACTGGGTATGTCCGGTCTAGAGAAAAGAAGGACTACATGATAGCAGTGTTCCAGAGGGTCAACCTAGTTCCCAAAGCACCAGAAAGCAAGACAAGAAAAAAATGGATGGAAAACTGATCAAGGGAGAGAAGCAACACGGAGCAGAAAACCTCCTGCAGTCAAGAAGGTTCCACACCCATTGGCACCCCTCAGGTGACCCTGAGCACACAGATGAACCTCCAAGTGGCCTCAAGGACCCACTCAAAGGATGCAAATGACCAGCTCTGTCTGCAAGGCGTATAAATATCCTTGCATTCCCCACCATCCAGTCAGAGCGGAAGAAGCTTCTCGGAGGAGAAGTGAAACATCTTCAAAGAAAAAAACCAGAAAGTCCAGTCGCCTCTTGAAAAAAAACACCTTCTGGGACTTTGGCGGGATTAAGGACTAAAGAGAGAAAAAGCAAATACAGGTCATCTTTGACTTATGACTGACTGGTCACTGAGTGAGTTGCAACAGACTTTCCTTGGGGCCACTTTTAAGGCCTGGATTCAAAGTTCTGAGGGATTCCCCCCTTTTGCCCCCACAGTCACAAGTGCAAAGTCTGGACACAGCAACACCACCATATTGACACCAGTTTGCACCAACCTATGACTTATGAGAGTTTCATTGCTCAATGACCGCTAGAGAAAACATTGTAAAATCGGGTCAATCCCCTTGACTGACCTGTGATGGGCAGAGTCCATTACAGTCATCAGTCGAGAACTCCCTGGAATGAGATCAACAATTAGGCCTCCTTCATGCATCCTGTTACAAAGCCGTTGTCTCCTGGGTCTTCTTTTTCTCCTGCTTACTTGTCCACCTTGACACTGTTGTAGATAGGTCAGCCGCCAGCCCCTTGAGCAGCCAAATCAGAGGAGGAAGAGGAGGAGGCGTGGGAGACAGGGTCAGCATCAGGGCACCCTGGGAGCTCCAAGGGGGAAAAGAGAACGGAGGTGGAAGAGAGAGAGAGAGAGACAGAGATGGAGCCTGGGCCGTCTGTCAGCCCTCAGATGGAGAGTCAACAGCCCCCAAGGTCTGGAGGTGGCTGATGAGGAAGAGGAGGAACAGCTGGCTCCAGTGCCTGATGCATGAATACACAAAAGGCAGAGGAGAGGAGAACAGTAGAAATCTATGGGCCGGTCCTTGGGACAGAAGAACCTCTGCTGCTAGCGAGGCCCCACCTTAGCTCTGGGGATAGAAGGCAGGAGGCGGAGATGAATAGATGTGGCCGACAACTATTCATCTTCCGGCCGGGCGGACTTGTTAGCCTGCAAGAGAAACTTTTTTGCCAGGGCTGCCGGCGTTCCTAATAAAGGAATCATTTTGAGTTCACATCAAGAGGGTTTGTGGTGTTTGGGGAGCTGGGTCAGAACAGACCCTTCTCCACGTTCAGCCTCCTCCTCTTCCTCTCAAAACCCACCACTGCAGCCTGTGCAGAGCTTTGAATAGCTCCCCTCTCCCACTCTGTCCCCAGCCTCCCAAATGGAGTCATCCATAGAGTTGAGACATCTCATTTTGTTACCGCCTCATTCCCCCCCCCCCCCCGGCCTTACTCTGGTGCACTGCCTCATTTAGAAAAGGGTGTTGTTTGTTTGTGTGGCTCCTGAGGGGCCTTTTGCAGAGCTCGCCTGTAAAATTATGGCGGTGGATTTCAGACATAATTAGTTGTCAGCCCCTCCGGTGCGTGTGTGAGTTGTAGCACTTCATCCAGGCCTTCGACAATTCTCCTCTTACTCAGAGCCGCAGCGAAGGGGGCTGCTCGGTTCCCTTACTGCTCACATTGCTCTCTTCTTCGTACCTTTGAAGGGTGGTATTTATTTATTTTTTTAATTGTATTTCCGTTACAATACTGATAGACAGGGCTGGGCTCCAGGGTTCGGGAGAGCCCCTAGCTAAGTTTCTGCATAGTTTGGAGAAGCCCCCATCCCTGGCTGGCCCCGCCCACTCTGCCCTTCCCCTCCCAGGAGTCTCCATACGCCCCGTTTTGGATGCAGGTAAGTGCAGGGCCCGGGCGGAGGTTCAGGGAGAGTGAAAAACGGACCTCCCGCAAGTTCAGGAAGGCTGGAAATGGGCCTGTTTTCAACTTCCAGAGAGCCTCCGGAGCCCGGGGAGCCCATATTCACCCTCCCAGAGGCCTGAGGAAAGCCTCCGGAGTCCGGGGAGCCCGTTTTCACCCTCCCAGAGGCCTGAGGAAAGCCTCCGGAGCCCGGGGAGCCCGTTTTCACCCTCCCAGAGGCCTGAGGAAAGCCTCCGGAGCCCGGGGAGCCCGTTTTCACCCTCCCAGAGGCCTGAGGAAAGCCTCTGGAGCCCCGGGAGCCCGTTTTCACCCTCCCAGAGGCCTGAGGAAAGCCTCCGGAGCCTGGAGAGAGCAAAAATGCCCACCCCCCCTTCCCCCCCCATGCAGGAAGCTAACTAGGCTATGCCCACAATGGCCAGGCCCACCCAGCAACTGGGCAGAGAACCCCTTGCTAATTTTTTTTGAAGCCCGCCCCTGCTGATAGACCTTAGCTTAACAGATAACAGATAATCAGAGTTGGAAGGGACCTTGTAGGGCATCTAGTCCAACCCTCTGCTCAAGCAGGAGACCCTACACCAGGGATTCCCAACCTGGGGTGCGAGACGATATTCCAGGGGGTGCGAGAAAAATCCAGGTATAATAATAGGATATTGGCTATACATTGGCATTTTTATTTATTATGCAATGGATTTACTTTGTTTTCATGTTAGAGTTAAGTATCGTTGTTTAGTGGCCGTCACATCCATAGCTGAAAAGATTCAATCCTACCATATATTTAACGCGTTCAGTAGTTCCTAAAGTCTAAATTTTAGGGGGGGGGGGGTGAGGTTCGAGTGAAATTTCTTTAGGGGTGCGGGGCGAAAAAAAGGTTGGGAACCACTGTCCTGCTCCATTTCTGACAGATGGCAGTCCAGCAGTCCCGTCTCTTCTTGAAAGCCTCCTGAGATGAAGCTCCCACAACTTCCGAGGGCAACTTCTGTTCCATGGGTGGATGGTTCTCCCTCTCAGAAAGTTTCTCCTTATTTCTAGGTTGAATCTCTCTCCTTGTTCAGTTTCCATCCATTATTCCTTGTCTGGCCTTCGGGTGCCTTGGAAAATAACTTGATCCCTTCCCTCCTCTCTGGGGCAGCCCCTCCAATATTGAATCATCGCTATTCTGTCTCCCCTGGTCCTTCTCTTCACTAGACTAGCCAGGCCCAGTTCCTCTAACTTACGACCAAAATTGAGCCCCACATTTCTGCTGCAAAGGGAGACAGCCGTTAAGGGAGTTTCGCCTCTGTTTTTACCACTTTCCTTTGGCCCCATTTGTTAACTGAATCCCTACAGTTGTTAAGTGAGCAACACGGCTGTTCAGTGAATCCAGCTTGCCACATTGACTTTGCTTGTCCGAAGGTCGCAAAAGGAGATCAACGTGACCCTGGGAAACTGCCACCTTCATAAATATGAGTCAGTTGCCGAGCGTCTGAATGTTGATCACATGACCGGGGGGGCGCTGCAATGGTCGTAAGGGTGGGAAACAGTCATAAGTCCCATTTTTCAGTGCCGTTATAACTTTAGTTTACTTCATGAGCTGTTGTAAGTCAGGGACTACCTGTATACTGATTCAGAGTTTGAAAGGAACTGACATAAAAATTTGATTAACAGGAGAGGGTGGTTATAGTTGTAGTTATATTTTAGGGTTGAATGTAAGCCTGGCTTGGCTGACGTGATTTGGAGCAGCAGTTGATTAAAAAGACCCCAAAAAATATGGCTGAGCTTTGAAGGATACACTGTGAAGGACGGAGCACCACCAGTTTATGGGTACAACAAGGTCTTATTATTAAAAGGTCCATACTTGAATCCTGCTGTAATCAAGGCAAGAGAATAACAGAGATAGAAAGGACCTTGGAGGTCTTCTAGTCCAAGCCCCTTGCTCAGGCAGGACATCCTATACCCGTGATGGTGAATCTATGGTACGTGTGCCAAAGGTGGCATGCAGAGCCATTTGTGCCAGCACGCAAGCTGCAGGCAAACATACCTCACTGCGTATGTCCGCCTCACAGCTGATTTTCGGCCTCCCAAAGGCTTCAGGAAGGCTTTTGCAGGCCAAAAAGTAGCCCCGTTTCGTCACTTCCGGTATTTTCTGGAAAATGACAAAATGGGGCTAGTTTTCGGCCTGCGAAGCTTGCAGAAGGTCTTCTTCAAGCCTTTGGGAGGCCGAAAAAGGCCTCAAATTGGCCAAAAATCAGCTGTGAGGCACAGTGCAGGTCAGGGGCTGGGAGGGGGATTTGCACACGCATGGTGTAGGATCTCCTGCTTGAGCAGGGGGCTGCCTTCTGGGTGCTGGCACGTGAGCATGCAAGCGTGCACACAATTTTTGGCACAGGAGCCCCCAAAAGGTTAGCCACCATTGCCCTATCCCATTTCAGACAAACGGCTGTCCAATTTCTTCTTAAAAACATCCCCAACTTCTGAAGGCAAACTGTTCCAACGGGTTAATTGTTGTCACCATTAGGACGTTTCTTCTTAATTCTGGGTTGCTCCTCTCCTCGATGGCTTCTTCCATGCATTGCGTCTTCTCCTGCCAATTCTGGCATGATTCGAGATACGCAGCAGGTAACAAACTTTTGAAAGGGCAGTTTCTGTGTACAGAGCTGATTCCCAGATGGAAACCAGAGTGAAAGAAAAGCCAAAATGAGAATGGAGTAGATTCAAAAGAGGTTGAGACTTTGGGGGGGGGGGGGGAAACAGTGCAGAGAAGAGCAACTAAGCTCATCCAAGGCCTGGAGGCTAAAACATGTGAAGAACATTCACAGGAATTGGGTAATGGGCCAGTCTAGAGAAAAGAAGAATTAGAGGTGACATTACAGTCTTCCGGTATTTGAGGGGCTGCCCCAAAGAAGAGGGAGTCAAATTATTCTCCAAAGCCCCTCAAGGCAGGACAAGAAGCAATAAGGATGGAAATTAGTCTAGAGAGAAGCAACCTGGAATTAAGAAACTTCCAAACAGTGAAGACAGTTAACCAGTGGAACAACTTGCCTTCAAAAATCACTTGGAGGTTTTTAAGAAGGGCCTGGACAGTTGCTTATCTAAAATAGTGTAGGATCTCATGCTTGAGCAGGGGGCTGGACTAGAGGACCTCCAAGATCCCTTCCAGCACTGCTTCTGTTCTATTCTATTCCTCTATTGCTGTACTCTATTCCATTCTACTTTACTCTGCTCTGTATAATGGTCACGAATGATCCAGTTTGCCTCTGATTAGAGCAATTTTCCTGAGGCTTGGCAACTTTAAGCTGTGCGAACTTCAACTCCTGGCTGGGGAATTCATGGAATTGAAGTCTGCACAGCTTAAAATTGCCAAGCCTCAGAAAAATTAGATTACAGATATACCACACTAGTTACCCTTGTGTGAATAGTTGTATGAATCTCAGGGATCAATCAGACACCTGACATAAGGTGAAAGTGGGACTATTTGTCTAACCCTTCCCAAATACTAAGTCTATTCCTTCTTCCTTCCTTCCTTCTAAAACTCTCCCAGCCCAGTGAAATATACAGTGAGAGAAACCTATTCTTAGCTGGGATTTTACTTTCAGTCAATATCTCAGGATTCCAGTTGGATTCAGATAACAGATAATCAGAGTTGGAAGGGACCTTGTAGGTCATCTAGTCCAACTCCCAGCCGAAGCAGGAGATCCTACATCCGTGATGGCAAAGCTATGACATGTGTGCCCCTTGTGGCACGCAGAGCCATTTGTTGTGGTACACAAGCCACAGGCAAACTTACCTCACTGCGCATGCGCACGCCGCAAAGCTGATTTTTTGGCTGGTGTTTGAGGCCTTCTTCGGCCTCCTAGAGGCTTGAAAAAAGCCTCTGCAGGCTTTGCAGGCCAAATAATAGGTCCGTTTCGTCACTTCCGGTAACACCGGAAGTGACAAAACGGGCCTATTGTTTAGCCTGCAGAGGCTTTTTTCAAGCCTCTGGGAGGCCGAAGAAGGCCTCAAACCAGCTGAAAATCAGCTGCGAGGAGTAGTGCAGGTAAGGGGGCAGCGACGGGGGATTGTGTGCCTCTGTGCAGTGGATGCGTGCATTGCCTTCTGTTTGCTGGTACGTGATTGTGCGCATGCAGGCACACACACAATTTTTGGCACCGGAACCCAAAAAGGTTAGCCACCACTGCCCTGCACCATTTCTGACAGATGGGAGTCCAATCTCTTCTTGAAAGTTTCAAGTGATGGTTCATTCATTGTCAATTTTTCATAGTTGGGGGGAAAAAAAAATCAAACCTTACCCCAGAGGCCTTTGAATTAGATCGGTTGGTAGAGAGAGGAAAAAGTTTCGGGGTAATAATAAATAAAATCCAACCGATTTTATCTTTTAGAAGATCATAGTTATTGTCCAGCCAAATTCTGTCTACAGATAATCCTCGACTTACAGCAGTTCATTTAGTGATTGTTCAAGGTTACAGCAGCACTGAAAAAAGTGACTTAGGACCGTTTTTCTCACTTATGACCGTTGCCTGGAACAGAAGTTGCCCTTGGAAATTGTGGGAGCACCATCACTGAAGGCTTCCAAGAAGAGACTGGACTGCCATTTGTCGGAAATGGAGTAGGGTCTCCCGCTTGGGCGGTGGGTTGGACTAGATGACCTACGAGGTCTCGTCCAACTCTGATTATCTGTTAAATCTGCAACATCCTCATGGCCACATGATAATTCAGAGGCTTGGCAACAGATTCATATTTATGATGGTTGCAGTGTCCCAGGGTCACATGTTCCCCTTTTGGGACCTTCTGACAAGCAAAGTGAATGGGGAATTCATTTAACAACTGCGTTACTAACTTAACAATTGCAGTGGTGGCAAACAACGTCATAAACTGGGACAAAAATGGGACAAAATTCATTTTGCAAATGTCTCGCTTAGCAACATTTGGAGCGCAATTTTGGTCGTAAGTCCAGGACTACCTGCATGAGGTATAGAGCAAATCAAGATCCAGACTGAAGTTGATCTGACTGTGTAGGCTCTGGAGGTTTGTTCCTGACGCCTTCAATCCTTGTGGAGGGAAAAGTTGTATGCAAGTTTTAAGGACTTCAAAGATTTTAATTTTTTAATTTGGAATCAGCAACCAAAAGATTGATTTTGAAAAAGTCATAAACAGAGGAAGGGGTCGGACAGAGTCGAAATAAGACTTTGAAATTAATTATAGGAGTCCTTCCCCCTGGGTTGCCTTGGATTTTATTTTTAAAAAGAATTTAAAATTAATTATAAAAAATCTTCCCGTGGGAAGATGCTGTTGATTAGATAAAAACCTGATAAGAGGGGATTCTGAAGGTTAGATTCTAGAGAGAACCAGAAAGAACTGAAGATTATAATTAAAGGAAAAGAGACAGAATGCAACACAATATTCTTAAGGCTTTAAGAATATTTGAGGACAATACATGGAGAGGCTTCTCTGTAATATTAATACTCTAACTATAAAAATGAAACTTAAAGATAACAAAAGAAGATCTCAGCAGATTGAGGCTGATTTGAATGTGGATATAAAAATAACAGGTTACAAAAATGATATTGGTACAAGATGATAGATACTCTGAATTTACAAACAAGACCAGCTGATGTCTTAATAATTAAAAGGAGTATTCAGATAACAAACCAGAAGGGTGACTTGAATTGCCTTGCCTGTTTTGGATTCACAAATGAGACCTATTAAAATATTTTGAAGGAGATTTTGAGAAGAGAAAAGCAAATCAAATGCTGGGATATTATTTAAAGGAATTAAAAACCAAGAGCGTCCTTTGTCGGAGGTCTGGCTGGGATCCCCCATTCTCGTCCTGGACTCTTGGGAATAACGTTTGCTTCTGAACATAAATGTTCTACTTTTACGAAGAATGGCCTTTTCTGAACCTTTTCCAAACTGCTCATCCTTGGCAGAATCCGAACTCCTCACTTGCCAAACGCTCTACCGCATGCCCTAACACAACTCCCTGTCAACTCATAAAACCTTCCTAGGCCTGTTTTAGTAGTTGCCATAAAAGGGGGACTGTGAGGAAGGAAATCTGGAAGAGGAGGTGCAGCAGTTTGGAAGCGAAAGTACATTCCAACTCTTAACCTTTAAAAGATTGTAACTAAACTACCAGAGCTTTTGCCCACAAATATATTGAATTGGAGAACGTGATTGACAACACCCAGCCTGTGAATGTGCTCAATTGGAGAATCTGATTGATGACACACCCAGGGGGGAAACAGGCTCACAGGGGACTGTAAATGACATCTGCCAGAGTTGGCTTCATACAGGGCAGGGTCAGGAGGTTGCCTCGAATGAATCCTTTGAAGTTTGGCTCGAGAATCCTGATTTAATTAGGGTGATTGCTGGAATCCTGACATTCCCCCTTTTCTCTGCAGAAATGTGTCTACTGCCGTAAGCGGATGAAAAAAGTGTCGGGAGCCTGCATCCAGTGCTCCTCCGAGCACTGCTCCACGTCCTTCCACGTCACCTGCGCCCGCGCGGCGGGCGTGCCCATCGAGCCTGACGATTGGCCCTACGTGGTGTCCATCACCTGCTTCAAGCACAAAGCTGCCAGCCACGTGGTAGGTCTCCTTTGGATCTGTCCCTCCCCTTCCTTTTCTCTGCCTTGTGTCCCCCATTGCCCCCCTCCCGGCACTTTCGGATGATGATGGAACGTCTCTTTTGTCCTTCCCAGCTTCCCTTTTCCAGAGAGGTCTCCCTGAGCCAGACAGTAATTGCAAAGAACCGGAACGGCCTCTATTACCGGTGTAAAGTGATTGGGGTGACCACGCAAACCTTTTACGAGGTCAATTTTGAGGACGGCTCCTACAGTGATAACATTTATCCGGAAAACATTGTTGTAAGTAGCTTTGGGGTGGGGTGGGAGGCAAGGGAGCCTTTGAAGAGTGGCGTGTGCAACGTCTCTGGAGAGGAGAGTCCTCTGACTCTGTTCTTTGAGCTTGCTTGTTTTCGTGCAGACCTTTCATGACGCAGCTAGGGAACATCATCAGTGCTAGAAGGAAGCGGGGTTTGTGGGGAGGAGGACTAGGACTGTGGGGTCTTTGGTGCTCTCTGAAGCTTGGTTCTTTTTGTGCAGACCTTTCATGACCCAACTAAGGAACATCATCAGTGCTAGAAGGGAATGGGGTTTGCACTCTGTTTATGTCACAGCAGCTTGCTGTTTGATTCTGCCTGAATTGGTCATTTCTTGATGAGAATATGGTTTTCTGCTTGATTGTTTGCCTGGTGTTAATCCCTGGTTATCTGGGTGCTTGCTCCTGGAAAGGACGGGTTCTAGTCTTTTTGCTTCTTCCTTGGTTTTTCTTATTGTCTCTTTTGAACGGTGCAGAAATGTGGTTTACCTCTGTGTACCTGTTGATGGTTGATTTGTTTGAGTGCCAAGCTTCCAGGGAATTTTCTAGCATTTTTGGACACGGCTTGGTCTCAGATGCTCAGTTTCCCAGTTGAAATTATGGTGAACTCTGATCAGGTTTAGGTCTACCTGATCAATTCTGGCGTCTGATTGGACTCAGGGACAGAACCTAGCCCACAAGAGCTGCTTGTAAAGGAATCACTTTGCTTCTCAGAGCAGAGACTGCCTTAAGATGGGGGCCCCTGCAGAGGGCGAGCTGGTCCAGCTACACTTGACCAACGGCATCACTTACCAAGCAAAGTTCATCGCTGCCCACGTCAACCAGATCTTTCAGGTGAGAGCCCAAGATTACTTTACTTGTGTATTTTTACTTTACTTTTTTAATCCTGCCTATGTTGGTTTTACAAATAATTCAAGGCAGGCGAAAATCTGCATGTATAAAAGCGAAATGCCCCTCACGCATCATCACAAAATCTCCAGAACTGTAAAGCCTACAAACTTGACATTTGGCCCATATGTTCCTCTTGGCTTCTAGGTGCTCATTAAGAAAGGATTTTTCGAAATGACCATCAGAACTTTAATATTTCCTATATGATAATTATTAACACGCTCTGATGCTAAAGAGTTCTCCTCCCCCTCCCCACCTGAAAAGAAATCTCTTTTGCAAAACATAAGCAGAGGAGGAGAGTTTCAGTTTTAGTTTTAGTTTCACAGCTTTAGTACAGAACAGTTGAGCTAAGCCACGCCCAGGCTCCTTGTTGTCTCCTTGCTCACACAGCAAATACTGCTTCGGTTTCCAAACAGCCCTCAACTTTCTCACACACTAACAGGACACTAGCCAGATGAATACCGATGGATGCTGGTAGGCAGAGGCAGATTTCCCCCCCCCCTTATTTTCCTCCCAAAAACGAAGGCCAATCACATAGCTTCGTAGCGAAGCATGGGTATTGAGCTAGTACATAATATTCCTGTTTTTCCCACAACATCCCTGTGAGGTGGGATGGACTGAGAGAGAGGGACTGGCACAAAGTGACCCATCCGGCTTTCATACCTAAGGCGGGACTAGAACTCACCACAAGTTTTGACACCCTTTGATCCAGGACAACTCGCCATGGTTGTCTTCCCGATTGCCTCAATGAACTCGCGGCTGCCCTCGTGCCACGGCCAATCCAGGAAGGCCTTCTTGCTTTGGCCATCTCGCTACGGGACAACCTGCCTCACGCAATAGTTCCATGCGGGATCATTCAACACAATCAACGTTCTCCACCCCGATTTCCATTTTTTGTCAGTGGAAATCATGTCGAAGAAACGGTGGCGGATAACATCTAGTCAAGTTATCCGGCGTGAATTCTGGCTGCGGCGAGATGGCCAGTCCGAGTTGGCCGCTCCCATTCCATCCCCTACATTAGATCTTTGCTTAAGTAAGTGTCTAAAGCAGGGGTCTCCAACCTTGGCTCCTGGAAGCCTGGCGGACTTCAACTCCCAAAATTCCACAGCCAGCTTTGCTGGCTGTGGAACTCTGGGAGTTGAAGTCCGCCAGGCTTCCAGGAGCCAAGGTTGGAGACCCCTGGTCTAAAGTAAGATAATTTGGACCTGAACAAAGAGTGTGACTGAGGGTTACCTGAGGCCAACCCTCTGGTTTGGTTGTAATGGAAGAATGTCAGGGAACATAGATGGGAGCTACGGATCCTAAACCAGAGGCCATGTGTTTGACACGCGCTCCATTTTCCTTCCACAGGTAGAGTTTGAAGATGGCTCTCAGCTGATGGTCAAACGAGGGGAGATCTACACCCTTGACAAAGAACTACCCAAGAGAGTCAAATCACGCCTGGTAGGTATCTGGGGCTCATAGCTTGGAGCAAGGTTTGGGGAAGATTTTTGTGAAATTTAGGTCAAAAGTGTGGTGGGGACCTGGGTGCCCTCTGAGCTTGGTTGTTTTCCTGCAGACGTTTCATGACCCAATCATCAGGGTTGGAAGGGAGTGGGGTTGGCTCTCTGATTACATGCAGTCAGTCCTTGAATTACAACCACAATTGAGCCCAAAATTTATACTGCTCAGTGAGATAGTTGTTCAGCAAGTTTTATCCCATTTTAGGACCTTTTTTTGCCACAGTTGTTCAGTGAATCACAGCAGTTGTTAAGTGAGTCACACGGTTGTTAAGTGAATCTGACTTCCCCATTCACTTGGCTTGTCAGAAAAGGGTATCATGTGACCCCAGGACACTGCAACCGACATAAATATGAGTTAGTTGCCAACAGTCTGAATTTTTGATCATGTGACCACAGGGACACTCCAATGGTTGTGGGTGTGAAAAATGGTCATGAGTCACTTTTTTCAATGAATTCTGTGCCTTTGAACAGTCACTAAATGAACGGTTGTAAGTCAAGAACTACATGTATACCAAAAGAGCTTGTCCTGTCGGTGTTGGAGGGTGGTTTCCCCCTTGGTAGTTTGCTTAATTAGGCTGTTTTTTACTCATTGGTTCTGGGGTGTCAAACTCAAGGCCCCAGGGGCAAGGGCTGGCCCATGTGGTGTTGAGATCTGGCCCATGGAGTGCCCCCCTGGAAACAGCGAAGAACTGGCCCTCGGTGCCAGTGAAAATGGAGGCCCTCCCGAGCTCCGTTTTCACTGGCAAAGGGGTTGCAGGACGCCATCGCAGCCAAAACGGAGCTCGGGAGCCCATTTTCACT